>QEPC01001360.1:4254891-4297157 GCA_003113815.1 Sphenodon punctatus
TTTTATAAACTATTTTAAACCTCAATCTTGCAACCCATTTGTGCAACAAAGATGTTCCCTTGAGTGTATGCCTCTACTTCCCTAAATATGAGCTTACTCATATTTTCCTAAGCATTAACTAACAAGGTTAAAAGTTAAGCAGGGGAAAAGTTATCGGAAGACCAAATATGTCCAGGCCTTTATGTCCAAACTAAAGCCAATATGTTCAGACTATAGTCAATCTGTTAAACGTATCTCACATAGGTCAAAACTGAAGGTAACACTAAGCAGTAAAAGCCTAGTGACCCAATCATGAGAGTGTGGGGTCTACTTTGTTCTTCACGTATGTACTGTAGCAACTTTGGAACCCTTAAGTGCAAGAGACTGGTGGTACCCTACAATAAATAGCAACAGACCCGGATATCAGTGAGTTCCAGATCGGAGATGCCAAACCCTTGCCCCATCCTGGGCAGGGGGATCCTGCTTGGTAGTGTCATTTACTCAACATGAGGCTCTAGCTCTCTGGAGGCAGCTGCCTATGGAAAAGGAGAAAGCCCCAGAATCACAAAGCATCAAAGATCTAAAGTTAACCTAAATTGAAACACAATCCACTGCTCTTGATTACCAATGCTGGGGCAGAATATACCATGAAACTAGAAAGATACTCAAACTGCTAGACCAACAATTAAAACCATTAAATTAGAACTGAAAATCGAGAAGCACAAACCACACTAACACAACCTCAAAAACTGCTGGATAATATTTGTGTTTCAGATATGGACACTGGAAAGGTCCAACCCCATCTTGTGTTTGATCTAAACCGGAATTCATAGCCGTAGAATAAATCTGCACTTTGTATTTTGAGGATTTGTCAAGTGAGGCATAGCAGTAGTGATGGCAAAGGTCCTGGATAATGGGGTAGTTTATTGTTCTGAGATAAAACTCAGGTATAATGGTCCTAGTGGCTCAAATAATTACAAAGCTGACAGCTATTCACTTACTTAGGCAAAGGGGAATGGGTAATCATGATTTAAGAATACTAGTGTTCTCTCTCCTTTATTTGGTTAAGCCAAACTGCAGTTGTATTTTCAAGCTTCTTTTTAGAACCATGAGGATTAGAGACACTTTGTTTACTTAAGAAAATATCACCCCAAGAGTTGATAACCTTGAGAATTGGCAATGATGAGCTCTGGAAACTTGTGCTAGATAGAGATTTCTTTGGCCTCAGACTGATAATAACACAAGGAAAAGAGTTAGTGAAGTGATTTCTGGATCTAACCAACCAGTTGAATCTATTTGTATTACCTAATAGCTTGTATGTAGCTTCTAGTGAACTAAAATATTGGTCTAGACAGCAAGTACAATAATCTAAATCCTTGTGTTTGATCATCAACAAGAAGCCAACTATAACCTCTTACAACGACATGAGCTGTACGACAGTAGCAAATTTAGTTTACCAAAAGACTTAAAACTGCTTAATATCCAGCACTGTAATACACTGCTTCCTTTCCTTCAGAAGTGTCCAAGTTCTGCCCGGGTCACTCCTGCAGTCCACAAGAGTAGATTTCCATTGAAGTAAATGGGAAGTTTCCCTGCATAATGACTGCGGGTTAGACGAGCTTATAACAAGCAGCTTTTGAAACTCAGCAGTCAGACCAACCTCCCTGAGGATTTACCTATATTTAGCAATTTAATAGCTGCTTTAATCTCTTCACATCAAAAAGTTTTTCCATATCATCTCCTCTGAGATCTGTTAACAGTAGGTAAACTAATCCCTTCCCACAGAGCTTTGCATAATGGTAGGATCACTAGCTTTCTGAAGTGTTCCAAGACTTCAGAACACCAAGTCTCCATAAGCTGTTGTGTGGCAATGCCCTGTTCCATAGTCTATTAGCAATGCTTCTTTGCAAATCTTGAGCTTTTGGCACAGAATGACAGTTTCCCGCAATATGCTTGCTTTGCCTGGTAGAGGAACCAATTCCTATATTAGCCTTCTAAGAGTTGCCATGCACTTCCCTCACAGAGTTGTTTGCAAGAAGGTTGTGGCATAGTGTGATTGAGTAGCTATGCTTTGCAGCTACTGTGTTGGAGGTCCTGGCTTCTGTTCTTCATTATGGCCTTGTGTGTACTTTGTGTATAAAACAAAAGTATCCTCCATTCCATCACATTGTAGAGTAAAGGCAGTATGGTACTTGGGTAAGAAGAAAAGGGGAAGGTATGTGGGAACAGAAGCCAGAGACTAATGTGATCCCCCCCCAGCACAGGGTACATTGATCTGTCCCACAAGCTGTAGAGACAGTTGCACCAACCTCACCATGCCAAGGTGGGGATTCCTGCTGTCCATGAGCAACATGCAGGCCACAGTTTGGTCTTTGGTAGCTCCTGTATCATTCCTGGATACAGAGCTATTCTTGAACACCGCAGGAGCTTGCTGGGGGAGGAAAAGAAATCCAGGTGAACAAGCAAAAGTAGGGAGCTGGATTTCCAGGACCGTGGTGCTTTTCATGCCATGAGTATTCTGCCCCTGCAACTCTGCTTCCAGTCTCAGCATACTTTCCCTGCATCTCTTTACCAAACCCTGTCGCTTTTTCAGTACAAAGCAAGTAGACCCTTACACATGTCCTGCAAATTTATTCTTGTTACCATCTCAGATTATGCACTGAAATATAACCCAGATGATGAATTTGAGAATCTTGATGCTGTAGTATGGCATCTGTATTTTTTTGGCCTTTAAACTGTCAAAGCGACTAAATGCAGCTCCCTGCTCGCCACCCTTGCAATAAGACCATTCCACCTATGATAAGGACATAAGTGCCACACTGCATCAGACCAATGGTCCATCAAGCCCAGCATCCTGTCTCCAAAACTGGTCAATCTCTGCCTCTTTGGAGAATTACCCAACAGGGCACAATGGGCAATCCATTTCCTGTTGTTCTAGCCCCCAATGGCTGTCCCCAAAAACCTACTTGGCTAATAGCCAATTATGAACCTATCCTCCAAGAACGTATCCAATCCCTTTTTAAAACTAGCTACATTACGAGCTGATTTATATATGAATCTTGGAGCAGGTACATTATTTCTTCATTTTTTACCTTAAAAAAGCAACCGTGGAAAGACGAGCCAAGATAAATATTAAACCAATTTATTCATTCATGGTAAGCCTGAAAAACACTGCATTTACACTACAAATTTATTTCTCCTTCAGATTCTATAAAACTCAAAAAATTATTTGAATAAAAGAAAAATCACAACTTTCTAGTCACAAGAGTTACATAGGCACTCATTTATTTACAGTTAATTTTAAATATTTTGGTAGTGATGGTGCTGTACCATCTCCACCAAAAATATTTGCAACAGTAACTATCACAAAACTAAAAAGGTACTGTCATCATTTACGTATAAAACCAGCAGTCAAAAGGGCCTATCACAGTAACAGGTTTGCTAGGTCGAAAAAAGTAGCAGAATCGAAACGGTAAGCAAAAAACCAAGCATAGCAGTGTAAGAGGCAACACATGAAGTTAATGGTTCCCAGTGTCGTCCTCTTTCTTGGACTCCTGCTTCAACATTTAGGTTGAAGAAAAACTAGAAAACTATGTTTGGCATGCAATTAATCATTAGAAACTGAAATTTTTAGCATGGAGTCTGCTACTGCATGGAGCCTACGCTGTCTGCCCATGAGCTGTCAATACCACACTGCTCCCTCAGGCAAAAATAACTAGCAGCAGCTGGGGTTGCCACGTTCCAACCAAAACACAAGTGGGGGGTGGTATAAACAATAATTCCTTTATTATAATTAGAAATTATCTCTGCCGAAGCGAGAGATCTATAGAAGGATGAATATACACAAACACATATAAACCATGAACAACATGAATGTGTGTAATTAAAAAAACATTATACAAAAATCCCCATAAGGAAGAAGACCCAGATGCATTTCAGGGCCCTGGCCCTTTCTCAATGGGTCATACAATATATATATTTTTAAGAAAGGATAAGTACCACTTGTTATAGTGGCACACTGCACACTTCCAGATGGCTTCCTTATCCTATGCCAACTCTAAAGGATGTAGCCCAACAGCAACACAGATCAATTTTTACTGTAGCCTGGATGCAGTTCACAGTTAAGCATCTGCTGCCACTGCTTTTCAGTCCTGTACACACATTCGTGTTGTTCATGGTTTATGTATATTCATCCTTATATAGATCTCTTGCTTTGGCAGAGATCATTTCTAATTATAATAAAGGAATTATTGTTTATACCACCCCCACTTGTTTTTTGGTTGGGATACGAGGGAGGTTCTCTCTTTGTGTGCGTGTGGGGCGGGGGGGGCGTTCTTGCTCTGTCACCTGGGTTTTTGTTCTTCCAAGTCACCACGTTCCCCCTTCACGTTCAGTCTGAAAGAACGGGACAAGAGTCATTCCCACTCCTTTCTGATGTGGCCATATCACCGTGTCAAGCATTGCACTGTCGTAAGATGTCAGACAGACACACACCCCCTCTAGCAGAAGAAGCTGGGAGGAGTGTGCCGGCGAGGTGTAGTTCCATGCTACCCAGGGACAAGTCACTTTTACAGGGAAGGGATTTGATTTCCAGTGATGCTCTGAGGATCTGCCCACCATTTCCTTCTGCCTCCATGGATATCATACAAAATGTAGTTCCTAGCTATGCCAGACAATGTGTTCCTAAAGGGAAAGGAATATATTTCCCAGAGGACTCCTCCTATTTGTCACTTGCTTCGATATAGCCCACCTGCTGCTGTCCTCTACAGCTCAGATTTCTCCTCGTAATCCTCGATCACCTGGAGAAACGGGGTGCAGCCACATGAGATGCCTCTGCCTTGGACAGGCTTACCCCACTCCAGGCAGGCTTACCACAGAAGGCAGTGCATCACAAGGCCAGCAGCTGCCTGCTACATACTGTCTCCTCAGAAAAGGGGTTTTGAGTGACGGTTGCTTATTCCAGTCCCGCATGGCCACATCATGGCTGGGGGTGGGATAGTGGTCAGGGTAGAGGAGGGATTGGCACCCACTTGGGGCCAGTGATCTGTGGCAGGAAGTCTGACAACAGCGCACCTGCCTGGCTTCCCCGCGTGTGCACATGTGTGTGACTGGCTTCCCTGCAGTACGGCAGCTGCACTTGCCCACCACGAGGTCATAGGGGGATTAGGTCATTCACAGCTTATGTGGCTGCACCTTATGGCTTCTGCTGGAGACCACTGCTTCAGGCTTGGAAATGCTAGGTGAAACCTGAAGAGTTAGTAACCCTGGCAGCTAGCAGAAGCCACTTACTAAGGCTGCTTTTAGACGAGCAGGTCCGCGTGCAATATTTCAAAATCCCACAACGTGAGTTTATGTAAGATGGAAGTCGGGGATCATGCTCATGAAAGGCGGTCGTGCATTATTTGCCCACCACAAATTAAATACCTTGATGTGCGAGGTATTTAATTTGCGGTTGGCAAATAGCGTGGCCGCCTTTCATGCACGTGATCCTCGACTTCCATCTCGTGTAATCCCGCATCACAGGATTTTGAAATATCGCACGAGTGGGTTGAACAACGGCGATCCGCTCGTCTAAAAGCAGGCTAAGGGTGGAATGTTGATAACCATATGCAAGCCACAAAGATATTGTGTAGGTTTGCAATTATTTCCTTATGTCAATCCCTTTTTCAGTAGGCAAGGCTTGGTACAAACTGAAAACAAGAAGCATCTTTTTAACTTATCCAAATGCTACATTTTTTTCCCCACAGAGTACATTCAAGTGACAAGGATTTAGAATACACAGTTTGTGGGAATGGTGGGTGTTTGATATTTCCACTAATGCACAAAAGTAAATCCTTCTAGTGTCAAGGGGAGCTGTACATATGTAGTAGGGGTAAGATATGTTCTTCAGTGAATATGTAGACAGTTATACATTTCTCAACTTTATTGCACTTAAGACATTTATATTAGTGTCATCCAGATTATGACTTCCTTGCAACTTCTCATTTTGTCTTCTAGCAAATCTTCTACAGTTTTAGAAAGAAACCCTCATTACAGAGTAGATGGCTTTACAGAAGGTAAGATTACAGAAGGTAAGACAGGTAAAGATCTTATTAACATACACAAATGTTCCCTTTCGCTTCCAGTGCATATATGAGGAACATTCCTGTGCATAGGAAGTTCCTACATTCCCTCTCCTCTGGTTACTATGCTACAATACTATGTTAATACAGCATTTCTCTACTCTCGTAGGTAAGTTTTGGGACAATCGCTTGTAGTTCAGTTTAATCACTTCTTTTGTACAGTTAGCCTTTGCCTTCATTTTTTTGTTGAAGTAACTGTTTTCTTTTTAGATATTTCCAAATTGACTAGATTCAGTTTTCAACTTTGTGGCCCATAGTGTCCAAATTTGGATGACCAGCTTTGCACACTCCACAACTCGGGATTTGTGCTTTAGGATACAATACTCACTAGCAATTAGAACTATAGCTATAGAATGTTAAAGGCAGCCTTTGGTCTCTCCTACACCCACGTACAAAAGGAGCAGCAACACTGGTGAAAAAAATGGAATTGAAGATACTTAGTGGTAATGAAATAATATGCTACTAAAGGTGTTTCAGCCCAATGGTCACTAAACAAAATTTCTTTGGTAGTGACAAAGATATAAGAACTAACCTGTAGCAGTTTGAACAAATGGAGACGGTTTCATTTAGGAATGGTTTCTGCAGAAACAGTGACAGCTGGAATTATCTGAAGCTTTGCGACTCATGTCAATGCATTCTGAATATGGCTGTGAATAACCTAGGGCTAATGCTCGTCCTCCAAGTGTACATTTATTTAACTGTAAATGTTATAAGCTGCATAGGACTTAGAAAATCCTCTGAACAATGTGCATGTAAGCGAACACCTCAGTTTGCCATAATACATATAAACAAATAAACTGACTGCACTTACAAAACCGTCTTTCCCAACAAAGCATACTTGTCTGCTCCATTTGAAGAGACTGTTTGAGGATGCAGTGTCCTAGTTTCTTACTGATGATGGCCAACCCAGGCATGTATGAAAGATAATAAATCAAGCCCTCATTTAATAATTTTGGTTAACTATTTAAAGCACCTTATACAAGTGAGAACACCTAGTAAATGAGGATTTTTAGTGCTAACAAAAGTACATGCCAGTAGAGGCCTGTCAGGCTAACGCCCACTAAAGTATCCTTGGCAGAAGAACTAATGTGTTGTGGCTGAAGAAATAGCAGCCATTTTATGGCCTTCAATAGTGCCAAACTCACTCCTGAATTGCCAGGTTAAGAAAATGTCCATATTTGTTCCAAAACGTTTCCGTTGATGGCAACTTTCACAATCTAGGAAATATAAAGGGCTAAGATGGCAGATGAAGTCCATGAAAAACAGCCATCTCAATGTAACGGTTAAATAACAGGAGTGTTGGGGGCCAAAAGAGACTTTGTTTTCTTCAACTTGAAATGAGAAGTCCACCCTTAGATTCTCAAGAGCCAGACAAAATAAGTACGCAGTGCCATCAGGGTGGGAGAGATCACTGGATTCTCTGTATCCTGTACAGGCTGTCTCCGTGTAGCTTTTAGGTAGCCTCAGTTAGACATCTCAAGGAGAAAAAGAAGAGAAAAAAATAATCAGTAATGTTCTTGTTAAAGGTATGTTTTATCCTAGAATACAGGTTTGGGCTTACAAGCTTACAGCCAACACCAGAGTTTTAATTTTAAATGTACTTCAGCTGCCAGATTTCTACTTTTCTGTATGTGGAAGATGCAAAATTAGAATGCAGCAGATAAGGGTCACAAGTGTTGTGTGCGCGCGCATGGGTGGGGGATGCCGTTTTAACTGGTAGTTCCTTTTACATTTCAGTGGTGGGTAATGGAACCCCTGCTTGTAGATATAGCAGCCATTATAAAGAATAACCGTGTCTCAACAAAAATTTAGGGCTTACAGGGGTGGTGAACCTCTGGCCCACGGGGCGATTTAGCCCACTTCCTTGTCACCCTGCTTCGATGGTGCGCGGCCCGGCACCCGCCTTTCAGTAACCTACATGGACTTTTGCGGGCCACACACATTCAAGCCCGAGCACCTGCCCTCAGAAGCAGCCTGGGCAGAGTTGGAGGAAGTACCACTGCCCCCGCTGTCTACGTGGGTGCCCCACTGACCCTGTCTACTATGCTGCTGCCGCCGCTGTTGCTACTTGTAAAATGTCCCTCCACTCACACCAGGGCCAGCCATTTCCTGAATGTGGCACGCTGGGAAAAGTAGTTCCGGCATGACAGAGTCAGGAAATGGGTGAGGGACTTTTGCTGCTGCTGCCTATGTTGCACGTCTTACATGCAGACTGTTACAAGCTGCGTGTGCACGTGTGCGTGCACCCCATCCCATCAATCACCCCCAGCTCCTGGCAGTCAAAGATAAGTTACTCAGTTTATTTTAAAATTAAATTTTAATTAATTTTAATCTGTTAGTTGATTTTGACGTGTAGCCCCAGGCCTGCTCAGGGACCGACAATGTGGCCCCTGGGCTCAAAAAGGTTCTCCACGCCTGGCTTAAAACCAACAACAAAAAACATTCTATCCAGCAGAGGAACTTGCAACTTGTTTGGTGGGGAAAAGGGAACTGGAGATCTCAGTATCTAGCCCTGTGCTTTTACATCTGTTTGAAAAGACCACCACCTCAGCAGCACAGTACCATACTGGAGCACTGCTTCACTCATGGCTGGCAATTTCTTAATTTTAGTAGAAAGTGGCATTCAACAGTACATGTAAAGCTACCAATCTCCAGCTTAACATATCTAGTGAGATTACAGAACAAAAACTCGTCATACTACATATGCATTACTCTAATGCATGTCTTCATGTTATTATGCAAAGAACACTTTGCTCTGGAGTAAGGCTTATACTTTGAGGTCCTTATATATAGATCAATAATTTTCAAGTCATCTCTGAAAAGCAGCAGTTGCTGTACCAAAATCACCACAATAGGCATTTTCAGACAGACAGACACGGAGGCAGCCTGCCCTGGAGCTGCTCTAGGGGTGCACCCCCAGGTCCACCTGCGTGCAGCCCTGCCTGGGTTGCAGGCAATTATCT
Source organism: Sphenodon punctatus (assembly GCA_003113815.1). Classification (NCBI taxonomy): domain Eukaryota; kingdom Metazoa; phylum Chordata; class Lepidosauria; order Sphenodontia; family Sphenodontidae; genus Sphenodon; species Sphenodon punctatus. The sequence goes on from QEPC01001360.1 coordinate 4,263,956, forward strand.
GATGCTCCAGGTTGGTGCCTTTAAGGTCAGACTCAAGGTCACATATCACTGCATGGCATGAGTAAGGCTACGTTTGGGGGAAGTGTGGCAGCTCTGAAAGTAATGAACCGATTTAGACATACTATACACCAAAGTGAAGGTAAGAAGCTATGCTACCAGACATATAGTAGCAGTGAAAGTCTATCTTTGATGGGTGAATTGCTATAAGGGCTCGAGCAACAAAAATACTGGACATTATGGCAAAAACATTGCTTTGGACTGCAGTAGCGTTTTAACCATCCCACACAACTATTTCAAGCCTATTACATACGTGGTAGCCAACTCATTTCCTATAATTTGATGCATGGAATGTCCAAATCAGATTGATACTTACAAAGTTATGACCGTAAATAGGGGAGACAGCCATACCCCTTAAAGCAAGTTCAAGATGAAAAGCACATGCTATAAATAGCATATAGGTAGTGACTTAACCCTTCCAGAATCATGTCAAAGTTGTATCATGTTAATACTTCTGTAGGATGATAATTTGCCAAAGTGATATGTTATTTCATTACTGTAATGCATCCATTTTATTCCCTTCATCTTTGCAGATAGAGGTTGTGCGTGTGAAGACATAATACAGCGGACATGGAGCCTGTAGCCACCATCAAGAGAAAAGGAAATCCTTGCGATGTGGACTATACGGGCGGCACTAGATCTGTGCATTGTATCAATGGAGAGGAAGATTCATGCTTTAAATGTCGCTAAAAAGGAGGCAGAACTTGTGTGGTAAGAATAACATCAAAGTCCTAGATCGGCTAGAAATGATGACAGAAGGAGATATGGAATCAGTAGGTGAAGTGGCACACGCACGTTCTCATCAGAGAGCAAATTATCAGGACTAAAAAAGAAACTCCAGTCAAAAACTGGTACCATACACAGCAGCGATCCACAACCATCGTCCTCTAGCAGTTTTACATGATCTACTTGGCATAGTTTATTTATTTTAAATATTTTTAGCCCGCCCGTCTTGCCACAGGTAGCTCTGGGCAGCGCACAGCAATATAAATCAACCATTTAAAACAACTTTAAAAATAATCAACTCAGGGAGGAATAAAACACACCCCCCAACATTGTCGTCATTTGACAAAACAGAGGTTCCCATTGAATAGGAGGGAGACAATGACAATATTGCACTACATCACAACAACATTTAACAAGTCAGAGAAGGTGCTAAATTATGCCAAAACTGACCCAATAACGAGTACTGGACTGGCCGGGGTCTCTGACCGCATAGCAGCCGAAGCATGCTATCATCTTTGATGTTGGGTGGCATTTGAAAGACCGTGCAGGCAAAAGAAAGTAGTATTCCCACAACAGGAATATAGAACCGATATATGCATGGATACACTATGCGTGGAGTTGATCAGGGGATTATCCATTACTCATGTGTATGACATGGGTGATGTATGGCAAAAGGTATGAAGACCTGTGCCAAGAAATGGGTGCAGATGAGCCTCAACACCACAATTCCAGAAAAAGTACATTCTATTCCAAGGTCCAGAAAAAACTTGGAACACAAGCCAGCTATGCTTTAATTTATCCAGGTGACCAAAAAGAAAGCATAATTACAAAAACGCTAGCAAACTCATCTCAGGCACATATGTCTTCAGCCGAGTCGGATCATGCTAATGAAGAACATGCTAGATCCACCATTCCTGAAAGCCACATGTACCAAAACAAATAGTTCAACATTGACCATAGAATCTGGCAGGATCTTCAGGATACATCACAATGACCAGGAACATGTTGCTCAGGTTGTGAATGACAATCTCTATCTGTTTCTATGTTTGCTGTTTTGGGGGGAAAAGATGCCTTAAACTAATACTGGGAGGAGAATAAGGATACGACCCTGAAGATATGCAGCATTGCTCAGGACATTGTTCATGCAGTATTCCGTGGTCGAAAACAGACACCCAACCATGTTGGTCTTGGCCTTGCTCTACGCCAGTCAACACAATCTGAAGCCCTTGTAGAGTTATTCCATGCCGATGATTTGCTATTGGGTGAGGAATACAAAGTGCAGTCTGTAATATGAATCATCTGTCAGCGCAGCTATCCCATTTCATGATCCACTGAAAAAACGTAACTTGGAAACTTTTGCTTCGTTGTACAAGTCAAGTGTTATCACACAGCAGAGTGTAAAGAAAATTATCAAAGCTGATGGTAAGCTCATGCAGAGACTGCTTAACGCTGCAGGTGCCGGCCAAATTATATGGATATCTGATGTCCTAACGCACGCGGTATCCCCTGTGCCACTGTCGCTTACAAAGGTTGGAGGACAGATGAACACCATGCCAAAGGCAGACCATATCCACATTCTTATTACTAGAGTGGACACTCCACATAAGGTTCCACATTCTAATTTGAAAACGTGTGTGTATTGATGGCCATGCACTAATTCAAGCCATAGGGAAGCCTCATGAATGCCAGACATTTGGCGAGCATGCCAATGTATTCTTCCGGTCTGTGGTACAACAGTTCGGTGAACATACAACCAGAGCGGACATCATCTTTGATCGGTACGTTGGAGTCTATTCTACAAAGGCTGCCACACAATCCAAGCGAATGGGTCTGAAGAGGCCAATACGAAAGCTCATTGATGGGCCTGATGTGCAGCTACCACAGTTGTGGAGTCAATTCATTGCCATGGATGAAGACAAAGCAGATCAAGCGAGCCCGCTTTCTCTCTGATGTCCTCATGATGAGAGGGGTAGAGCTGCAACAGCAATGGAGTTGGTGGCTGCTGGTGGCTTCACTGGACCCAATGTAGGACGCTCAACTAGGAGAGACTGCCCCAATCTTCAGGGAAGCCGTGAGGCTGACACAAGATTGATCCTTCATGCTTTTGGAGGTGGCTGAAAGAGGTTATGAACAAGCTGTAGTCATCTCCACAGATACAGAGGTTATGCTTCTGCTGTTGCACTTCCTGACCACAAAAGCAACTAGAAAACAAAGATGCTACCCATTACATGCCATTGCCATGAGGCCTTCGAAGCCTGTAAGGAAGAACTTGCTAAGCTTCCATGCATTCTCAGGCTGTGACATAGTATCAAAGTCATGCTGGAAGATTATTTTTTTTTTAAAAAACAACCTCACCTTGTCAGTGGTGTCGGACGAGATGGGTGTTACTCGGATGCTGAGAGATGTGTGTCACATGTATGGTACCACAGATGCCCAAACCATTGATCATGCCAGGCTACAACTATTTACCAAGGGCAAGAGGGATCTGCAGATGCTACCCCCAATGAAGGATGCTCTTGAACTTCGTGTACTAATCACCAGGCAAAGATCTGGCTGCAAGTAGATCAAATGCTTATCGACGCTGTTCCTCCTGAACATACCTCTGGCTGGAAGAAGGAGTCTGATGTCTTATCAGATGTCTCCACAAGGTTACCTCCTGTGTCCACGGTTTGTCTGGAACTAGTGACATGTGGGTGCAAAACAAGATACAACACAGCAAAGTACACCTGTTTCAAAAAGGGTTTTAGATGTACTGCTGCCTGCGATGCAATTTCCTTATACTCATTATGCAAGTGACAACCAGATGCTGATTTATTCTGTAAACCTTGTACCTTCACATGATTGAACATCATTGTTTGTACACAATCTGTATTTGTTTGTCCATTTGTATCTACAGGCTACTTATAGCATGTGCTTTTCGTCTTGTGCATTAAAGGGTATGGCTGTGTCTCCTGTTTACAGTCATAAACTTTACAGTCAAAGTGGAATACTTTCTGGTATTTTTGTCTCTCGAGCCCTTATAGCAATTCACCCAAAGATAGCCTTCCACTGCTATTCTATGTTTAGTAGCACAGCTCCTTATCTTCAATTTGGTGTATAGTATGTCCAAATCGGTTAATTACTTTCAGAGCTACAACAAATTTTCCTGAAAATAGCCTTTCCCATGAAGTGATATGTGACCTTGAAATTGACCTTAAAGGCAGCAGTCTAAGGCATCAGGTAAGTGACCTTAAAAATGACCCTAAAGGTCATTTTTGAGAGTGGCATCCATGCACATCCTCTTTGTCACCCTATGTACAATTGATATGGCATGGGTGCCTGCTTTTAACACGCTGATGCCGGTAACTCATTTTCTAAGGCACTGACCAATAGAGTTTCATTATCATAAGGATTAAATATTTCTTTATAAAAATTAGATATGCAAAAGAATATTGGATTTAAAAACTAAAATTAAATCTGCATTTAAAAAAAAAAAAAAAAAAAAAAAAGCAGCAGCAGAGGGGTCCTTCTAGTTTAGATTGTGTTATGTTACTGAAGGTGTCCCACATGTGGCCAGACATCAGTATTACAGCCAAGCTGAAGAGTTTCCTCATTTGACTTGCTAAGAATTCAGTTATTTGTACACAGAAGTTTTTTAAATGTAGCAACTACAACTTAAAAATAGAATTGCTGCAAGTACCATATTAGTTCAAGTCACGTAATTCAAATAGGGTCTGAAGAAGAGGGTACAAACCCAGGATTATCCCCCACCTGTTATCTGCTAACTCCCAATTTACTGTAACCAAGCCAAGAAAGTGTACCTGAGTTCCCGCATCCTCGTGATTGTTGCGTCCCTTGTCTCTCCCTCTGTTTCCCCCTTCCCTGTCTCCCCTTCCCCTGTCTTTAGATTGTAAGCTCTCGGGCAGGGACCGTGTCTATCTTATTCTTTGTAAAGTGCCAGGTACATAGCTGGCACTATATGAATGCTAATAAAATAATAATAATAATAAATATTTTTTTATTTTTCTGTGTTTTTCTTCTAGTTTTTCCCAGTAATTTCATTTTAGATTTTTGGTCCAATATCCAAACTGAAATCTCAAAAAAAAAAAAAAATTAAGAAAAAAAGAGAACCCAAAAGGTGTTGATGAATGTGTTAATATTTGTTTGGATATACCCCAACAGTGCAAATAATCATGACTATGGAATCTGCTATTTATTTAAACTGTATTAGCAACTCATTCTCTAGCCCCAGAACCTTATTATACACATTGCACAATCTATTTTATGTGGCAGCTACCGTTCAACACTTTCTCAAGCAAATTTCAGACTTAACTTACAAGGGACAATCCATTTAGTATGCTTTTACCACAACCTTTTCCTAAAAAGACACGTGCAATAGTTAAAAGGCATGCAAGGGAAAAGAGCAGTGAACAAGACAGGTACCCAAGGCTGAATTAAAAGCTAGTATTTTAATAGGATCTGAACCATGTTCTACTGTAATAAGAGTATTTCATAAACTTATAGCAATTGTGCTGTAAGCGGTTTGTCCAAAAGTGCTGTTAGCTGGAGACTTGAAATTCAAAGTTCAAAATCACATTTCTGGGTTGCTAATGTACACATTTAAAAAGACAAAACTTTTTTTATTTCTGCGGTTTTAAAACTTTGCTACAACAACAATTATTAAAAAGGACCAAAAACTATCAACGGAATAAGACTTAAAATTAATCTCTGCTGTGTATGCACACTACTTGTAACCTGTCCTGAGCCTTAAGGGAAGGACAGAAAATGCAATATAAATCCTTTTCCACCACCAAACAGAAGCCAAATAGGCCTATCGGAGTATCTCCTCTTATAAACAAGGGCAATTCCATTTCTATGCAATGACGGATGCTCTTAGGCACAAGGAAGAAGAGAACACTAAGCACAGCGAGTCATAAGTTTTCCATTGATACAGGAATATAAGCAATCCACAGCTCCAAATGGACCAGAATTTAAATAGCGTGAACACTATTTTATGGGCAGCTGTAAATAAACTTGTCCTTTTATGGCATTAGTCGGGATACCAACATACTTTGTGAAAGGGAACACAGTATGAAGGCTAGGAGTAAAATTCTGAAAAGCACCTCCATGATTTGGGAGCTTAAAAGAGGACTTAAGGAACCCAAGTCGCACTGAAACTTAGAAGCCCAAATCAATTTAAGCACTTAGGAAGGGGGAAAAAAATTCTTCAGAACTCTTGTTTGAATGCACATAGTTGTCACATTATGCAGGAAATTTTAATAAACCATTTGAATGCTACAGCAGCACATAAAATCTAGCATGGACATAGTTTCAACAACTAAGCAAAATGCACCATGCATGAAAACTCCTGGCATGATGTGGTCAAGTTGAATGTGCTCCAGAAAGTAGTACAGTCTTCAATCTCAATGTTACCAAGTGTTATAGGTTTAACTCGCATCTGTAACATTGGGTGATTTCAGACGTTACGGGGCCCATTGGCCCCGTAGCGAAATCACCTTATCCATTCCGTGCCGGGGGATCCCAGCGGAGAATCTGGGAGGGGGCAGGGCCGCGCGGCGCAACATGCGGCCGCACGGCCCCGCCCCCTTCACGCACCCCCCGGCTGCCCTCCGGGGAGACGGGCGGGCGGCGGGGCCAATGAGGTCGCCGCATCGGGCTGGATTCACCACGGCCCGGGATCCCGCTGGTGATCCCGGGCCATGGCGCCCGACCAGACGAGACGCCGGGGTTCACCCCGGCGTGGAATTACATTCAACACGCGGCGGCCGCCGGTCCCGCCGCTTCGTCCGCTCGCGTGGGGAACGTAATTCCACGCCGTGGTAACATCTGGGGGGAAACATCCGTTTCCCCCAACAGACGTTCCAAAATCACAGCCACCACCCGGAATTGAGCGTGGTTGACTGTGATCTCGTAACGTCTGAAGATACCCATTTTGTCATATGAATAAACAGCACTGAATACAGTCTTGCAAAGTACAAACAAATTCAAGACCTTGTAAAAATTAACTAGTTCAAACAACTAACCTGAGATGTACTTTGCTCCGATTACCATTAGCATGCTACCCATTATATATAAGCCCAAGGGCAGACTACAGAAGATACTAGGGTCACCTGTTGTCATCCAGTAGGAGAGGTTTCCAGTCAAGCAAATCAAAAGAGAGAGATGTAAATTGCAGGAATCACACAAATAGCATACACAAAATTACAAGTAGCAATAAACACACTACCCAGAGTTCAACACACAAAAATAATTAGGAAGGGACCCAAGGTATACAGGCTTGGATCTTGATGGAAGTGTCAATAATCAGACAACGCTTTTGGAAGAGCCTGAATAATATTAATCAGCATTAATTTCACAGCAAGCAGCAAAAACTCAGAGAAGCAAAAACTTAAGGCAAATAGTAAAGATTCTTCCAATGTCAGTAACACAAGAGAGATCACATTAAACACACTTTAGAGAAACTTCTATTCTCACCTGAGTGATTTTGAGTTACTTAGAATATTGTTTAGAGTAGAGAAAGTACCACTAATCTCATTCTCTGGCTGATTTTTAGGGTGTAGATACTAGTGTTTTAATCCTATTTTTAATTTTACCAAAATTTTACGTGTATGTGCTTTATATGTGCTTACTTTTCAGAATTCTTCTAGAAAAGATTGTTGGTTACAGGACATTGAAGGAGGCATGTGTATCTTTTTAAGAGGACAAACAGAATGACTAAAAATCCTGGAACGGACAGGATAGTAAATCAATAAGCTCTGTGTCCGAGGAAAGCATTTCAAGCTTGCCTTCAGTTTTTATAATGCTGCAATAGAGTTCTACTTGTGCATGTGCAGTTAACATAATGCTATTGTATGCTTAATATCCCTCTCATCTTTAAAAAGTTTATTCAAAAATTAAGATTAAGAGCCCAATTAATGCACTGAATGCTTTATTTGGCCTATTAACAGGAGTTGCGGATAAGCTTTCCATGGAGTTTGAATTGCAGCTTATTTGTCTTGGAAGGCAAGTTACCCTTTTCACTGAAAGTTTAAAGCATGTTGTACTGTACAATTCTAAACATTATTTAGCTCCAAACATATACCATGCTTTATTTTATAGGCTGGAATCAAGGCACATGGCTGGCCCCATTTTTAAACAGTGCAGGAAGACATACCAAATCATACATAAAAAAGAGTAATCGTTGTTTAGCGGACATGGGGCTGTTGTAATAGTGTATTTAAAGTTGCTATATCATAAATTTATGATGAGCTAATTAGGTTAGTAGTTAGTTATGCCATGAGCCAAGTATTTGCAAAGAACTATTTTCTCTGTATGAAGCATATAGCCTCATGATATTTTTACTTACTCATTGCTTCTCAACCTATGGATTTACAAGCAGGTTTAATTGGGTCATGACAATCCATCCCTTCTAAATGACTAGAAGGGATGAAGGGCTTAAAATATGTTTTCCTTTTAAGCAGCATTGAAACGTTTGAGAGCCTCCAAGGTTACTCATAGGGTGTTTTTAAACTAGAGTGGCGAAAGGGGGGGGGGGGGCTTGATTGGTGCTTGGCACGGCAGAGGGACTCTCACACATGTGCGGTGCATGGGGAGGGTTTCAAACAAGTGGTTCCAAGTACGGCTGTCCCACTCATGGAGGTGGCCACCCTGGCCTGCACAGGGCACTCGAGATTTTTCAGGAGTGCTCTGTGCGTGGCCCATGAGCAGGTGCCTCCCCAGGTACCAATTTCAAACAAGCAGTTGGATGCATGAACAGTGAGGGGCCATGTGTGGACGCATCTCATGTAAAAACACCCATAGTTGCTTGTGCTCCTCCACTGCGGATTTTCTACAATTCTGAAGCAGCTATAATCTGTTCTGGGTCTACGTCCATTATTTAGGTACACGTAGGGCGCTTTCTGATGAGACGAGCGAGGAGGGAATGCACAGCCTTTGGCGCCATGGGATTCCCCGAGAGGTAAACGATGCGAAGTGTGGGTCTTTGCAAGCAAACATACGTGTTTGGCAGAGAAGGATTTCATCACTCCGCCTGAGACATGTTTGCCAGCAAAGACCTTCACTTATGCTCTTCCCAGGAGATGGAAGCTGCACATCATTTGACTCCCAGACTTCTCCATGCAGAGGCTGCACATTCTGTCTCCTTGGAAAGCACCCTTCAAGTGCCTTAAATGCTACTGTTCATTTTACAGAAATTATTTGTAACGAATACTTGAGTGAAGTAAAGCAAGCAGGAGACTGATCTTTTTTTAAATTTTTTACTAAGGATGAAAACAGACATGGCGCTGACTCCAATTTAACACTGCTTTAACATTTCTTATGCATGTTGCAGGGCTGTATTGGTGCCCTATGCAGCCCTGCAATATGCATAAGAAATGCTAAAGCAGAGTTAGCGTTAACTCTGTTTTCACCCAAAGGGCTCTGATCACCTCAAACAGGATAGGTCACTTCTTTTGGACCTCTCTTAAGCAAACCCTTTATAAACAGTTTTATCCATGGATAAAAATAAGACAGAGTTAACTGAGATTCAAGATTAATGACATAGAAGAAACATCTATCAGTAGCTGTGGCACACTGTTCAAGATAAAAACAGAAATCTGAACTAACAGTGAATTATTATTATTTTTTTTACAAAAGGTTTGTTTACAAGGGACAAAAGTTCTCTCCATAGCACGTAAAGGGCTATTGATATTCTTAAAAACACTCAATGTTTTTGCCAGGTACAGTAATAATGGTTTACCGTTTGATTGAGGCTCCGATGTCTCCCAGCCTATTGACTTCATCACAGCTTTTTTCCACCTGGCATAGCGATACTCGCTTTCTGGAACACAAATTGATGTACTTTTCCTTAATTTTTTCCTCCCTGCACCCTACACCATCATCCTGCAAGTAATTCTTTACACGGCAGTTATGCAATTTTGGCATTATATAAACTTGGTTCTCCCCGATTTATTTATTTTTTGGTTTAAGATAAACCCATAACAATCAGTGATCAATATGTTCCTGACAACCCTGTGTATTTAAACAGGATTGCAAGCTTGATTATCCACTTCCAGTTACCATTTATATCTATGGAAAGCGTGTGCAAGAAGCCATCATTCTCAGATTAGAGTCTCAAACCTACTTTGTATAGGCACTAAACAGTGGAGAATCGTTGCCTAAAGCGCTTGTTTTCTCTCTACGGATTCACTAGGTAGGTTTTCCAAGTATAACCGAGACTGAAGAAACAGTCACCAATTTTAATTATTTTTTTTGTATTGCGTATATGGATAAAATTACTGCTTTTTGCTTGCACAACAGCATTATGCACTAAGCCATCCTCTCCTATAGAAGAGTTATGATTTTCAATCAGACTGACTGACTCTAATGACTGGTAAAGCAGACAGAAACCCCCCCCCCCCACAAGTCTAGCAGTCTCACTGTTCACTACTCTTATGGGATTTGTAATAATTGTGGAATTGAAAAGGATCAAAAAGCCTGTTGCCAGAAACTAAAATTTACAATGATTGTCATCTACCAGGCCTGCAGTCTTTCATTTGAGGCAGTTAAACACCTCTCCAGAAAGGCTACCATTAAGAATATCAATTTACTATGTTTCTTTTACCCTCAGGATTGATCTGTGGTTCAAATCGTTCACATGTCACTGCTGTCAGATCACCTGGACTCAGACTCCAAATTCCTACTCCTTCTGCAGACCCTGCTGCCATAGCAGCTCCTAGTGCTGTTGTTTCAGGCATGGATGGTTTTACTATAGAGGAAGAAATAAACACATACAATTTTCTTTAGGGGTTGTTTTGCATAGAGAGACTACGGGTGCAGCCAGAAAAACCCAGCCAGGACCGATCCCTGTGTGCCCCAGGGCGGGCGATTTTAGCCGCCACACTGCAGGGCCTCCTCCCACCGGGAAGCCACCATCCCGCCATGCCCTGGGGCAGGCCGAGGCACTGGCTATACACACGGGCACCCAGCCCCACCCACTCTCACCCAGCCCACCCATTATCCGGTCCCAGCTGTGACGTGGCCACGTAGGAATGGCACCAGCACTTGCCGCAGGGCAGTCACACAGGAACTAGGTCCACAAGCAGCAGCACGTTACCTTGAGTTGGGCAGCCTTACTGCAGTTTGGGTAAAGCTGCTACACCCCGGGTCCTCGCTCTTTTTCCGAGGATGCAGGGTGTAGCAGCCAGCTGACTGCTCCACCCCAGGGCGGGGTAAGTATCTGGCGGCCACTGGGCACATGAGCCACTGTATCACATGGTAACGGTGCCAAAATTGGTGCAAGGCTGCCCAACTCGAGGTAATGGCTGTAGCCTAGAGGCCCTCAACACCCTGCTGTCCTTTATAAATTCTGCACGTTTCACTTTGGTTAAAGAGGGAATTGGCAACTCTGCCTGTAGCTAAAGTTGCCAAACCTTTTTAAAAGCATTAAAATATGGGTGCAAGAGAAATGTTCTATTTTCAGTGCAGCTAATATTCTCTTTAGGTCTTTAACAATACACTTTTGTCATGTACTCAGGCACTCCTAGTAGCTGAAGAGCTTTTGGCACTATTCTACATCTTTCACAGAGCGGTCATAGCAGAATACTCTTATTAGAACATGAATTATACAGATTACTGTTCATGGAGTGGTTTTATATAAGCAGGGTAAGAAGATTTGGCATCTCTGGCAAACAGGGCAGAACACCACATCAATAGCTAAGATTCCGTTGGTTTCAATATAACACAGTAGACAGGAGAGAACACGGAAGGGTCAGCAACAAAAAAAGTGAATCCTTCCATTTGAGTTTGTTCAGAATCTAACACAAGTTCTGAAGCACAGAGATGGTTGTCTCTTACCTACTGGAATACAGAGAATGTCAGCTTGGAGCTGCATGAGAATTTTGTTGTTGGTCATTCCTCCATCTACTTGTAACTGGGTTAGTGGTATCCCACAGTCCTTGTTCATAGCATCTAAAATCTTAAATAAAAAACCCACCATGTTACACATTTCACACCAGGACCTTCATTTTAAAAATGGCAAAATGAGGTTATAAGAAGGGCTAGAATGATAACATTCTGCATCGCACACAAAAGCGGCAGAATGCAGCGGTAACATTGGTGTACTCACATCACTAACATTGCTATTGTTGCTGTGCAAGCTTGAAGACATGAACGGCAACAGACAGATCCCTGCGTGACCCTATGGCAGGCAATTGCCACCGCCGCCACACTGCGGGACATGTGCGGGGACAGGTGCCCAGCCTTGCCCCGCCTCCCTCCTGCAGCCGAACTGAGAGACCACCCCTGGGCCGTGACATGGCCACATGCAACAGGTGCTAGTGCCTGTTGCTCATGGCCCTGTATTGTTGAACCACGTGTGGCATGGCAAGCATACCCCGTCACACAAGTTGCCCTGCCCTGGGCAGCCCAACCCTAGTTGGGGTAAGGCTGCTCCACAACGTGTCCTCTGAATTTTCCCGAGGACATCTAGTGAGCCCTGGACACATAAGCCATGGCACTGCATGACTTGTTTGCCCAGGGAGGGGTAAGGCTACCTAAGGAGGGGTAGCCTCACCTCCCTGTCTCGTGTGGCTTCACCCTATGTTTAAACAAAGCTGAAAGTTAGAACCAAATTTGTCTTTACCTCCCGTGTTTGAAAGCAGACAGCCTCTAATGCAGCAAAGGCAATGTGTTTTTTATTTGTAAACTGAGTAAGGCCACAGATAATTCTGTTGTGGAGGGGAAAAAAATACAAAAGAAAAATACAATTAGGTTCAATTTAGTCTATCAGATTATGTTTAAAGATTATATTAGAATTCCAGCATTCCAGAGAATTCCAGTTTACTGCACTATTTGTGGATATTGCTGTGATTCCAGCACCTAATATTAAAGAATCCTTCTATGGTCCTCGTGGCCTGCCAAAATAGTTAGACATCCTTGCATGATAGTTTACATGATTTTAATAGTCAATGACTAGCAGAGAATTCTGCAGTGGTGCCTGGCACTTATATACTCAACCATGGAAATAGAGAGCCTCTGGATCCAGTTGAATCCAACAGCACTCATTTAGGTAATCTCTGTGGTAAATACTGCCTGTGCCTGATCTTGAGCCAATAATGTATTGGTCGTAATCTGGCAGTTGTTTGAATGTTCAACGAGCCAGTTTCCAGACTGATAATTGGAGCTTGGGTTCCTTTGTGTACCATTAATAATTTCCTTAGAAAAGCACATTGGGCTTTTTTGATAATTGCTACTGCCTTATCGTTTCCCCATATTTTAGCCCAATATAGGAAAACAGCTTCCAACTTCGCTTTCCCCACAGTTAATGCCTCTATCCAAGGTCTCTGTTTGACCCGGTTATAAAAAGGCAAGAATTCCTCCAGACGCCCGAGTTGCTTTGGTAGCTACTTCTTTTTTCATGAGACTCCCATCTGAGGGTACTAGAAAAGGTTAGACCCAGGTAGCAAAAGCTATTCGCTATCTCTACAGCCTGGTTGTTGATATACCACTTGTTCTGTTTTTTTGACCACAAAACCATTATTTTTGTTCTGTAATGTTAATTTCGAGTCTGTTGTGGGAGCAGTAAAGACTACAGTCCTCCAGTAGATGCTGCAAACCTATTTTGGTGCAAGGTAACAGTACTGCATCGTCTGCATATAGCAGACAAGGGACCCCACTTCCCAGTAACTTGGGGAGATGACAGTCCCTTCTATCAAGAGAACTCAAAGATTATTGATAAATAAATTAAATAGTACCAGAGCCAACACACAGCTCCTTTAGATGTAGAAAAGGGGCAGAGGAACTCCCCTGTGGCTCCATATCTTATTCGAGCCGTGGTATCATAATAGTATTCCCTAATCAAGCAAATTAAGGCAGGTACCCAGTTTTTCCCCCACAGTAGTTGACTACCATCTTCAAATCAACAAAGGCTGCATAAATCTGCAGGTTCTTTTTCAGATATTTATCTATAACATAAGGAAAAACACCGAAAGATACACAAGCAACCAGGTCAAAAGCCCGTCTGTTATTCTCCAAGTATATCATTGTTGTCTATCCAGCTGCACACATGGTCCAACAAATTTTAGCCGGTATGCTAATTAAACTGATAGGGAGGGGAAGCTTTCTGAAGTCAAATTTTCAGAAATGGGAGGGGGGGGGAGAGCAGGAAGGAGGGGGCAGATTCCACTGGTATCTTAGCATTCTATTGGCTAGCAGGAGTCCAAGCACCCAATAGAATGCAGAAATGCTGTGTTGAGCCTGCATCCTCCCTTCAACTGCCCCCACCCATCTGGAAACGGAGGAGTATTGTAGTTGATTTGCACATATTTACCCATGTGATACCCTTTTCTGGGCCTGGAAACAGATAGAAGGTGGACTCAGCAGAATGCTAAAAAGCTATACTGACTCCTGCTAGCCAGAAGAATGTTAAGGTATCAGCTCAGTCTGCCCTCTCCCATTCCTGAAAATTTGGCCCTTTTTACACAGGGGGGGGAGGAGAGGGTATAGATGCGCACACACCGGAACACACCTTGCTGGTTGCTCCATGCATGTGTGATGCATGGCAGTAAATGTGTATGCATGTTTGTGGGAGCGCTCATGCACCCCCACCCACCACAGCTTTTACACAAGACTCACCCACGCATGAACACCCAGATTTCTGGGTGTTCACGTATGTGTGCCGCCCATGTAAAAAGGGCCTTTGATTTCAAAAGCTTTGGTGCATAAGTTGGGGTAGAGGGGAGCTTAAGTTGTATGTTGCAGTGATTTTGGCACTCATATCAGTTCTTCAGCTTCCTGAGATTGGCTATACCTTCACAGCAGGAGACAAAGCAGCAGGAATAACACTACATAGAAAACAGGCAGATGTGACCCCTGGACAGTAGGAAAAAGGTATATGCTGAAAAAGAGTTCGATAGCTTTGAAACAGAAAGCCATGGCCATAAGGGCACTGGAAAGAGCATGTGCCCACCCCAGAAGCCATGTGGAAATATAGCAAGTGAGACAGCCATGAGAAACATCATGTGACAGGAAGAGCTAAGGAGGTGAAAGGGAGCACCAAGCTTCATCAGTTCTCGGTGCACAATTCACCACCTTCTACTACTGTCACCCCCAAAGCTGGTACTACTGTCACCCCCAAATCAAGAATTTGACTCCAACAGCTGGGGCTTCAAGAACACAAAGCATTGCAAATATTCAGCCAGCTAACCTTACCCTCTTGCACTGGGTTCCCAGTACGGTGCGTATAATCCCGAGAAAGCTGGGACAAAGTAGCAGCCATAAGAACTCCCCACTTCTGCAGCAAGTTTTTCTAACAAATGCACACAAAAGCCTTCATTTAGCTTTGCATAGAAACAATCACATTTTAAAGTTGGGCAAAAGTGTTCAACATTTTCTTTTTTTACAGTAGCCTCAAACATTGGGGAAAGACAGCATCGCAAAGTTAATGCAGACTGGGATTTTTAAAGGCAGTCAGTAGCTGGGCACTTAATTCCCTTTCTTTCCATAGAAACATTCCAGCTGAAATTCACAACTAACATGAACTCATAAGAACTGAGATCACATATCTACAATCTGATATATTACTGAAGGAGGCACTATCGTGTATAGCACCTTGTATAGCACTGAAGATGGATTTGATTAAATTAGTTTAGAAACTGGAGTATGTTAAATTGGTGGAAGGTTCTTTACTGAATTATGCTAAAATAATTTAAGACACTGTCCATGCAAGGTGATTACACTAAACTGATCAGTAAATGATATGAATTAAAAACATAGCAACCCTGTTCTTAGTTATTTTGGAGCCATCTTATGCTGTCCTTTAAGATTCCAGATATTTTGTTTGGATCTTTCAGTAAAGCAATGATACGGACAAGATGTTATTTTTCAGAACAAGTTTACTACTAATCTATTCTCATCCTCTTGCTCTGTACACAATGCTTTGTATAGTTATTTTCTCTATACCCCACCATCACTCCAAAGGTCAAGTAGGCACCCCTAGCGTACATGGATCTTTAACATAGCAATGGGGTAGGAAAGTAGAAAGATGCAACTGCTAAGCCAGCACATAGTCAAAGAGGAGGGATAGCATCCATTTGCTGAAGATTTCGTTTAAAAATCCTGTATTAGTGCTCACCAACTTCATCTGAAGACTGTATGATACCAAGGTTGTCTCTCAGCCAACGAACAACAGCACCAGCTATGGCAACAGACCCCTAAGGGATACAAAGCAGTCAGTCTGCATCATCTCCTTTTTCTGGATAGGAATTACACTCTGTACGCACCATTTCTTCATGCTGGCCTCAGGCGAGAGAGAACAAAACATATTAGAACAGGTGATGAAGTGCACTTTTGCAGCTCCAGTATCCTGTGGCTGGCCTGAGCTCAGCCACTCCGAGAAGCTTCAGGGCCATACAATGCCAAGAAAGCAATCTGAGGAACCGTTGACTGCCAGACTATAGCCAGATTATTACTAGTTCTCCTCCGTATGTACACGTGTCTGCTTCTTGACATTATTACGGTGGCCCTAGGGACATGCACAGAGGGCAACGTCAATGGGGTTAACATTCCTTGACTGCCAAATCTTTCTGGTGCCAACAAAACCAAATCGGATTCAAATTTGGGGAGTGGAGAAGGAAGGGGGGAGAGGCACTGTGGTGGCACTGAAAAGCAAAAGGGAAACTGCTCTATTTTTTGTCCTGGCTGGACAAACAGCTACTGCCAGTCCTGTGTATTAAGACATTTCATTTTCCATCAAGATCGGAGGCTTTATCTTCCATCTTCTGGACAATTTCACAAAACCAAGGTTTCAATCAACCGACCCCCCCCCCGCCCCTCCACCCCCTGCAGGCATAGAATTCTACTTACTTCTAATGCATAGCATACAGGGTTGTCTCTGCCCAGCTTGTAAGCCACCGTGGTCAGAAGGCCATGTTCAGAGAATATAGACTACAAAACAAATTGGGATGAACTGTCAGCTGCTTAAAATGTAATTTCTAAAGGAAAAAAATTACTGCTTTGTAAAGAAATTGCTGCATAACAAAAATCAATATCAAAATACAGACTACCTCTTAATTTATAGAAGGTAATGGGTGTTCCCCAAGCTTTTGGGGAAACAGAAGTTTGAAATAAGGGGAGGCTAACAAGCACTCCAACGACAACTGCAGAAGGCAGGAAGGCCGCAGGTGGCTGTAATTCCCAGTTTCCATGCAGTTTTCTGCAGGTCTCACGATTCGATGTAAAGGCCTGCAACCCAACCGGTACTGCTGGGTCCCGAGTTTGGCATTCCGGCTTTCCGAGCTGCTTGGATTGGGCTGGCTCTACAGCGGTGGGTGGTCCTGGCCCCCATAAGGCACCATGCTGTCACAGTGCTCCATAGGGGAGCCACGTTGAAAAGGGGCAAGAAAGCCTTAGCTTTGCCCTCTCTCTAATGTAGTAATCTAATAAAGGCTCTAAAATAAGGCAGCAGATAAATAGCAGGCTCGAGGATTCAAATCATGATTACTTTAAAGCAAGTCCTCTGATATTTTGGAGCCTAGCTCATGAGTTTTTTATATTTTGATGCAGTATTATTCAAATATCTTAGCCATTATCAGGAAAGGATTTTTCAGCAAACCATAGAGAATAAAGTGATCAAAGCAAATCAGGCAAAAAAGTCGATGTCTACACAGCGTTGGCAGGGAAATGAGAGGCACAGAAGTATGTGTCAGGGAACTAGAGGGTCAAGTAGCAAAGAAGCACATGTAAGGAAACCAAGATGCAAGGAAGGCTTCTGCTGGAGGAGTGGAAGGGGTAGGACTGTTTCCACTTAGGACTGCCCCACCCTAGTCCTCTATGCTCCGTTTCCGACCTGTGGACACTTGTCTGAAGCTTCTGCCCTGCCCCCATCTACCACTGGTCCCTGGTTGAGCTCCCTCGGCCACCAACCACCTATGGAGTTCTGGTGTGCGTGGCAAATATTTCCCACCCCTGCTGGAGGACTGCTGAAGGAGCTTCTTCTAATGCACTTTAACCCTATGGTAACCCTGTAGCTGCATACTAAAAAACAAATGTACTATGGGGAAATGTACTATGATCCACCAAGAGAAAATTTTGTATAAGAGGTTAATGTAGTGAAACCTGTTGATTTGGCAAGAGCAGCAACAAACGGTTTGAATAAAAAACAACCAACCTTTTGGCCTGTATTACAAAGCAAGAAGCAACCTGTTCCATACCTGTAACGGGAGGGGAGGGAGGAGGAGGCAGATACAAAAGTGAACATAAACATTTCTGAAATTCATGACAACCTGGCTGTATCAGGCAAAAGATATAGGGCCAAATAAAATATCTTATCTTAACTACTTTGTCTCCAGGTTGACCTAGAACTTCAGAACAAACAACCTCACACTTTTAATGTGCACAGAGGCATAACACAGAACTTTTGTTGAACAAGGCCACCAACTTTTAAGGAAGAAATCAAAATGGTAAGGACAATTTTCAGATCAAGAGAATATAAACAAAAACTACATAGGCAACAACAGTCTAAAAATACAGCTAATTATCTTTGATTATAAAAAGGTTTCCAGAAGTTCATATTTGAAATGAGTTTAGTAGGGTTTCTACAATGCTAGAGATATTTTTATATTAAAATACCAAGCTCTCGCCACAGAGTTCATAATGGAGAGGTTAAAAAAAGTTGTGATCTTCATCCAAAAAGTCCTTCAATAAGAGATCTCATCACCGATTTGTAACAGTAAGACTGCACATCAGAAAAATATGCTTCAAAATTTAACAACTGCATACAACAAGCAAAACTTGATTATATAAAAATGCCAAAGTGATCAAGACCATGCTTAGAAAATTTGAAGAAGCTGCTAACAACAAAAGTATTCAGAACAAGCTATGGTAGATACTAGATGCACAAAAATTGTCTTAAAGGAATGCAAGTAAACGTAGTAGCCACAGAAAGAGCCAGCATGACTTTTTTTGTTTCAGAACATGCAAGAAAAGCTTTTAAAATTTTAATCACTGGATTTCTCTCGTCTACCAGAGAACACTTTGCTCATTAGCCTGTCGTTTCCTGGTTGAGAAAACAATATAATCCATCTTCTCTTTTAAGGAAACAATCAATACCCAATGTGCCTCCAAATGTAAAGAAGAGTTTTGAAAAATCCTATATTCTGCATGCTCAGTAAAGTACACAATTGTGCATGAAACAAATACTTAATTGAGCACTAACTCAGTTAAGCAAAGACTTGCTTGTCTGATGGAGATTTATTTAAATTATAACTTTCTGGACACTCCAATATATATTTTAAAACTTTCCTTAACCAGGGACACGGACCAAGGTTGAAATCTAAAAGTCTTAGAATTCCAGGGTTTGGCTACATGAATTCCAGCAAAAACGTGAAGCTTTCCCTTGCAGTCAAGTATGTTGGTAGAGTATTGGGGTGCCATTTCCCACCTGTATTTTTGCTACAATACTAACAAACTCAGCAGAATCCTGTGTTCAGGAGCAGGAATGTTTTGCCTGAAAAAGGTTTAACACTTTCTGTATTCCAACCATAAACAAGGAAGATAAAAATATTTGTTTTCAAAATTCTTTATTAGCTTACGTATTTTTTGCTTGTCCATCCCTGAAACACATTTGTCCAACTAGAGCAGCAGACTGATCCCCCAAGCACTGAAAGGAAAAACACGATGTATCACGGTCAGGGACCAATGTTCACTTTGGGTGATTTCAGACTTTACGGGCGCCTGATTCACCACAGTGGATTCCCAGCGGTGGCGAACCGGCTAACCACCCCCCGTGGGCAAGAGAGGCCCCAAACAGACATGACGGGAGCGGGACCACGGCAGGGAATCGGACCGGCGGACCACAGCCCGGGGCAGCGCAACAGACGTTACACCGATCCTGGGCCATGGTCAAAGCACCCGGAAGGTGCCGGGGCGGCTCGTCCTGGCTGCTGCTGCTGTCCCTCCACGTGCAGCACGACCACCGCCTCCACCTCCCTTGCTCTCGTCCTCCGCTCTCCTCTCCCTTCCAACTCGCTCCATCCCGCCACATCCCCCTGCTGCTATGTGCCGTTTAAATCTCCCTCCACGGCCTGTGTTGTTGCTCGTTGCCTGGCAACGACGCTGCGTGCTTTGTCCCTGGCGGGGAATCATGTTGCTTGATTCTGTCCGGTGGTTGCCGTTCAGTCGTTACTTTTTTTTGTTTCCTGGTGGGAACTGCTTTGACCACGCTTTTGGAGATGGTTCGGGTCGGAGTTCCGGAAGCATGGTTATTTTTGACCCCTGGTGGGGACTGACTGTGGTGAACATCTGGCGTCTGCGAAACAGATGTTCAGGGCGCTTTGGCTGACCGTGGTTCACTGTGATTTCATAACATCTGAAAATACCCTTTGTGTTCCCAGTTTTAATGGGGAAACCCAGTGAACACAGGTCCCTGATCATGGTATACCAACAGCTGCCTTAAATTAACTTATTATGTTCAGCCAGTAACTCAGCGGTTTCTAATTTGTGGATGGACTCATGATCCTGATCAATATTTGATATACTCTGCATGTATTTTTGCTGACTAGGGGCATAGGGTTATATTTAAATCTCAAGAAGTGGTCATAGGTAAAATTTTGGGAACCACTACTGTAACCTCAACCCAGTTGTGCCGCAGACATTTTGTCAACTGGAGAAATTACCTGTGCTGGAATTAAAAAATAAAATGAAGATTAGCCTAAGTGATGTAAACCTACTTAATATACTTAGGTTTGACAAACTAACATGAGCACAACCAGTGCAGGACACTTGGCTAGGTTTTGAATTTGTGCATCCAGCTCTGTTAACTGAAAGGTTAACTCCCTTTTTGGGACACCTTGTCTTTTTAGGATTTCTGTTTACTTGTTCAAGGCCTTTAACTTTAGACTATTATGTTACTTATGACTATTATGCAGGGATGTAAGAAATCCACTAAGATGGTAGCCTCTACTTTTGAGCTGACAAGTGGACTTTTAAAGTTCTGAGCCCTTCCACTGCTGCAAGTCCTAGCTTGACAAGTAGTCTTATGCCTGACTAGTTAATTATTTTTATAGTCCAGAATATTACTCGTGTAGAACTTCTTCCGATGAGGCTCTAACAAAGGTTTATCAAGGGGCCTTGTCATTGGTTTAAATCAGCAGAAATTCACCTCGCTTATTAGAAACAAACCAAATACTGTAACAGGGTCCAACACTTCTTTTAAAGTTTCTTCCAAAGAAGGTCTTATCATACAGAACCGATTCTGCATGCCAGAAATCAAGCTAAAAGGAAAACTCACCCCAGAAATTGGCACACCTGTCAAGGATCCACATTCCTAACAAAAATATAGAAATACAAGTTTCAGCTTTTCACATTGATTAGTTATTGCTTAAATGATGGAAATCTAAGGAAAGGTATGCTCTAAGTTTTCTGGCAATATACATAAGGTATAGAGAAAATGATTCAGCACAAAGCTTAAGTTATTACTGCTTATCCTTGTGTGTGTATGTTTTATTTTATACTACTATTTTTAAAAGCATGACCTTTTGAAGGAAAAAAAAGAGAAAAGATTACATCCAAAAGTTCCAATCTTGACATTCTGCCATGTAACAATTTGATACAATGCTAAAAAGCAGTCGCTGAAAGAGGTGCCAGCTTGTTTATCTCCACTATTTTACATGTGGTGCCATCCTGCATTTTTATTGGTTCTTATGCGTTTTTCCTCCTTCAGCACCAATTGGATGCCATGCCTATCCCTTTCTTTCCACACTAGCAAGAAATGGACAGGTTTGGCATTGCACGGGGGAGCCAGTACTGCAGGACGGTCAGTAGTGTGTGCATGCTCCAGGGCTTCTTAGGCCGTTGGTAGTGACGGGGCCACTGAATGCCCCTCAGACCCGGGTTTCTGGGAACAGCTGAAAAACAGACGGCAGGGGCTGACAGTAGCTCAGCAGGTCGGGGCAGGCCGGTCGGGGCAGGCGGCTGCAGGAAAGGTCCTGGAGGGCCGCATATAGTCCGCGGGCCATACACGGAGCACTCTTTCTATAGGGTTTAGGCCATTTCAGACAGACTGTACCTTAATCTGATTTCCCTGCCTTGGTTGTAGAGCAAGGTTTCAAGACTCCCAATTGTTATCAAAACAATTTTGTTGTTTTTTTTATTTAGGCATTTTCAATCCACCCCAGCTGCAAAAAATCTCAGTTTGCATCTTTCTTTTTGAAAAAGTTATCTGCCCTCCTATTTTGAACTCTGGTGTGCACCATAATAGGCCTAAAACTGTACAATGGATAGCAACGCCATGGCTTTACTCCATATCCAGCAAAGAAGTTTTAAGAGTTCTAGTTTCTGTACACAAAACCTCCCCAAACAAGCAAAATACAATAGTCAGTCATCTCATTAAAATAGCGGACACAAGCCAATTTATTTTGCTAAGCATGAGGCCTGTAACAATAAGGCTAACAAAATACAAAACAGGGAAGTGTCCATTAAACAGAAGTGGCAGTGATAAAATAGTATACCAATTTAAACTGAGAGGGATATAAACAGCAAAGACAGTGGGCATCGCTCCCGTGTTTTGAAGCTATATAGTGACTCTTCTGCTGCATTTTTGTATGTTAACTCATCACCAGAACCCTTCCCTCTCCACCAAACAAAACACTACTTTTCTTAACAAGTAGCTTCTCTGTGGAGCTGACAGTGCAATTCAGCAAAGCCATGCATAGGACAGGACGGTGCATTTCCAGTTAGAAAGTCTCCAGTTATTTCCTCAACTCCCATTTTAATTGACTTGGTCAGCATTTATGTATTGAACTAAGACTGCAAACCTTCATTCTGGGATAGCCAAAACAAAAATCATATTGTTTACATGATCTTATCTTAAAGAGTCAGACATCCATAATCAGTTAAGTTAGCAGACACTTATTTCTAAAACTTGAAAATTTATTCCAACATGTTAGTACTAACTTTGCCAAGAAATAAACACAAAGGTCCAGATCTGAAAGTTATTAGCTGAACCTGTTCATTTTACAAATGAGATTTTCCACTTAGGAAATGCACTGTATCTGGCCAGAACGGATGGGAGATGTAACTAGTGGACAGGGACACCCAAAGCCTCTACTCACCAGGCTAGGACAGATTTTCTACAGTCAGCCAAAAAAAAAAAAGTGTGTGAAAGGAAAAGAAAGACAGAAACAAGAGAGTTCAAATTCAAAGTCAGCTAGCCTGTCTCCATTCTCGTGTGCATCTTTATATTTTCATTCAACTTCTGCACGTGTTTAAAGAACACAAGTGGGAGAAATCTATGTACTCTAGTTTTGATTAGAGAAATTCCCAGCAGCATTGATTTTCACACCCTGGTAAAGTGCTTTTTGCTTTGTTAGGCTGATTAGTCACATACAATAGAGCCCCCACCCCATCTCCCTTATCTGAAGATATCGCTAATGTGGACAAAAAGCCTGTCCTCTGATGTGTTCAGATTAAAGGGTTTATAATAGCACATATATATAACTAAGTTAATCGCTCACTGAATAAAAAAAAGGACACCCTTCAAACAAACTTATAGAACTATGTTCTGGAACTTGAAGCCAATCACAAAGGAGACTAGGTATCACCATCATTAAGAAACCCATGGGTAAAGTACTTCAGGGTTTAAAGCCAAGACCATGTATTCAGGATTCACCTCTGGGAAGAATCTTTACAGCTGTACTACGAGCTTAATTTGGTAAGAGCATGGGCAATGCCCCAGTCAATTTTTCCAATGTAAAAAAATTAATTTACCAGCTACTAGAATACTCTTCTGAGAAGTGTCATTTGTAACAACAGCTAGGGTACTTCCACGCTCAGCAGAACCGTACAAAATCCTGTACTCGTGCCCTTGACGCTCTGACACCCAGGGTGCAGCCACGGGAGCTTGAGCGGGCCCTATCACCCATGTGCCCACTGGTGGGCAAGCACAGCCGCCACACTTCGGGTCAGTAGGGAGAGTTGGCCATATGGTCTATCCCCCTGTGGCCATCACCAGCTACTCCACGGGTGGGCCAAGGAGCTGGCCACATGGGGCTGGTAGGGATGGAGGAGCAGGCACACACTCCTCCCCACTGGCTAACAGCTGACTGTGGGGGAGGGGAGTCTGGGAGGAGTGATCAGCTGTTGGGCAGGTGGATCAGGGGAGAGGAATGCACTCCTCCCAGGCTCCAGTCCACCTGCCCAACAGCTGATCCCACGTCACTCGCAGAGTTTGGAATCCCATTCCAAGGAATGAATACTGAACATTGTTCAAACACATTAGTACTAGCTTTGCCAAGAATTAAGCACAAAGGTCCAGATCTGAAAGATATTAGCTGAACCTGTTATTAATTATTATTATAAGCATTTGTATAGCGCCAGCTGTGTACCTGGCGCTTTACAGAACAATAAGACAGATGCGGTCCCTGCCTACGGCTTACAATCTAATAGACACTGAGGGGGGAGACAAGGAGAGGGGACATAGGGAGAGACAAGGTATAAATTACATTCAAGCGGATGCGAAGTCTCAGGTGCACGTGTTTGGCTTGGTTGCACTAAGGCAGGAGTCTGCGGGGAGGGCAGACAGTAAATATTGAGAGGAATATTTCCCAGGGCCCCTCCCCCACCCCCGATCCAAGAACCGATCATGGGGGAAGGGGGTCTGGGAAGAGGGTGTGTCCTCTTCTCAGGCCCTCCCTCCCTCTCAGGCCCTCCCTCCCTCTGTGATCAGCTGTTAGGCAGGCAGAAGGAGCGCGCTCCTCTGGGCCCAGTCCACAAACCCCACCTCATGGTAGGGCTGCACAGCCCCATCACACAGGTTAATGCACTTTGGGCAGCGTTAGTATGTGCTATATCCTCAGCCTTTTTCAGAGGACGCATTGTGTAGCAGCTGGCTGCCTGTCCCACCACTGAACACCTGGCAGCCGCAGGGCAAACAAGCCACTGCATCACATGTTAACATTGCCCAAAGTGTTATAACACTGCTCGAGTGGGATAACATCTCGGGTGGCTGCACCCCCAGTGAATCTTGCCCACCATTCTTCCCATAGCTGAAATTGAAAAATGTCATGCACACATGGATTCTGCGGAACTGTACGAAACAACAAACCCAGCTAGAGCACTAGCTCATTTTTTAATCTTCCTATTTACAGATTAGTTTACACACTACGTTTCAAGATTTATAAGAATCAGATATTTATTTTAAAAAACCAATCGTTTTATTAATCTGACCCTTATCAAGAAGATGCAGAAGTTATTTCTCTGTTTTGCACAATTCTGAAAAGGGTAATTCAAGGTCAGATTCATGCATTCTCATGAAGCAAGCCACTTCATTATAGAAAAACAACGCCACTAGCTTACTTTATTTCGCAAAATAAGCCAATCCACACCACATTAGCTATGTCTTTGAGAATGAGCAAAGAAGATGACATACCATCAAGCCATAGATCTCGGAGGAACTCCTCACTTTTGGAAGTATTTCCATAGGAATATCAAAAAACCTGCAAATAAAAAGAGTTACTTTTGCAGCCAATTACACTGGCTTGACATGAAAGTTTATATTCTAATTCTTTCAAAAATTATTTACTAATTGGTGATCTTCAAAAAGGTAGCTACACGTTTAATTACTTTGGACTTCAGGGATATGTGCCTTTGAAAAACCTCCCCCTTGGTCACAACTTTCAGCTTCTAGACAAAGATGTAGAAATTTAAACAACCTTTTAGTAGGGTATATACAAGGAATAGAGCAAAATAACTTTTTATTTCTGAGATTACACAGGTAAGTCTGGCTCTACTCCAAAAACTGAGGAACTGTTTGCATTTTCATACTGAAGAAAAGCACTTTTCAAACAAAACAAGACTACTCTGCATCAATTTTGTGCAAACACCTCTTAGCTATTCAATGTCACTTCTGTCAGATTTTCCTTCATTAAAAAAAAAAAAAAAAGGAATACCAACTACATGAACACAAGAAAAAAAAACCACCTGGTTATATTAACAGTAAATACAACCAACCATTGTTATTGGTCACAAATATGACCTGACAAACATTGCCTGAAGATTACTTTGAAAATTAGCTCTGACCTTGCACATAACTGACAAATACTAAGATTTCAATAAGCGTAAAGAAAAATTAAGCTTACTCGCAGAGTTCAGAATCCCATTCCAAGGAATGAATATTGAACAACATTGTTCTACTGGCATTTGTTACATCTGTGCAATGAACACCTTCGTTCTTTCCACCAGTCAGACTCTGGAAAAAGTAAACAGCAACAATATTGGTTAACACCACATTGTATAGAATATAGCAGAGTATAATCTTTCTGTTTCTAAACATGCTGTATGATGCACTCTTATCCAGATCTAGACAAAAGTATGCCCAGCATGGTATTCAGACATGGGAGGTTCTACCTAAATATATTTCTACTGTAGTTTAATTTTAATTTTTTAATTTTTATTTAATTTTTATTGTTGAAGTCACTGACCATAACAAGAGTACAATCAAACACGAAACACAAAATACAAAAAATAAAAATAAAATAAGCATTAGCATAAAAGCCTAAAATATCTGACTAAATATCATAAAAGTAAAATATTCCAGAAAAAGGGCCCTAACAGTCATTCAGGGGGGCAGCCTGGGCAAGGAAGTTTTGCCTCTCGCGTAGGGCTGCCCGGAAAAACGTCACCACTGCCCTTGATATATCAGAATCTATTGGACTTAACAGTCGCAATAATAAACTGTCACGAAAAAGAGCACCGACATCTAGAAGGGCTCTTCCAAGATATTTAGAATGGAGACCAGCAAGGAAGGGGCAGTCGAGGAGTATTAGAGCAGAAGTGTCAATTTCCCTAAGTTTACAAAAGATGCAAAGATGTCTTTCTTGAGGGATTCCCTTATAGCGGTCTTCTAGAAATAGCGGCAAGAGGGCTTCGCATCTTAGTCTAGTATAAATAGTCCTTTTAGAAGAATCGGTCCATTTAAATAAATAACCAATCGGGTTATATGGCTTATATTCAGGAACCGCCTTCTGGGCAGACAGCAAAGCCCTCTCGATTTGCAATAGCTGATCAGACATTTTGTTTTATAAGTGCCATAGATGCCTTATGGCCTGCATTTCTACTGTAGTATAAGGATTGCAATATTTCAAAGTTTGTTTTTAAAACATTTTTAAAATCCCATTTCACTTAGGTTCATGGCAATTTCATATCGAAGTTGTATGATGAACTACCAAACTAGATTTGAGTGCACTACAGCCTCAAAAAAAAAGAAAAGAAAAGAAAAAAAAGATAGAGATTACCATTTGTGCATGCTGCATCACCCCAGAACCCAGGCCCCTGCATGTGGTCAGCATTTAAGTATGGTTTGACCACTCGTAAATATGCCCCTAGGTACAGAGATGCGTTCACACTTCCACATTATATGCAGCAGTCTCCTGATCATGGTTATGCTGAACGAGGCTTCTTGTCGTGAATGAGAATTTGGTACCCACTCAAATTGAGCATAACTCTTTGTGTGCCTCTTACATGCACATAGCTTCCTTGTAATCCTGGACAAAAGGTTTGTGCTGTAAACATGTTTAAATTTCTACACTCTCCATATTTATTTAAAGTTTCCATATTTAAACTGTAAAATATTTAAAGACCATCGCTAAAATATTGACTAAGAATTGTTAGTATTAACTGGAGTGACACAAATGAAGTAATGCAAAAAGAACATGCCATTACACTGGCCTGGAAAAAGCAAAAGCTTTTAGATTTCTATAGTCAGTCAAATACACAAAACCACTTGAGCACACTTAAACATTTCTTCTGACCCAGATAGTGTTAATATTACATGCAGCAGAAGCAGTGTCCTTGAAGGAAAAGTGGCAAATATAGACCTCTGAGTTTGCTGAACAATTGTGCTTTAGGACAAGCTGAAAAACAGGTCACTGCAAACCGTATATTAGTTTTGCACAAGCTTAACAAGCACCAGAGTCTTGCACTTGTCCTTCAGACTTTTTTTTTTTTAATTGTGAGCAAAAGCAGACCTACCCATATAAGCCAGGAATCAATGGTACCAAACATAGCACGTCCATCATAAACCGCTTGTCTGATCTCTTTCACATTATCCAGTAGCCACCGAAGTTTCACTGCACTGAAATACGTACTAAGTGGAAGACCAGTCTTATGCTGCAAGATGGAATGATTCAGTTAAGAAATATCTCAAGGTATTATTATTTATATAGTGCCAATGTACCTGTTACTGTACAATCATAATTAGAGGCAAGTCTCTACCCCAAGGGGCTTGCAATCTAGGAAAGACAAGAGAGAGGGGAACACAGAGAATCATAATTAGAGGCAAGTCTCTACCCCAAGGGGCTTGCAATCTAGGAAAGACAAGAGAGAGGGGAACACAGAGAGAAACGTCTCTCTCTGTATGTTATCCTCTCCAATAAGCTATTCTACTTACACAAAGTTACATTAAAAAAATACCCCAAAAAAAGATACTATACAGCCTATGCATATTAAAAGCCGCCATTGCCAACATGCTGATGTACGAAGACCACAACAGCAGCAATCAGCATGCAGGTCAAAGATCTGCCACGTAGCAGTCATACAAATGTTTACAGAAGCAGTTTCTCAATTAAGATAGCTGTCTGTGTTCAGTCAATAAATACAATGTTGAAAAAAACAGTAACAAACTGAAAGGATGGTCAATTACATTTGTCGCTTTATGGCCAAGTAAGTTGTTAAGTATTTAACAGCTCTTACTGGGTTATCAAAATAGAAGCAGAATACCACTTGGAAAGAATAAAACTACAACAAAAGAGTTGAGAAAGAAGGACATGAATTCAGGGGAAGCAAGCCTTCAACCTTGTTGAAGATTAGCAGACTTTAAAGAACACATTTAGACTGGTGATGCCCCAACCCATTAGATTTAGCATGTCTAATTAGACATTAGCATGTCTAATTTCGTATTGGAATCAGAGGATTACTCTATACTATGTATTTTACACCAAATGGCCTGTGATCCACAAGAAGCATGCACACATGGGGATGCAGATGCAAACTGCCTAAAGGAGTAAATGCCACAGCATTAATTGCTATTAACTAAATGTCATGCCCCCACTGTCAAGGATTCTTCCCAGCCCCACCACTAACAGGGTCCTTGGACCAGTAGAGGAGGCAGAGTCTGAGCAGGATCCTTGGGAACAGTGGCGCTAATCCAGTAATTGTGGGCACAGCCCCAGTAGCTGTTGCCACTTCTTGACTGCATGGAAGGACACCTGAAATTGGTGTGTCCTCTCTCCACCCCAGTCAGCCTTAGCACTGGCAGGGCTTAGACAGAATGGAGTGGGGCCAGGGCAGAGGAGAAGGAAGACACATCCCTTCCTCCTTCTCCTCATCCTGAAGTGGAGACCTGACATTGTCCCCAAGGATCCTGCTCAGCCCCTGGTCTAAGGAACCGGTGAGGGTAGGGCCAGATGGGATCCTTAGGGTCACCAGTGAAGACTGCTGGGGGAGAGCGTGGAAGTTGTGCCTCTTAGCAAGAAGCTTGGCTTTCCCTTACTGGAAAACCAAAGCAACACACCGCATCCACTCCTATAGGCAGCTTGCAAGCATGCCTCTTGTGGCTACGATGATTTGTTCTACACGAGTCAGATTTTCTTCTTACTTCTACATTTTAAAGTGATGTTGCAATGTTTAGCCAAGTCAGAGACAGTTGCCAAAGGCTTACAAGTCTTTGGCAGTGAAAGTCACTGGTAGGCTTTCTGATACTATGTAATGTCCCAAGAATGACTGACTCCCCAAATCTTTAAAATGGAACTTTATATGTTAGCTGTCATTTGCAAGTTATGACTAAATTAGTAACTAATAATGTATTTAGCACAGCACATTATAAAATATTTGGAAGTCTGAAATTAAAGCAATACTGCAAAATCTTTTTTTTTTTAAAAAACAAAACAAAACAATGCCTACCTTTAAAAAGGATTTATTTTTCCCCGGAATTCTTTTAAGAAGCCTCTCAACAGTTGATTGGGTTCTCAAGTCAAGCCACACTATAAGCCCAAAACAGATCATTTTTGTAACAGCGTGGAAAGCGTTTGCTATTTGTAAAACCCAAACAACAGGACTTTGCAACTTAAAAACATTAAGTCTTTAATGCTAGGAAAAGGACATTTAAGATTTCTTTTGGTAAAAGACAGACAGGTGGGAAAATATTCAAGCACATGTTCCCATATCTCAGAAGTCTAGAAGGCAAAAGCAATTTCACTTTGCTTTAAAAGAAAAAAGAAAAAGGAAGAGTCAGTGAAACCATGATGCGACTTTCTAAGAAATGTACCTACCAAGTGTTCCTTGCATTTTTTCTAGTACATCAGTAATGCGGAGATCAAACGGACGACTAAACAATACTTAATGGTCTACCACAAGACCAACATCATTCTGCCTGAATTCCGAGAGCAAATAGCAGCTTGACTATTTACTATTTCTAAGAGAAAACTTTGAACTATAGCAGCGAACAGGGTTAATGAATTACTTTATGTACAACTTCACCTAAGACAAAGCTTTAGGCATCGTGCTTTAAACACACAAAAAGAGTTACTACAAGAGAAACTGAAATCCCCTTGAAATAACGCTAGATTCATGCTTCTATGAGGCCCTGAAAGAAGACATGGAAGTGGGAAGCTTTACACTAACAGGGTGGAAGGAAATCAGACATTTTAAAAATCATAACATTTTGCAAAAATTCTATTAAAATCAGCTTTGGTGTGAAGTGGCTCGTTTTATGAAATATGCCAAAGGTATTTCTCACTGTGATTGCAATATCAGCAGCTAAAAATCCATAATGTTTGATGAATGCTACCAAAATCTGGTAATTGTTATGGCAGGTTTGAATTAGGGATGGCAGGAGGAGAAGGCTCCCATCATAAAAACTGTAAAACTGTTCAGCAAAGAGTAAACATATTACTCTTACAAAAGTCAAGAGGCTGAAAGAAGATTTGTGAAAATAGTGACAGCTGGGGGTGAAGAAGGCCATAGTGAGTGATTTCAGACGAGACGGGGCAGCATTCGCCTTGTCCTGGAATCACCCAAATGATTCCCCGCTGGGTTCACTCTCGCATTCCAACAGACGTGCTGGCTGATCCTGGTGGGGAATTGGGGAGGGGGTGGGGCCACGCGGCGCAATGTGCGGCTGCATGGCCCCACCCCCCCACCTCTGGGGAGATGGGCGGGCACCGCGGCCAATGCGGCTGCAGCGCCCGCCCGATTTGACCACAGCCCAGAATCCTGCCGGAGATTCCGGGCCATGGATGCCGGCCAGACATTACTTTTTGTTGGTTCCCGCCAGCGATCTCTTTGATCACGCTTGCGGCACTTGTCCGGCGGGGAGCCCCGGAAGCGTGGTTGAAATTGACCCCATGTGGTAATCGACCGTGGTGAACATCTGGCGGCTGCCTAACAGACGTTCAGGGGGCTTTGACCCCATGTGGGTATTGACCGTGGTTCACTGTGATCTCGTCACGTCTGAAAATACCCATTGATTCTCGATCTCAATCACCACTGGAACTGGGAGAAGCCAGCTTTGTTTTTTATATTATTTTTATATTCTTTGTAAGCCACGCTGAGCTTTCAGGGAAGGGTGGGATATAAAGGAGAATAAAAAATAAATAAGTTATGAAGTAGGCAGGGGTTTCCAAGTTTGGGGTAATCCCAATTTAGCAATGTGCTAGTTAATGCTAGCAGGCTGCCAAAGCTAGCACCTTGTGCATGCCTTCCCAGTGTGGCAGCTACTGTTTCTGGCCTGGAGGTATGGAAGCCCGGTTCTGAGGATGGAGAAGATTGTTAGTACTGCACGTCAGTGACCACAAGCTTATGGGATCAGGATACTCCCTGCAATCTTTTTGTTTACACAGCCACTCAGCTTCTGCTCCAATGGAGTTTAGTTTCATAACAAACTTTGGTCCCCGTTCAAATGAGACTTCAGATGAATGGTTTTGATTAAAACCCGACTGCAAAGCTGTAGCGCAACTACACAGAAAAGAACCACGCATTGGCCAAAGGGACCAAATGCCCCATCAGCATCCACAGTACTACTACTTACCAATAGCATTGTAGAGAGGCTCTCCAGTTGTCTTGTCCCAAACCACAGTTGTCTCTCGCTGGTTGCTAACTCCAACAGCTTAAGGACACAAACAAAATTTCTTGGGTATTGGGGGAGACTAATATTTTAATGTATTTTAGAAATACTACTTCTAATAACTGATCTTCCTTCATTTCAGGTTTTTTGCCTCTATTTCTCTCTTTTAAAATCCTTTTGTGCTTCAGTAATCACAATAAACTGAAGTGTACCAGTAGAGATTGCAAGGAGTTGGGATTTTTTCATCTTATTAATCTTTTTCTTTTGGATCCCATGGAGGTAAATTCATCTTATTCTTTGTAAAGTGCCAGGTACATTGCTGGTGCTATATAAAAGCTTATAATAAATAAATGAATAAATAAATAATAATATGCAAAACTATGCACTGATAGCAAACCACAGTAGTATTCTGTCTTCATTTTCCAGCACTTAGAGCTACTTTAATTTTGTCTTGGGGATAATTTGGCTACTTACTACTCACCAATTTAATTCCTGGAAGAGAACATAAGTTCCCCATCTTCCTAATCCCAAAATTTAGTCTGAAAAGGAACCGCTTCTAAAGTGCAATAATACCTTTTATATTGGTGACATCTATGTTCAACTGGTTCATTTTCTCACATGTTCGCTCCACACATTCATAGACTGATTGCAAGATCTCCTTTGGGTCTTGTTCCACCCAGCTAAGCAAAAATATCAGACAGCCATCAAATGAGAAGTAAAACCACAAGGCCAATGTCATGCTTTCATGTGCATGCAACTTTTCATTATGGAATTCCATAAAAATTACCTTCTCAATACATTATGGTATATTTTGTTTTAGGCTACCCAACTGACCCGATAGGTTTTTTAAAAAATAAAACAAAAAAATTAAAATCTAGTTTTTTTTAATTCCAAGACCAAATGACTAAATGATTTTAGCATATATAGGAAGTGTTTGTAGCAGAGGATATTTAGAAGTTTAAGTAGCCAACTGGTATTTTCATAGCAAAACATAAATGTAGACACTTCAAAACTAAACCTGTATCTAGAGAAAGTAAGAGAATACAGCCCCCACTTCCCCCAATGTTGTTATTTCAGTGCTGGATGGAGAATATGATCTTGGTATTATACCATTAGATTAAATATATAGAGCAGATTTGAAGCCTATGAATAAGTTAAAACTTCTCAAATGAAGTTTAAAATGTCATTTTGGATGCTTGCATCAAAGGCATGACCATTTTTATCAGGATATGGGGTGACTGGGAACGTGCAAGTAGGTGTGGCACATCAGACTTTATTAACACTTTTTAGAGATTTAATAGAAACATTTCAGAGTAAAGAACAAGATGT
>QEPC01001360.1:4313352-4349569 GCA_003113815.1 Sphenodon punctatus
ACAGTACAGAACAAAGTCCAATCCAAAATTTTAGTATCACTGATACTATGTCCCAAACAGTAATTCCTCCAAAATCCCCCCCTTACACATGAAGTGTTTGGAAGTTTAAAAGCCTCTTTCTAATATGAAAGGCAAATAACAAAAACGACATTACTGCTTGGGAAGCCACCAGGTTCTTATCAGACAGAGCTTTAATCGTCAGTTCTGAAGTTGTTCTTCCCGGGAAACATTTAATAAATAAATAAATAAATAAATAAATAAATAAAAAATTTAAAAATAAATAAATCGGTAAGCCATTTCCTCCCTTAAATCATTATAGCAGTAGCAGGCAAATAAAATATGATCAGTTGTTTCAACTGCTAAAGTATCAAATGGACATAGCCTCTGAACAAAGGGGAGAGCTACACATCGTCCCTCCATCACTCTTGTTGGTAGGGCACTGAATCATGCGCACATGAAAAGGTGCGTTTTCCTGGCCGAGCTTTGGTTAGTCAAATATCTGGCCATGGTACCAATTTCAGGAACCAAAGCCCTATAATTGCCCAGTGAATTGAAGGAGGATACCACCGCAAGATCCTCCTGTCTATTGATGTCATTTATTCTCCTATATATCTCTGCCTTACCAGCTGCCAGTCCCTTAGATAACAAATAGGGAATAGCAAAGCCAAGTCTTAAAAATGTTAAAAATAAGTCAGTGTAACCCTTGGCGCTGAATATTGTCCACTAACTTCTGCAGATACATTTCTCCTTTGTGAAGAGCAATTTGAAGGCAATCTTCCATGTGATCTGTGTTCAGTCTTGCCAATTTCTTATTTTTTATATTGTTCATGAAAGAGAATGCACTTTCACATGTATAAGTTGTTCCAAACATTGCAAGAACTTTAAATGCTTCACATTGTAACAATGGAGGTTTTACAGTTGGAAGTTCCCTAGGGTGTGACAATATCTTCACGTTCAAAGAAGTGTTTTTTTCCCCAATGATGACTGCAAATCCAGGAGTTCACATTCTGCTGCTGCAAAATCTTCGCCCTGTGTTATTTTATATAGATCCTCCACTGGAAAAGTCAACAGTTGTGTCATCAGCAAAACTTCAGGAACTGAAATCTTTCCATTTTGAAAAATAGTTGTTTGGGTTGGGCTTCAGAAACTCTAACTTTTCCTAAATGCTGAAGGCTGCTAAATTAAGAGTCTCCCTTGGCTGCAGATCGTTTTTGACGGCTCATTTTCCCCCTTCCCCGATAGTCACTTGGACAACACTGACTTTCAAACAGGTTTAAACCTTTACTGAAGCTTTATTGTCCCAACAAATGGACAGAGCACTGTCCAACATGTAATTTAATCCCCTCTTCAGAAGCAAAAGGTTTCCACAACTCCAAGTTCCCAGAATTACCCTCGCCTCACCCCTTACGCTACGTTGGTGGTATAGTTGTCAGTTACACAGTGCAGGTACCCAGTTCAGGCAATGTCAAATTTCAGACAGAAGCGTTATTCTGAAGTTGGTGTTAGCATCTTTGCCCAGCAGAGACTATATTTAGTTACAGATCAATGCCCAGATTAATTATAAAGGCAGACACATAACCTTTGCACACAATATCATCTTGACCTAATTCCTAGTCAGCCTCCCTCCAGCAACTCAAGCGTATAAAATCTATGCACTCTATTTGCAAATGTAAAAAACTGCTCCTTTGGCAGCTTGCGAAAAAACTGCTCCCCAGTTTGAGTGTTCTGTGTATTTGACAGCACTTTCATTTTTCAGTTTTCCCTTTATTTGGCCAGTATCTGTGGTCTGCAACTGACCTGTTGATTTAGAAACAAATCTACTCTAAAAGTTACAATAATCCACATCTCATATTATTCACAAATGGGATGTTACGGTGATACCAGAGCTGGAACAAGAGACTGAGCAAGACAAGATTTGGGGGAAGCTAGGCACTGGAGTCCTCAGCAAGGACCAGCCCTCTAAAAGCAGGGAGGAGGTCAATTAACTATCACTCACTGAAGGCTATGGGGTGGAAGCCTGTAGGTGCATCCAGCTGCAGCACAATCCAAGAATGGGAGGATTCCCATCTCCCTGGGTCACCCAACGATAGAGAATGAGAGCTAAAGTTGGCAACAAGATAATTTACTGAGAGTTGAGGCCCTGATCCTGAAGGCACTTAGGGCTGGGTCACAGTCATGAAGTGGGAGCTGTGCATTCACAATAAGGGCAAAATATCACTTTATTACAGTAACAATCAAATACCTCAGCCAGGCCGGGAACCCTCATTGCGATAGTCAAACTGAAGATTTCTTTTAATTATAAATTGGATTTTAACTTTTGTTTAAATTACAAGATAAACTGAAACTGTAGTTACTTTCTCTTCTGCATAGTTTCAGCCACAGATCTGAACAACCCGTTCTAGGAATCGCCTTTACAAATAACTCCAAGCACCCTGTGTTGGCAAGAACATCTGCCCTTTAACACTCAAAAGAAAACCTCCCCTTCACAAGCTGAATCTCAAGGGTGTGACTTCAAACCACAAAAGAAAGGTAAATCTGTGTTAAGCCTTTAAAATATGGGTGATGCAAGAAGAAACATTGTTCAAAAGTCCCAAAGTAACAGGGCACAGTACAGGTTTTGTAGGTTTAGAGTGCTTTTTTAAAAATAAAAAAAAAGTTTCCTTGAAGATGTGTGCTCAGCCTGGAATTATCTCTGATTTATATATAGTCTTACATTTTGATAGTGTTTTTCAGGGGGGGCGGGAATATGAACAATGGTTTTAGTACTTCTCCCTCCCCCCCGAAACCTATACAGTACTAAAAATACTTTTAATCATAGACTATCATTTACAAAAATAGATCTTCTACCCCAGCGTTGGCTGCCAAACCTCTCTGTAAGGTTCCCCACTTTCCTACCAGACAACAGTACTCTTCCCCTTTATCAAGAAGTCTGCTATTAATATCTTGGCCCTATCCATCTCAGTTTCATTCTGGCTTACTGGGAAAGAGATATCATATACAGCTGTTTGCTTCCAGTAGTTCACATTACAAAGATATTATGTCTGAAGATCTCAATCTATACCCAATGTGTTAAGATTAACTCTGGAGAGGTGCAACTGAAATTTCCCACTGTCCCCCCTCCTCTTACCCTTCTCTACGCCCCTTCCATGACCTTCAAGCTATTGATCCCCTGGACTTTCCCTCCTCTCTCTCTCTCTCCCCTTCTTCCTACAGTCTTCTCTTCCTCCTCCCCTGACTCCGCTGTCTCTGCTCTCAACGCCTCTCTCTCCTCCACACTTGACTCCCATGCCCCTCTCTCTTCCCGCCCTGCCTTCTCCCACAACCCCCGTCCTTGGCTCACCCCTAGTATCCGCCACCTCCGTTCTTGCACTCGTGCTGCTGAACGACTCTGGCGCAAATCCCATTCTCACGCTGACTTCCTTCACTTCAAATTCTGTCTCTCCACCCTTACTTCTGCTATCTCCCTTGCTAGACAACACTACTATGCCTCCCGCATTGAGTCCTGTTCTCGGGACCCTCGCCGCCTGTTCTCTACCTTTGACTCCCTCCTCAAGCCTCCCTGTCCTCCCCCTCCTTCTTCCCTTTCTGCTCAGGATCTTGCCTCCTTCTTCACCTCCAAGATAGACAAGATCCGCCTCGACATCGCTTCCCACTCCTCTCTTCCCACTCCCACCCCTCTCCCTCCTCCCCCTCCTTCTCTCATGTCCTCCTTCTCCCCTGCCTCCCTTAAGGAAATCTCCTCTCTGCTCTCCTCCTCCAACCCTTCCACTTGCCCCCTTGATCCCATTCCTTCCCGCCTCCTCACCTCCATTACTCCCACTGTCGCCCCTTCCTTCCTGCACATCATCAACCTCTCCCTCTCTACTGGCTCTTTCCCTTCTGCCTTCAAACATGCCACAGTCTCTCCTATTCTCAAAAAGTCCACTCTTGACCCCTCTGACCCTTCTAGCTATCGTCCTGTCTCACTCCTTCCTTTTGCTTCCAAGCTGCTTGAACGTGTTGTCTACTCCCGCTGCCTTGACTTCCTATCCTCCAACTCCTCCCTTGACCCCCTCCAATCTGGCTTCCGCCCCCTTCATTCTACTGAAACTGCTCTCGCTAAGATCACCAACGATCTTCTGGTGGCTAAATCTAAACGTCTCTATTCCATTCTTGTCCTCCTTGATCTCTCTGCTGCCTTCGATACTGTTGACCACTCACTCTTGCTGGATTCCCTTCACTCCCTTGGCTTTTGTGGCTCTGTCCATAACTGGTTCTCCTCCTACCTCTCTGACCGCTCCTTTAATGTGTCTCTCTCCAACTCCGCCTCCTCCTCCTTCCCCCTCTCAGTTGGTGTTCCTCAAGGCTCTGTTCTTGGCCCTCTCCTCTTCTCGATCTATACCTCATCCTTAGGCAAACTCATTGCCTCCCATGGCTTCCAATACCACCTCTATGCTGATGACACTCAACTCTATCTCTCTACTCCCTCTCTCTCTCCCTCTGTTCAAGCTCGTCTCATCAACTGTCTCTCTGACATCTCTACCTGGATGTCTCAACGTCAACTCAAACTCAACATGGCTAAAACTGAACTCCTTATCTTCCCCCCTCATCCTTCCTCTCCTTCCTCACTGTCAATAACTATTGATGGAGTCACCATCCTGCCTGTCCCCCAAGCCCGTAGCCTAGGCTTCATCTTTGACTCACCCCTTTCTTTTAAACCCTACATTGACTCTGTTGCTAAATCCTGTCGCTTCTCCCTCCATAACATTGCTAAGATTCGCCCTTTTCTCTCTGTCTCGTCTGCCAAAACTCTTGTTCATGCTCTGGTCATCTCTCGCCTCGATTACTGTAACCTCCTTCTCACTGGCCTTCCCCGGTCTCACCTTTCTCCCCTCATCTCTGTCCAAAACTCTGCTGCCAGGGTCATCTACCTCGCCAGTCGCTTCGACCATGTGCAGCCCCTCCTCTCTTCGCTTCACTGGCTTCCCCTTCCTGAACGAATCCTGCACAAGCTCCTAGTCTTCACCTATAAAGCTCTTCACAACCTTGCTCCCCCCTACCTCTCTGCACTTATCGCCCTCCATACTCCAGCCCGTGCACTTCGCTCCTCCTCTGTCCCTTCTCTCACCCTTCCACGCCTTCCCTGCTCCCCTAAGCGCCTTCGTCCCTTCTCACTTGCTGCCCCCCATGCCTGGAACTCCCTCCCTGTCCACATCCGCCTTGCCCCCTCCCTTCATACCTTCAAATCTCTCCTTAAAACTCACCTCTTTCGCTCTGCTCTGTCTGACTCTTTATCCTGCTGAGCCACTATTCCTATACCTACGATCGGTTTACCCTTATCCTTGCAACATGGACCTGCCTGCTGTCATTCTCATCGTAACCAAGCCAAGTACGTGCACTTGAGACCTCGCATCTTCATGAATGTTAGACCCCTTGTCTCTCCCTCTGTTCCCCTTCCTAAGTCTCTCCCCCAGCTCCTGTCTCTCAGATTGTAAGCCCTAGGGGCAGGGACCGTGTCTATTTTATTACTTTGTAAAGTGCCAGGTACACTGCTTGCGCTATATAAATGTTTGCTAATAATAAATAATAATAATATGCGGGGGGAATGTTTCATCAAAACGAGTTGAAATGAGCAGCAACGTTGCTACTCATGAAAATGCTTGCAACTGCGAGCACTGGGACTGAGATCTTGGTCCTGGTGCAATTTCTTCGCAAGCAGTTTATTTAAAAAAAAAATTAAAAAATTCTGGGGGTGGGAAGAGGGAGGCTGTAAGTTTCAGCAGCCAGCTGTGTGCTTTCCCCCCATCCCCCCCGCCAAACAGCTGTTTGGTGGTGGTGTGGGTGAAGTGGCCTTTGAATGCCACCTGATGGGTTGCGGAGAAGCTCTGGGAAGGGGGGTGAGTGTTTTTAAGATCCCTGCCCTCTGCACCCTCATTCCCTGAACTGACTCACTTCACTGCTGGGCTGGGGCTCCTATTGTGTACTGTTCCAGTTACT
This sequence comes from Sphenodon punctatus, assembly GCA_003113815.1. Classification (NCBI taxonomy): domain Eukaryota; kingdom Metazoa; phylum Chordata; class Lepidosauria; order Sphenodontia; family Sphenodontidae; genus Sphenodon; species Sphenodon punctatus. The sequence goes on from QEPC01001360.1 coordinate 4,319,329, forward strand.
ACTAGCCGCTCCCGTCTCCTCCCCTTGCCTGTGAGCTGCGCAGCTGAGTCTGGGGACTTGCCTGTAGGAACAGGAGCGGGAAGGCCTCTTCCTGCCTGCGTGCAACCCCCTAATGGGTCCCCGTTCTCCAGGGGACTGATTGGGGGTTGCATGCAGGCAGGAAGTAGGCCTCCCTGCCCCCCTCTCAGTTCAGGAAAAGCCAAGTGGGGAAGTCCTCAGGGCCAGCTGTGCATCTCACAGGAACCAGGGAGGAGCAGGGAACAGTCAGCAGCAACTGGAATAGTACACAATACTAGTCCAACAGCGAGGCAAGTCAACCTGGGGTGTGCAGGTGCTGGGATTGGCGGCTGCGAGCTTCCCCACCCCTGCCAAACAGATGTTTGGTGGTGGTAGGGGGAAGTGGGCTTTGAAATTGATAAGCGCTAACTGCCCCTCTCCAACGCTCCCAGCTGGTGCTTGCCATTTTGAGGGGGTTTTCTACTCTTTTTTTGCTTGCCGAGAACATGAGAGCACATCCCTGTGCTCGGTTCATCCCAGAACAGAACGAACACTGGGATTTCGATGCGATTACTTTGTTTACTGAAATCTCATTTCAGCCTTAATCAGAACCTAGCCAACATGAATGATGCACTTTATTTCATCAAGGGCCATTGCCTTTAAGAGTTTCTTTACTGCCTAGGCTATCGCCAGAGATTACATCATACTCAAGACAGCTAGTTTGGGGTTGTAACAAGATGGTGACTAGAGAGGGGGTCAAAGCAAGTTTCACACCAGGACAAATTCCCACACCTGGGGGGGCAGGGAGGGAGAGGAATATTTTGTAACATTTTGGTTGTATAGCTCTTGGCATTTGGGGTCCCTCTAGTGGTGCAGTGATGCTAGACCATCCTATAGGCACATGAACCTGCTGCTCTACAGGACTAACAGAGCCAGGTCTTTTAGCTCAGAGGATAGAGATTCATGCAGAAGGTCCCACCTGCCAGCAACCAACCCTGGGGTGTCCAGGTACACTCTTATTTAATAAAAAAAACCAATTCACATCCAAAATGGATTAGACAACTGGGAAAAAACAAATTGGACCTTCCTGCTACATTTTAAAGTTATTCTCCCTTGGGGAGTAAAAAATTGCCCACACATGGAAGTCAGTGCTTGATGTCACCAAAAGTACAGTGGGCCTTCCAACATTAGGATAAAAGACAGAATGACAACAGTTCAGCTAGACACAACACAGCAATATTTAGGGGGGAAGCAAGAAAGTTAGCAGGCTGCAGTGGTAACAAGGAGATCTGTCAATAGGCCAGAAGAGAAATATGGAGGCTGACCATATTTGTATTCCTTTATGGAGGTTACAAGTGCTAGAGCTCATTCTCCATGTCCTTGCTACAAATGTAAAAGGGGACAACATGTGGAAATCATGTAGTGGGATTTCACAGGGTTAAAACAGACATGGCTCTAACTCCATTTTAACATTTCTTATGCATGTTGCTGGGCCTTATACTGCACCAATACAGCCCTGCAACATGCATAAGAAATGTTAAAGGCATGTTAAAGTGGCGTTAGCATTATGTCTGTTTTCACCCACAGATGTGCTGCCAGGAAACATAGCAGCACCTCAGAGTTCTTCCTAGATGGGAGCTCTGTGGGCAGCCTGTTCCTGTTGGCTGGGAAGAGACCAGACCAGACTCCAGCCACTGTCAACAGCACCTTACCAGCTTGACGGAGGCAGACCAAATACTTTCTTCAGGCTGCTTTTAACAGCCATGGCCTGGGAGAGACCATCATTGCCACTGTCAGACCAAAAGAGGCTAGCAGCCCCTGCCCTGGGGGTCCTGCTTTGTCCTTGCAATGCTCCCCGCTCAAATACCCTGTCTGCCATCCGAATTTCCCCACATTGCAACATATTTGCTGTTCTCACGCCTCATTTCCAAATCATCGTTTGATCCGATCCTCATAGTACCCTATTTCTCATTCCAGCTCCCCACCCCTTCCACTTTAGCATCATCACCCAGGCTTACAACCGTACTCTTTGCCACCCTATCTTCCTTCAGCACCACCTCCTCCACACCCCAGCGTGCTTCCTCCTCCTTCCCTTGGCCCCTAGTCATCACTGCCCGTGCGGTACCGGCGTGCCCCCGTTATTTCCCAATGGCTTCATCACACCCGGTGTCTAGTGCTGTAGCGCAGCTCAGATGCAACCCCCACCCCTCCCCCCGGACCGGTCATTGCCCTTTCACCGCTTCCTATTCCAGGTGCCTCGTCACTTCCCTGGGGCACCAGCCCATTCCCTAGCGCTCCTCCCCTCAGCTCAGGCTACCTGCCGGGCAGGGGAGCGGGGCTGGAGCTGCTGCCTCTGGGGATAACCCGGCTCAGGGAGCCGCCTGCTGCTGCTGCTACTTCCCTCCCCGGCCAGCCCCGGTCAAGCCCGGCAGCAGGAGGGAGGGAACGATCAGCTTTCTGCTCCGCAGGCGCGCGGTGGGGGGGGTGGGGGTATCATTCAATCAGTCACTCACCAGGAAGCGCGTGGAGCTGGTGCCCTGGTCAATCGCCCCCACAAGCGGCCCCAGCGCCATCCGGTCCGACGCTGCCATGAGAGACCTCAACCCCCCCGTATCCTAGGCAACTGCGAGCCGGACTCGTGCGGCGCCCCTCCAGCAGCTCTGCCTCAGCAGCCGGGCGCGTGGATGCCAGATATGGGCTGCTGGGGGGCGCTGCCCGCCTTGGCCAATCAGCGCGCTGTGACGGAAGCGGCGAGGGAGGGGGGGTTGCACTGCGGGCGGGGTTTCCCGGCCTAGCTGCCGGAAATGGGCTAGTTCGAGGTGGGGCACGAGCAACACGCGCGAGGGGAGGGGTGTGTGTGACGTGTTCCAGCTCAGCCACAGCGGGGAGAGGGAAGGAGCCTCCTGTCAGTGAGGTGACAAATGTGGTTCTTCATCGTGTGGCTCCGTACATTATTACAACTGGGAAAGTACCAAGCATAGATAAATTTAAGGAGGTGGGAGGAATTTTCAATCAAGATAATAGAATCCTGAACTAAAATCTCTCTCTCTTTTTTATTAACAATAATATTGAGTCTATAAACTATTAAGTAATCTAATAGAAATAAGTGAAAACAGATGGCAGTGAACATAAATGCACATTACTAATAGGCAACCATATATAATTTATTTTATCCTTTTTATAAACAGAACAAGGAGTAATAATTTCCCCAGTGTTTCCAAATTCCAAAATAGTCTGCCCTAGTCTCCTATCCATTTGTGTGTTCGGATGCAATGCATAGTGCTTAGTGAAAGTATGCACAGACTTCCAAGTAGCAGCTTTGCAAATATCTATGGGGGATATGCTGCAGAAGGCTGCAGTTGAGGCTGCGACTGTCCTGGTAGAATGTGTGATGATGGAATCAGGAGCTTTGAGATGAGAGTTCGTAACACAGTGACATCAGTTTTATTAACCACTTTGACACGGTCTGGGAAGATGCATTGTGACCGTGGTGTAATTTGGAAAATGGCCACCAGTTGACCCTGAGACCATTAGGTCTTATGTTTTAAGGGCTAAGCCACGGAAAGCTCCAGGATTGGATGGCATACCGGCGGATCTGTTCCAGCATAATATAACTTGGTGGATTCCTATAATAACTAACTCATTTTTTTTATTATTAAGCCAAGTCAAAGGCTATAGCACAAATAAACATACAAATCCAAAAGACCCCCAATTGGTCTTCCAACAATAAAGTGAATACAAACATATCCACTACCCTAATACAAAAGTATATACAAAATTTCCAGACTAAATCATCCACACTAAATCATCCAAAACCTACTAAATTCAAAATTCGATAAATTGCCTCATAACAAACGTTTGTACAAAAAACTTAGCCACTGAGTATAAATAGGTAGAGCTAGTGAGTGCATGAATCAGTAGGCCATGAGAGGACCTACCTGGATAATCTTTTAAGAGGGTACATAGATATTTCCCCCTCAAAGCATCGTACAGGTGACATTCAAATAATACATGCTGAGTAGTCTCCACAATTGTACCATCAAATGGGCATAGCCTCTCTGAGAAAGGTAATCCTTCCAATCTTCCCTCATACGCCCGAGTAGGGAGAGCATTTAATCTTGCACACACTATCTCGGGAAGATAGTAGCTACCAGGTATTCTGCCCTATGCCCTACCTCTGGGCCCCAAAGCTGATAATCGCGAAGATGAAGAGTTGTGTTTACTGCCGAACTAACTCATTTGATCAAATTAACACTAGTGGCTGTATTCCCGCTGGTTGGAATATCAGCATTATGGTCCCGATATATAAGAAAGAGGCAAAAGATAATCCACAAAACTATCGCCCAATTAGTTTAATAAATGTTATTGCTAAACTCTATGTGAGGTTTTTACTAGCTAAATTGGAGGGCTGGGCCAATGTGGCGAATTACTTTCCGGAAGAGCAAACTGGTTTCAGGGCTAATCATTCAACCATAGACCATTGGTTGAATGATTATCATTTATTTGAGAAATATGTTAAAATAAGGAGGGCTAACCTGTTTGTTACCTTTCTTGATTTGCGCTCCGTGTTCGATCTTGTGAATAGGAATATCTTATGGGCAAAATTGTATTCCACAAATATGGATCGAAGGTTAATATATCTAGTCCAGGCATTGTATAGCCAGATGTATCTCAGGGTACGTTTGGACTATGAAGCCAACTTGTCCTCTTTAATCCCAGTCACTACTGTAGTTAAGCAGGGGTGTGTACTGGCCCCCTTTTTATTTAATTTTTTCATTAATGGAATAGTGGATATTTTGAAAGGGGATTATTTTATCCTGCGAGAATAGCCTTGAGATCTTTGGCGGTATTGCTTTATGCGGACGATATGACACTTGTGTCTCCTGTCCTGGGGATGAAGAGGATGCTTTTGTCTGTGGGCAAATTTTGTAGGGACATGAAACTGAAGATCAGTTATAGAAAAACTAAAGTCCTGGTGGCTGGTCCATGGGTAAAGAGGCACATTTGGACTTTGGATGGTGCTATTCTGGAACAGGTCACCGTGTATCGGTATCTCGGAGTGCTTTTTTCTTTTACGTATACTTGGCAGAGCCATTTTGATGCTGCCAAACTTAAAATGTCCCAGCTGGTAACAGGGATATTGAGATTTTGGAGGATCCATGGGGGGAAACTAATATCCCCCGCCCTAAAACTTTTTAATGCCAAGGTCTCCTCCGCAATCTCTTATGGTGCTGAGATATGGGGACCCCTCCATTCCCAGGGATTTGAGTCCTTTCAAAATCACTTTTTGCATTCCATCCTGGTGGTACCTAAAAGTAACCCTGTTCCCTTATTAAAACTGGAAACAGGGATTTTTCCCTTCCAAGTAAAAATGATATCTGTGTTATTATTTTATTGGTCTAGGCTACAAGAGATGTCATTGGACAGATTGGCCAGATTTGCATATGAAGAGGCCTGGTCTTGGACCGGCTCCAGTATTTGGGTGGGGAGAGTGATAACATGGTTACATAGGTTGGGTCTGTCTCATGATATGTTATGTGCCATGCCCTTGGCAAAAAGACAGTTAGTGATTATTACCCAGCTGAGAGATCAGGCTATTCAAGCTGATCTTGCTGCAACACACGAGCTAAAAGCAGTTCCCTTCTATAAGCACTATAAAATTTCCTTTGGTTTGGAGTCTTATTTAACCCAAATTACGGATGTTAAGTTACAGAGGGTGCTTACATACCTACGCCTTGATTTGTTACCCACTGCAGTTTTGCTTGGGAGAAGGGCTGGTCTTCCTTATAAAGACAGGGTGTGTTGTGTAACTCATCGTCTATTGACAATCTTTTGCACCATCTGTTTGTATGTCCCCTCCAAGCCTATCTCAGGGAGAATTATTTGGGCCAGTGGCTCTGCCAAAGACCGCTTTCTTCCCCATTGCAATTAATTGTCTGCTTTATGACAACGAAAAATGTTACTATTATTGAAAAGTTTGCTTTGTTTGCATTTGCACTTTTAAACCGGTAATTTTAAAGCGGTTAATTATAATTTTATCTGGATTTACCTTATTATGATTAACTATTTTATATGTATGAGTATGTCTATGTTTGCGTTTTTGTATTTTAAATTTTCTTTCTTTCTGTTGCAATAGCTTTTTGCCTCACAACGAATAAATATTCAATATAATTTGGAAAAGAAACAAATGAGTGGTTTGTTTTTCTGATACTTTTTGTTCTATCTAAATATAACAAAATGATTATCCTGACAACTAGTGTGTGAAGTCTGCGCTCTGCTTCTGAGTTGTGAGGCGCAGGTGACAAAGCAGGCAGAGTGATCTTTCGATCTAAATGGTATTTTGAGCTAACCTTTGGCAGGAAAGAAGGGTGTGTATAAATCTCCACCTTAGCTGGAAAGATTTGTAGATAAGGGGCTGTAATCATTATAGCTGCAATTTCACTTACTCTCTAAGAGAGGAGATTGCCACTAAGAAAACTGTCTTTATAGTTAAATGGAAATGATCAGTAGACTCTGCAGGTTCAAAAGGTTCCTTCGTTAGAGAATCCAGAACCAAATTCAGGTCCCATTGGGATACTGGCTGTTTATGCTGAGGGAAAGAGCTGATAAGACCCTTTAAAAAATTTTGTTTAGGAGGCTAGCAAATAAAGTTTCAGAATTGAATATGGACATATTCCTAGAGATCTCTGAAAGGTGCAGTCTGATGGGAAAATGGTTTAGGCCCTGGCTCAGCTAAACTCAACAAATATTTTAACATGATGTTAAGTGTACATTGCTTAGTAGGAATAGATTTGTCCCTAAGCCAATATTGGAAATGCAGCCATTTGGAGTGGTAGGACTTTTGTGTAGAGGGTTTGATGTCATTATCCAGAATTGCTCTGATGTCTGGGTCAGTGGTCATTAATGTACATTTAACATTATTCTCCATGCTTGCAAGTTCAGCGTTTGCAATTCTAGGTGGAGAATGGAACCTTGCTCCATGGTGAGCAAGTTTAGTAACAGCGGTAAAGGGATCCTCTCCAAAGTTATCTCCTTCAGGTCCCCTGGGTTGTCTCGGCCAATCTGGGGCTATTAATATGACATTCGTCCCCTCCTTGAACATCTTTTCCACCACCCTGCCTAGCAGTGGGATCGGGGGGAAAGCATACCCCAGTTCCTGACTCCAATCCCTGCACAGGGCATCTCCCAGGGATCTCGGGTCGTGGCCCACTCTTGTGCAATACCTGGCACATTTGGTGTTGGAAGCCAAGGCAAAGATGTCCACTGATGGGGTGCCCCAGTGAGCTGTCAGTGGAGAATATACTTGAGGGCAGAGAGCTCCCATTTGTGGTGCTCTGCCCTCATCCTGCTGAGCATATCTGCCCTTGTATTCTCTGTCCCCACTACATGGACAGCAAGCAAATGAAGTCTACATTTTAGGGCCCAATGCCAAAACTTTTGAGCCAGTAACCACAGCTGCTCCGATTTCATGCCCCCCTGTTTGTTTATATAATAAACTGCTGTTAGATTGTCTGATGCAATCTGGACTCCATGCCCTGTAGATGTTGTTGAAAAGCTTTTAGAGACTTTAGAACAGTTGTGGCCTCTAAACAGTTGATGTGTGAGAGACTCTGTGTCTTTGTCCACTGTCTAGTGATCGACAGTCCTGAGAGGTGTGCTCCCCAGCCTGTCAGCAACTCAGCACCGCATCGGTCATTAGAAAATGGGTTGGGTTAGGACTTTTAAATGGCATACCTGCTAAGACAAAGTTCCTCCTACACCATATGCTTAAAGACTTAAGAATCTGCACAGTGATTCTTAATCTCTTACCAGAGTCATCCAAGACAGGATTGAAGTGTTTTAAATACCAAACCTGCAGGGGTCTCATGAAGAGACAAGAATAAGGAGTGGTGCCAGTGGTAGATGCCATAAGGCCTAAAAGTCTTTGATAGAGTGTAACTCTCTGCAACCTGTGCCACCTAATGGTGTTTATTAGGGTTTTATGCAAGTTTCCTTGGGCATGCGACTTTCATTTCTCAAGACCCTCCTTTCCCACCCCTCCCTACAGCAAGAGTTACGAAAGACCCAGCAGTTAGGGCAAGTTGCTTCCATAACTGTACAGCATAACAATCAGGTTATCTCAAAGATTACAGCAGACATCAAAACCGCAGGTCAGCATGCCTGGTGGGAGTCCTTGCTGGGTTGGGATTCAAAATCAACCGGTGTGTTCAATATAATGCTCCATCCGATCGTGTTGATCATAGTTTTCCAGGTGGGGCTGGTATTTTGCATGTTGGGGCTAGTGTGTTGGATCAGGCGAACAATGGCTCGGCTGCAGCATCTTGATGACCGTGAGAGCTCCAGACGGTAATGTGGGGGCAGTGGCTATTAGAATAGCCACACCCCCAACGGGGGGAGTTATTACCAGAGGTGCAAGATTCTCCCCCAAAAAAGACAGACACCCCCCCCCATGTTGAGCAAGGCCACGTAGACATGGGGCAGGCGGGCATCAGAAAACCAGAGCAGGGTCAAGGTCAAGCCACCATGTAGCCTAAAGGGAAAGAGCTTCCTCATGCAAAAGCCAATGTGCCCTTGGAAAGATGTTATTGAGAGAAGGAAGCCCAATTAGATATGGAGCAATTAAGAAGGGCATCCTCCCCGCTGTTAAGAAACACCTGGTGAAAGGAACCCAGGCTAGCAACCCCGAGGCCATGGAAAGATTAGTCTCCTTCACTCACGCCCACAACCTCCCTTCCTAGATAGCTACCCCCTCTGTGTATCAAATTGTGTGTCTTCTGTGCAAACTGGTGCCCACATCACCCTATGCAGACCCACCTCATTGTTTTTTTCTTGGGTTATAAGATCCACCCAAATGGCCCATCTCTCCCCTCCTTGTTTTCCAGCTACTTCTGTTTACCTTTTCCTCGTTATGCATCTCCAATAGCCCTTTTTGTGATGGAAGTAGAAGTTTTGGTTCTTCCCCTCATCATCCCATTGTACACCCCATATGGCACAGCTTAGTCTCTCAAATCCTTTGCCCAGTACCCTATAACTGCTCCTGGCTTTCCCCTCCACCTCAGAGAAATCTTGGAACGCAGATACATGCAATTGCTCTGCACGTGTCTGTGCTAAGGGGGTCTCCCAGACTTTGGTCTGCCCCTCTCTTTTTCTTCCACGCTCCCATCCCCCTGAACTGCACTGGATCCCGGGCTGCTGAGCCCTTGTGCAATCAGCTAGGAGAGGTAAACTACAGGTCCAGATTCTCTCTCTCTCTTTCTCTCTCTCTCTTTTGCTGTGCCTTCACCGGACCACAACCCCCTCCCCTTATTTTATGTTTTCCCTTTTTGTATCCTGCCAGCCAGACCGGGGCTGTGTTTCAGCATTAGCTTGTGTGTGTGTATGTGTGCCTTATTTTTGCCTCTGTACTTCTTTTTTTATATACAACAATAAATCTGTTTCAGTTTTATTGAATCTTTCTCTCTCTCCTTACAATTTGGGGAGGGTAACATAAACTGACTTCAGCGCATGTCGTTCCTCAGATTGATCCCTGGGAGACATGGGGACCTCTAAATTTGGCTAATTCCCCTAAGTTAAAGAAACGAGTAGATATTGGGGTACTGACCCCCCCCCCCAATAATCACACGTGGACTGAGGTCTCCCATTAACAACTCCCTTCATGTATAATTCACATACCTCTTTATTAAGTGAATGGAACTGCTTGATAGAGAGATGGGTATTTTCTAGTGGGCGGGAAATAGGAGCGGTATCAATAAACTGAACTCTGTAACCCCAGAAAACAATTCCCAGAACCCAGTTATCATTGGTGATTTCCCACCAAGAGGTAAATGAGTAAAACAACTTAGACTCGAATGACAATCCAAACACACACACGAGAGCTTTTTTACTGTATTGGGGTGTGGGGGTGAGGGTGGAGCTGATTGTCAGTGGCAAGTATTTTTACCTCGCTGTTGTGGGAAAGGCTGTTGCTGCTGATTTTTTTGACTTACAAGGCTGATAAGCCTGCCTCTGTATGTGCAGTTGGAGTAGTAAACCCTCCTATTTACAGGATAGTAAGAGGAGGGCACATGCTGCTTGGGTGCTCTGTTATAGTCTAGTCTTGAGTATTCGTAGAATAGTGTTGTGATTGGTAACTAGATGAGCCCTGGCCTCTGTGTGTTACTTCATCTTGTTTGCACTCATTCTGGACTTCTCCAACTTTTTCAGTAGTTCATCTGTGTCCTTGGTGAAAAAGCCAATCTGATCGAAGGACATGTTCTCAATTTTAGCCCTATGCTGCCAATCCAGTTTTGTTCCCCGCAGCCAGGCATAGCTGTGGGCCACTATGGCACTGGCGATGCCACGAGCAGTGCCCTCAGAGGTGTGTTGAGTATTGTAGAGCTGGAACTTTCCAGTTAACTTGTCCTCAGCAACAAGCTTCGAGGCCACTCTTTGCTTGCCCTTGGGAAGGTACTTGAATAAATTCTTTGATTTTCCCAGAGTAGATGTTGATACAAGGCCATCCCCGCGGAGCGGGGACAGAAAGAACAGAAAGAACAGAGCTGTGAGTCCCGGGGGGATGTGGGGAGCAGAGAAGCCGGTCTAGAGGGCCGGCTGGTCCCCTCCACCCGGAAGTAGCCGGAGGCTTGAAAACCCCGCGCCCAGAGGCTCCTCTGCAGGCCGTGATCCGCAGGCCACAAGCCGAGGGGTCTCAGCCAAAGGGCGCGGAACTTTGGGGCACTTCGGGGATGCAGGGGGTGGCAGGGGGGATGCTATTGTGTTTGTGGGGTTCTTTTGTGCAGGGCTAGGGAAGCAGGGTTGGGGTGTAGGAGTGGTGGGTGAAAGAGGGGGGACGGTTCTCAGTGACTGCCCCTGGTGACAGTGGGGAGGCACTGGGAGGGTTGTTAGGGGGGAAGGGGGTGGCCTCGGCCCGGTGAGAGAGGGATTCGAGGGGTGAAAAGGGGGGTATGACCCCTACCGGGCCTGGTGGCAGCAGGATGGCCAGGGGGTGGGGGGAGGTTTTGGGGTGTGGGGGCGTGGGGGAAGGTTTCTGGGCAAACAGCCAGGTCTGGGGGGCCAGGATCAAGTGAACGGAGGGGAGGGCGTGACTATTGGGGTGGTGCTTGGGCGGGGACGGTATGGTCCATGGGGTTGGATGGTGCATGCCCCCAGAGGACCGAGGTGTCTGAGGGAGGTGCAGGTCGCCATCCCCCCACTGAGTGGGAGGGAGGAGCTGGGTCCAAGGTCCGTACATGGGGGGCTGCTGCTGTTAAATGCGAGGTCCATTGTGAACAAGGCCCCAATTATCTGGGATTTAATCTCGGATGGGGCTGTGGACCTCGCATGTATCACGGAAACCTGGCAGGACAAGCTGGCCAGTCCAACTTTGGCGGATCTCGTTCCAGCCGGGTAAGCCATGCAGCATCAGCCCTGCACGGATGGTCGAGGAGGTGGTGTAGCTATTATTTTTAGAGAAGAGTGGCCTGTTCAGAGGTATCCAGTCCAGGAGATTATGGGGATTGAGGCCCTTCATGTGGTGTTCTATTTGGCTGGGGGGAAAGCCAGGGGTGCTGCTGGTATACCGGGCCCCTTCCTGTCCGGTGCCAGAGCTGGACTCGGAGGTGGCGTTGGGCTCCTCTAGGACTTTGGTTCTGGGGGACTTCAACTTTCACGCCGATGTCGGCCTTGTCAGGGCAGAGCAAGAATTCATGGTCACCATGGCAACCATGGATTTGCCCCAGGAGGTTATCTGTCCGACCCACGTGGGGGGGCATACCCTCGACCTGATCTTTGGTTCTGGCCTTGAGGTCCACTTGTGGGGGAGGTTACAGCAGTGCCCTTGTCATGGACGGACCATTATCTCCTTCAGGCCAGTCTTTTAGCACACCCCCTCCAGAAGGGGAAAGGACCAGTTAGGATGGTCCACCCTCGGAGGCTGATGGAACCCCAGCGGTTCCAAGAGGTCCTGAGGGAGTTAACCTTGGACCTGGATGGTCACTCTGTGGATCAGCTAGTCCAGCATTGGAACAGCTTGCTGGAGGAAACCATTGACAGGGTGGCTCTGAGACACCCTCTGCCTCGGTCTCGTCACCGCAGGACCCCTTGGTTTACTGAGGGGCTGCGGTGTATGAAGCATGGAGGCAGGAGGCTAGAGCCACGCTGGCGTCGGACTCGATCTGACTCCAACTGTCTTCTCCATAGGGCCCATTTGCGGTCCTACGTTGAGGCTGTGAGGGCGGCAAGGAGGGAGTTCCTTGGTGTCCCCATAGCATCTGCGAAGTCACGCCGAGCAGAGCTGTTTCAGGTGGTGCGGGGGCTGGTTAGTCTGGCCTCCCTCCGCCTGGATGGGGACTTGTCCCGAGCCCGCTGTGAGGAGTTTGTCAACTACTTCGCAGACAAGATTGCTCGAATTCAGACCGACTTTGACATTGGATTAGGGGCAGTAGGAGAAGAGCACGAGGGGATGGAGGTCCCGTCTCGTCCAGCTTTGTGGGGGGAGTTTCAGGAAGTGACGCTGGCTGATGCGGTGGAGGTCTTGGGGTCTGTGAGGGCCACTTGTTGTAAACTTGATTCATGCCCGTCCTGGTTAGTAAAAGCTTCCATGGAGACATTGGGGATGGTGCTGGCAAGGGTAGTGAATGCGTCTTTGCAGCAGGGGAGGCTGTAGCCCTGCCTCAAGGAGGCAGTGGTGTACCCCCTGCTGAAGAAACCATCTTTGGACGTGGATGCGCTCGCCAACTACCAACCTGTCTCTAACCTCCCCTTTTTAGGGAAGGTTATTGAGCGGGCGGTGGCACTCCAACTCCAGGTGCATCTGGACAGCATCAGTTTCCTAGACCCTTTTCAATCTGGATTCCGCCCCGGCTATGGCACTGAGACGGCGCTGGTGGCCTTGGTAGATGACCTCTGCCGGGAGATGGACGCAGGATGTTCAACATTTCTCATCCTGCTAGATCTCTCGGCCGCTTTTGATACTATGGACCATGGGCTGCTGTTGAGATGGCTGCATGACCTGGGGGCCTGGACGGGACTGTTCTTGAATGGTTCTGTTCATTCCTCTCGGGGAGAAGCCAGCGAGTGGTACTGGGGGATGAGACATCGTGCCCCCGTGCCTGATCATGCGGCATTCCGCAGGGTTCTATCCTGTCTCCGTTATTATTTAATGTGTATATGCAGCCTTTGGGGGAGGTCGTGAGGGGGTTCGGGGTGCGGTGTCACCAATATGCTGATGATACTCAGCTGTACCTCTCCTTTTCAACTGACCCAGACCCGGCTGTCTTGTTGCTATCCCAGTGTCTGGAGGCCATGGCGGAATGGATGTGGCAGAGCAGACTGACGTTCAACCCCGATAAGACGGAGGTGATGTTGGTGGGGAGAGCAAGGGAGGTAGTGGCCCCCCTGATTTGGGGAGTTCACCCTCCTATAGCTCAGCAGGTCCGGAGTCTGGGGGTGATACTGGACGCAGACCTGCGCCTGGAGCGGCAGGTGGAGGCAGTCGCAAAGGCTGCCCTCCGCCAGTTATATCTGGTGCGCAGACTGCGTCCGTTCGTCTCCGGCCCGGACCTGGCCTTCCTCATCCATGCCTTCGTCACCTCGAGGCTGGACTACTGTAATGCGCTCTACGTGAGGCTTCCCTTGTGCCTGGTTCAGAGGCTGCAGCTAGTGCAGAATGCGGCGGCTCGTCTCCTTACGGGGACGGGTCGTCGGGAGCATATTACACCTGTGCTCCGGTCTCTGCACTGGCTGCCAATAGCGTGCCGAGCCAATTTCAAGGTTTTAGTGTTGATCTAGAAGGGCCTTTATGGTCTGGGCCCCTCGTACCTCAGGGATCGCCTCGCCCTCCGTGCCCCAGGGTGGCTCCTGTGGTCGGCCGGGGGTGCTTTCTTGGAGGTCCCCCGCGTAAAGCGGGGGGCCACAATGGAGAGGGCATTTTCGGTGGCCGCGCCGCGCCTTTGGGACTCCCTTCCGGAGGAAGCCTGCCTGGCCCCAAGCCTGTTGACATTCCGACGGCATTGCAAGACCTGGCTGTTCGCCCAGGCCTTTGGGGAGGGGGGGAGGAGTGGTTAGGGCTGTGTTTTTTCCCCCCTACCTTGTTTTATGGTTTTAATGTTGAAAGTATTTCTTGGGGCCTTGTTTTAAAGAGTATTTAATTCTGATTGTTTTAAACTGTTTTTATATTGTTTAATTTTTTTTTATTGTTGGAAGACATCCCGAGCTGTGTGCAGGAGGGGCGGGGTATAAATGCTTTAAATAAATAAATAAATAAATAAATAAATAAAATAATTTTCTGCCCACATCACCATGGTCGATGATGCAAAAGATTTTCTCCCAAAGAGATCTATGTGACATTCCTCCCTATCGGCTGGAGAGGTGTCTTGTGTAGCCTTGTTATGCTTCTCTGAAGAAGCTGCCAATCATGGAATTTGGAGTGGCGTGTCTGAAATAAATTGATCCCTCTGATGGCGGGAATAAATAGAAAGAGCTATTAGACACTGGTGGGACAGCTGCCAGTGCTTTCCATAGGGTCTCTGCCTCAGTATTGTGTCTGGGCAGTATGGGGGAAGCAAGCTTACTCTGAGTTGGCATATCTATAATTTGATAGGTAGGATCAGATTCCTGTTGTGCTATAGGCATTGTTTTGAATTTTAGGGCTTCAGAGAATCTCTTCAGGAGATTTTGGAATTGCTTGTGTCATTCTGAGGAGCCAGATGTAGATGTGCCTGCCACTTCATCAGATGGTGGAGGGGATAAAGAGTCAGTATCTGCACTAGCAGGCAATGGATCTGCAACTGTATTTTCAGTCACGTCGGAGTGTGTCGGCTCCATTTCAAGTGCAGCATCTGTAGAGTGATCCTCTGTCACCTCTGTTTCTGTTTGGTCTAGTACAGATCCTGGAGGTGAATCTGGTGCTGGTGCAATGAGAGAAAGACCATCATTGATTACTGGCAATTGGTTTGCCCTTAAAAGTGCCTGTCTCCACATTCTTTTCCTTAGGGCAGCTCTGCATGTCTGTCTCTGGACCCTGAGCCTGGCTCTATGCAGATCCTCTGCTGTCAGGCATCAGCCCTGTCCCCAACATCGGGAGGGGGGCGTGACTTTAGATTGTAAGCCACAGGTAGGGACCGCAGCTGATTGTATGTTCTGTACAGCGCCAGGTTGTTACTGGCGCTTTATAAATGTTTAATAATAATAATAATAATAACCCCTAACGTCGAAGCAGCTGCCTGTAGAGTCACTGCCTGCAGGGGATTCCCTGATATCAATAGAGCAGCCAACGTTGAAGCTGCTAGCGAAAGAGCCGCCATTGCTGGTAGTGACGTTGGGGGAGGTGCCAAAGTTGCAGCTGTAGAGGTGGAAGGAGGAGCTGAGGTTGAGGCTGAAAGTGCGGCATGAGGGGCTGACATTGAGGCTGTTGTTGAGATCGAGCCCACAGGTGCAGGGGGAGGAGCCAACATTGAGGCTGTTGGTGACGTCGAGGCAGTATATTGTGCCTTAGGTGTCCGCCCCTTATTTTTTAACAGATTTTGGAGCAAGAAATAATCATGGCACTCTCCTTGCTCCAGAACTCCTGCATTTTCCACATGTCCCATGGGAACCCTGAACCTGGGGTGTCCCTTCGGGCATGATTATGACTTGTTGCAGCCCCAGTGCTTTCAGGGGGTTGTAGCCATTTCAGTATTGGGGGCTGGTATGGGGAATCCATGAACTTTGAGTCTGAAGACTCCTCAGCATTGTAGAATGGGGAGTTCAAAAAGGAGAAAGACAGTGGAGACATTGAGGGGGAGAACTAAGTCCCACCAGTCCCAGATTCCTTACCTCATCATAATGACCTGGGGGAAAAGAACAGGCCGTTTTCTGTACAGGCTGCCCCTCATTTATATTCCTCTTTCTTTTTATCTGAGGTAAAAAAAAATAATTATTTTTTTTATTTAGAGTTTTGCTACCCCGCCCCTCCTGCCACAGGCAGCTCGGGGCGGCTTACAGTCTTCAAAACAAACATTAAAACAATTAAAATACAACTAAAAGGAGGACAAAAATAAAAATAACCCCAACCCAACAACCCAACCCCTCACCCATCTCCCCCGCCAAATGCCTGGCGGAACAGCCAGGTCTTACAACTTCTCCAAAAAGAGGGGAGATCTGGGGCCAAATGGGCCACTACTGGAAGGGAGTGCCACAGCCATGGTGCGGCCACAGAGAATACCCTCCCCTACGTGGCCCCCAGAAGACTTGGGGGACCTCGAGCAGGGCACCCCCAGATGACCGCAGGAGTCGGTCCAGCACCTGTCACTAAATCACATTCAGTCACTACTGTATGTTTCACCTCAGTCGCTGAGGGAGTTGTCACATCAGGCGAATCAGTGGTAACTGTCTCCTCAGACCCTAGGGAGGGAATAGGAGGAGAAGGAGATTCTGAGGTAGAATGCCTATTTGTTTTAACTTTGGCCTTACTGGACCCCTTTTCTTTAGTTTCCAGCTGTTGTAAAAGCTCCAGTAACTTCAGGCTTCTCTCCTTCACAGATTTAGGCTTCATTAGAGCACAGTCTGGGCACTCGTCAGGGTTATGCTTAGTGCCCAAACAAGTCAAGCACTGTCCATGAGGGTCTTTAGTTGTGATGTTCTTTAGGAAGGAAACACACCTCTTGGACTCATGTTTTTTTGGTGATGCCATCTCTGACTGAAAATCTCTTAAGAGCTATGACAAGTATCAAGAAGCCATGAAAGTGGTTGGAAGGAACTGTCAAACTGAGGTGGGGGAGTGTTTTATATAGTGGGAGGCGTGGTCTAATTTGAATTTCTAATGAGCTGTGTATTGCACCGACGAGGTAAGGGTGCGCATGCGCTACCCAGTTGTGATAATGTATGGAGCCATTTGAAGAAGACTGTACTTTCTCAGACCCTCCACACCTGCTGCAACATAGGAGCGGGGGTGAGGGTGGGTGTTAAAAGGAGGGGGCAGGTCTCTTTGCAAAAGCCCCTCCTTCAATTTGACTTCTGTGAATGGAAGAGGGGTCATTCCTCTGCCCCCCAAACTCTGGGGAGACCTGCCATCTCTGTCTGCCCCCCTACCCCCCGACAGGTTAGGGCTATGGGACTCTTCCCTCCAACCACACCCCCACACTCTGGACTGGGGTTACTGCCCCTCCCATCGATGCTGGATCCTAGTTAGGGTTGTACCCTCATGACCCTGGCACACCCATTTAGCCTATGGGAGTGTCTGGGTCAGTCAGAGGAAACTGTCTGCAGCCTTAGAAGAAGCCACCATCCCCTAGACAGAAGGGGCGGGGTGTCTTTTAATCATTCACAGGACTCTGACAACAGCTCTAGGAGCTTATAAGGATGGGCGAACAGAACAGAGTTCGGAAATTCAGTTCGGTTCAGTTTGAAATTTGAGTTCGGTTCGGAAGTTCTGTTCGGTCAACCGAACAGACTGAGTTCGGTTTGAACTCTGAACTTCCGAACCGTGTTCGCCCATCTCTAGGAGCTTATAGCAAAAGGCAGCACAGTTTCAGACCCTCCCTCAGAAGTACACCTTCTGTGAGCCACTGCTGGCCAGTCAGCTTTAGGGACGTGTGAACAGAATGGGGTTCGGATGTTCAGCTGTTTGGTCATTCAGTTTCAAAACCGAGTTCGGGTTCAGTTGGGGAACCGAGTTCGGTTTAGGTTGTTCGGTTTGGTTGAACGTTCGTCAGAGTTCAGACACACCAGGAGGCTTGGGGCACTCCAGGGACCCCCAGGAGTGCCTGTGGCGGCATGGCAGGCCATCAGAGACCCAGCAGCAGCAGTAGCTGCATCCCCTGTTGTTATCAGTAATGCCTTGTGATCAACCGTATCAAAGGCCACTGAAAGGTCTAATAAGATCAAAAGGGCACTCTTTCCCCAAACAAACAGGATAAGACTAAGCCTTCCAAACCCCAAACTCTGCAGCCAAACTAGTGCCTCCCAGGTTATGCTAAATGAAAGCGATTTTTGTTGGCAAAGTAGGTGACAAACTCATCACAGTGGGCCACATATGATTTTACCTCCTGGCAGAGACAACCCAGATTCACTAGGTCATTCACCACCTGGAAGAGCTCTGCTGGATGGTTCTTTGCAGATGCCATGGCAACAGAGAAGAAAGATTTCACCACTACTGCTGCACCCATGGCATAGTCTCTTAAAAAGGATCTATGTTGCAATTTATTTATATTTATTTATATTAAAATTTATATGCCGCCCCCTCCTGCCTCAGGCATCTTGGGGCGGCTCACAACATTCTAAAAACATTTTAAAACATTAAAATAAACAATAATAATTACAATTAAAAAACCCCAATATAAAACCCCGTTCCCCCCCCCCCCCGCCGGCCTAACCCAACCCTCCCACCCCATCTCCCTCGGGAAAGGCCTGGCGGAACAGCCAGGTCTTACATTGTCTGTGGAAAGAGGGGAGGCCGGCAGTCAAGTGGATCGCTGATGGGAGGGAGTTCCACAGCCGCGGCGCAGCCACGGAGAATGCCCTCCTCATAGAGGACACCCGGGAAACTCGGGAGACCCCGAGGAGGGTGCCCCCAGCCGACCACAGGGGTCGCTCCAGGATCCGGAGGGTGAGGCGGTCCTGCAGATAGGCGAGACCCAAGCTGTTTAGGGCTTTAAAGGTCAACACCAACATCTTGAATTGGGCCCAGAAACCTAGCGGCAGCCAGTGCAGAGAGCGAAGCACTGGTGTAATATGCTCGCGTAGGCCCGTCCCCGTCAAGAGATGGGGCACCGCATTCTGCACCAGCTGCAGCTTCCGAACCAGCACCAAGGGTAGCCCCACGTAGAGCGCATTGCAGTAATCCAGTCTCGAGGAAATAAAAGCATGGATGACTGTGGCCAGATCCGAGTCCATGACATACGGCCTAAGCTGACGTACCAGATGTAACTGGTGAAATGCTCCCTTCCCCACAGCTGCCACCTGGGCATCCAGGCGGAGCTGTGGGCACAGGAGCAACCCCAGACTCTGGACCTGAGAAACCAGGGGAGGGTGGACCCCATCAATGATGGGGGCCACCACGCCATCCCCACAACCATCACCTCCATCTTGTCAGGATTTACTCTCAGGCGGCTCACCCTCATCCAATCCCCTACAGCGGACAAACACCGGGTAAGCACCGAGACTGCCAGGCCTGAGTCGGAAGAATATGAGAGATATAGCTGAGTGTCATCAGCATACTGATGACATCTCACTCCATACCCCCTAACAACCTCTCCCAGAGGCTGCATGTACACATTGAACAAAAGAGGGGATAAGATGGAACCCTGCGGTACTCCACACCTGAAGCCCTGGGGGAAAGATGAAAACTCCTCTAGCACCACACACTGGGTTCTCCTGGCCAGGAAAGCATGGAACCATTCAAGAACAGTCCCGCCAATTCCTGCCCAGTCCCGCAGCCGAGTCACGAACAACTCATGATCAACGGTATCAAATGAAGCTGAGAGATCTAACAAGATCAACAGGGTCGAACGACCCCAGTCCAACTCACGGGAGAGGTTGTCGGCCAAGGCCACAAGCAGTCTCCATGCCATAACCCGGGCGAAAGCCCGACTGCGAGGGATCAAGAATTTAACCTGGTCCAAATGCCCTTGAAGCTGCTGAGCCACCACCCGTTCAATAACCTTCCCTAAAAAGGGAAAGTTAGAGACTGGCCGATAACTGGCAGGGGCGTCAACATCCAAAGATGGTTTCTTGAGCAGGGGTCGCACCACCGCCTCTTTGAGACAGCCCGGCACCCCACCCTCCCCAAGGGAGGCATTGACTATCCCCATCAGCAGTGACCCCAGTGTCTCCCGGCTAGCTTTAACCAGCCAGGACGGGCATGGATCCAGTTCACAATAGGTGGCTCGAACAGTCCCAAGAGCATCCCCCACATCTGAGGGCGATACCGCCCAAAACTCATCCCATAAAACAGGACGAGAAGGGGCTACTACTGCTTCTGACCCGTTCCCTGCTAAAAAAATTGCATCAAAACTGTGGTGAATTTGAGTGATTTTATCTGCAAAAAAGTCTGCAAACAAATCACAGCGAGCATTTGATGGTTCTATGTCCAGGCGGAGGGAGGCCGGACTGACCAGCCCCATCACCACCCGGAACAGCTCAGCCAGGTGGGACTTAGAGGACACAATGAGGGCAGCAAAGAAAACCTTCTTTGCTGTCCACACTGCAATGGCATAGGTACGTAACCAGACTCTATGCTGCAATTGGTAAATTTCAGCACACAAATGACGCCACCGTTGCTCTAACCGCTGCCCTTCCTGATTCATCCGCCGCAGCTCTCCAGTATACCACAGGGAACTGCATTGTCGGCAGTTCGGGAGCAGACGCCTGGGAGCCACACAGTCGATGGCGTCCGTTAGCACACTATTCCACCTGGACATGGGGTCATCGAGTGAGCGGCCATTGAGGTAACAAAGGAAACATCCCCATGCGCTATCTGGGACCTTTCGGGGGCGAACTGACCTAACTGGTTCCACACCTTCCCAGGGGCCGACATGTGCCAGGATATCCGCCCAGAGGAGATGATGATCTGTCTATGACAAGGGCACTGTTGATACCTCCCCCGCCAACGGATCCCCCGCCTCAAGGCCTGTGCAAAATATCGTGTCCAGGGTATGTCCTCCAACATGTGTGGGGTCCACTACTCTCTGAGACAGGCCCATGGTTGCCATGAACTCATGCTCCACCCTCCAAGACTGGCATTGGCATGGATATTGAAGTCCCCCAGAACTATTGTCCTGGGGGACCACAAGATCACCTCTGACACCAGCTCAGTCAGTGCATGCAGGGAGGCTGCCATACAGGTGGGTGCACAGTATATCATCAGTATCCCCACTCTGGGTGAAAACAGACATGACGCTAACCACCCTTTAACCACCCTTGGTGGTTATTTATGCATGTTGTATGGCTGCATAGGGCACCAATATAGCCCTGCAACATGCATAAATAACCACCAAGCGTGGTTAAAGGGTGGTTAGCGTCATGTCTGTTTTCACCCTCTGTCTCCGGCCAAATCCAACCCCAGATGGAGACCCTCTATACCCATGATAGATCGCACAGGAAATCTCCTCACAAACCAGGCATCCTTAAAAATAATGGCTACACTGCCCCCCCTCCCCGTCCCTCCAGCAGCGGATGATGCTTCACAGAGTACCCAGCCAGAACAAGATCAGCCAATATAGGCCCCAATTCATTGTCCAGCCAGGTCTCTCTGACACACGCGAGGTCGGCTGCCTGGTCCAGGATCAACTCCCGGACCACAGTTGACTTGTTAGCCACCGACCTCGCATTTATCAGCATCAAACCAAGGCCAAGGGCCCTCTGAACCCTGATCACCTCACCACCTGCCTGGGGGCCAGTGAGCAGGACAGAAACACACCATCCGTTCCATCTCACAGGTCGAATCCGCCTCCCAGAAGTACCATAATTCCTCTGGCCCAGAACAACCCCTATGGCTGCAGATCCCATCCCCCAATCTGCTCCACCAACACCCCCCCAGAGGCTGCCCTGCCAGCCCCCCAAAGGAGATCCCCCCCCTTAAAACACCCACCATCCTCCTCTGCCACCAGAGGACCATCCCACCCTCTCAAAGGGCTGCACCCCTCCCTCACACTGAGGGGTAGGGATGTGCGAACACGGTTCGGAAGTTTGGGTTTTGGCCCAAACTCGAGGTGTTCGGCCCATTCGCGAACATCCCGAATCTGAACTGCCCCCCGGTTGAACTGGCCGAACAAAGTTCAGGTTCCGAACCCGTTCGGGTGGGGGCAGGGAGGAACCCAGTTTTCCCTCCCCCCTCCAGACTGCATGGGTGGAAGGGGCACTGGGGAACATCTCCCCCCCCACACCCTGCCCAGCCTCATAATATTTTTAACCTCTGCACCCCATGGATGTCCCTACCGGGGCTCGGTCCTGGGTCTGTCGGCGGGTGTGGTAACAGCGGTGCTCTGTAGCGCTTCAAACCATAAGGCCGCCATGAGACCCAGAGCTGGAGCCCTGGCACCACCAGGTAGGTTGGGCTCCAGGTCTGGCAGCAGAAGGCCTAGTAGTGTCCTAAAGCGCTCCGGAGTGCCGCTGCCGGACCCGCCACTGCCAGACCCGCCACTGGGGGCTGGACCGATCCCTGGGGTGGGGGGGTTTAAAAAAAAATACGAGGCTGGGCAGGGTGGGGGGGAGGTGTTCCCTGATGCCCCTTGCGGGAGGGGGGAAGGGAAAACCGCCCCCCCGCCCGAACAGGTTCGTTCTCCACGAACCCATTCGGGCCGAACAGGTCGAGACCATACGGTTTCGGGTTTGGCCGAACCCCGAACCAGGCTGAAATACCATACCCCGCAGTGTTCACATATCTCTACTGAGGGGGTCAGCCCTTCCTTCCCTAACCCAGTCCCCTTGTCCCCCTCCCTCGTAGAAACAACACCCCATCCCCCCAATCCGTTTTAAAACAATGAAATGAGCTGCCCCCACGGTCCTGCTAAGGGCCATGCCTAAGGGTCCTTTGGAGAGGCATCGATGGCGTACTGGAATGGCTCTGGCTGCCGTTGCCACGTCCCCCACAAACGTCCCCCACAAACGTCCAGCACCCTTTAAGTGTCGCCCTTCAGGCTCGCACCCCCAGGGGCCAGCCCTTAAATAGCTATCTGTAGAAGGCAGGAGAGGCCAGGTGTTAGTGATCCTGATCCTGCAGGGATGCAGGCCCTTGTAACCCTCAGGGGCAGAGACATCACACACAACCCTAAGGGCCAGCCCTTAAATAGCTACCTGTAGGAGGCAGGAGGGGCCAAGTGTTAGTGATCCTGATCCTGCAGGGATGCAGGCCCTCATAACGCTCAGGGGCAGAGACAGCACCTGGGTCACCTGTGACATGTCAAGGGATATTTATGCTCTAACCATCTATTCTCCTGCTTTAACTGCCTCAGACTTCCTCTCCCCACCATATACCAAGGGAAATCTGCACCATTGCAGAAGAAGGAGTGCACACCTTGGTGCCACTGTGTCGATGGCAAAGTCAATGTGCTGTTCTACAGTTTGACCAGGCCATCAAAAGTGCAGTCATCAAGGTCAGTGGGTGGGCCAACCTCCAAGGGTGGGCCAACCTAAGTGGCCCACCATCCCAATGAGGGCAAAGGAGTGCAGGGATTCATGCCTTCAGAAGATAATGTTCTGACCATGACAATGGGATCTTTTCAATGCCCTCTATTATCAGAATCCCTGTTTCCAGGCTGGTGCAAATGATTAAATCCAACATGGGTCTTGCCTCTTGCGTCTGGACAGATATGATCTAGGAAAGACCTATGATTGTTGTGGAGGCCATTAAGTCCTGCTCAAGCTTTAAGGAACTGGCTTCAACATGCATGTTGAAGTCACCCAAGATAAGTCTGGGCATCATCAACACCATCTCTGAGACCAGCTTGTGGCAGTGCCAGTATGCCCCCAAATTCCCCACCCGCACCAAGCTTGATATCAGTAGCACAGGGCACTGATGTTAGAGTTGTGGATGGTCATAGCCAGAAAGGTGCTAACAGCAGCTGCACTGAGGTGTGGGAGTGACACAGGGGACAACCCCATAGTCAACCACTGCAGGGCATACTTCTCAAGTTTTCTGGATTTTCCAAAACATCCCTGAGTTAACACCTCTTTTGTTATCTGTCTGGCAGTCATCATGGAAAACTGCTGCTGAGGTTCTAGGAAGGGAGGGGTGAAAGACAGCAATTTGCAAGCCATCAATGGGACAAATCAGTGATTTTAAAGCAGGGATGTCCTGGAAATGTCAGGGCATTTGAGAGGTATATTGTAGAGGGAGGGAAGCATGACTTTGTATCCTGGTCTGTAAGTCTGCAGTGTACACTGGCAATGCTCAGTGAGATGGAGCAATGCTAGAATTAGTGGGACTTACATTGGTACTATGAGACTTGAGAATCTTACACTTGTTTTGCACACTCACAAATGTCAGGTAGTTGCTACTTACACTGCTCTGCCACATACACAGAGCAAATGATATAGAGTTTAAACTGATGGCTATTCAATTACTAATTACATTCCTCCAAACTGCTTTCAGATACTAGTGACATACTAGTTAAAACTGGCATAGGACTTTGAAGAAAGGAAGACATAATAACCTTTAGCCTTATCATGATTTGTATTTTACACCTGTGCCACAAAAAAGAAGGAAAACCCCCCAATCTGTTAGTAAAGCTTATAATCTACTTGGATAGAAACAGGTTGTTTCTTTCCATCTCAGAAAAGCTCAGGGAATTAAAATTCACTCTTCCCAGTTGATTTTTCTCTCTTGACCTCAGTAAAGGGTAAATCGTGACTGCAGAAGGTTGGCATTACACAGCCCAAACATGTGACACAATGTAGATACGGGTGTGGATGATCTTTCCACACTGACTATTTATGCCAGTAAGAGTTCAGTCACTCAAAGCCAAATGTTTAGCTGCCTAGTCATATGCCACTTTTTCTCCTAGTGGGAGCGTCAGTAGCATGTGTTTGTGTGCATATGCACCATATTAGGCCAGCGGACACACAATTAAAGCATATCCAATTCAAGGTGCTGGTTTTGACCTATAAAGCCCTAAACGGTCTGGGCCCTAGGACTGCCTCATTTCCTGGGCGACTCCTGTGGTCATTGGGGGGCACCCTCCTGAAGGTGCCACGTTATAGATGGGTGGCGACCAACAGGTGGGCATTCCTGGTGGCTGCACCGGTGCTGTGGAACTCACTCTCAGTGGGGATTTGTCTCAGCCTGGATCTCCTTGCCTTCTGTTTTCAATGCAAAACGTGGTTCTTCCGCCAGGTTTTGTTGGGGGAGGGGGGGATGGGTAAGGGGTGGTTCTGGGGGCTGGAGGGTTTGTTCTCTTTGGCATACTCTGGTTGTTTTACTGATTCCATTTTACTCTGTTTTAGCTATTGTATTTTATGATCTTTTATTACAGAGCTGGCGGGAGCGGCTCTATTAGTTAAGGCAGGTAGGAGTTCCAATGCAAGTGCCTCCATTCACTTGTATTAGATTTTTCAGGCTGCTTACTTCCGAGATTGGTGAGTTTTTGTAGTCAGGGATTTCTTCAGGGAGCATGTAAGTTTCCCTGAATGAGATAAGAAATTGAAGGGATGCGTCCTCTAAGGTCTGGTAGTCTAAACGTGAAGGGGGATGGAGGAATCTGACTCGGAAAGGCCCATTTTGGTCTATGGGGCTCTGAGTTATGGTGGGCATTCTAAATGCTTTCATAGGTAGCTCGCATGTCTTGCCGGCAGGGCTGGTGGCTGGGAGCTAAGGCAGAGTGTGAGGATTGCTGTTGGGGGTGAAGTAGGGATTTTAAAAAAGATTTTTAAACTTTCCCCCTTGGCAGCAGCCTGGGCAGAGGGGTGGGGTAAGAACTTTTGCTGCCCCAACCGACCCCCCCCCCTTCCTGATCGCATCCTCATCTAGCTGCTGCTGCCGGACCAGGGACCTGGAGGGGTGGGGGAACTTATGCACTACCCCCACCTCGCCGAACCGCCTGCCAGTGCTTGTCTGGCTGCTGCTGCTGCCGCAGCCTACCAGCAGACTCCCCTCACCCCCAGAAGGACTCACTGTAGCAGCCTCAGCTGCTACTGTTGCTGCCGCCGCTCTTGCTACTCTCATTGCCTCTGCTACCAGGATCTGGGTTCCACTGCTGCTGCCGCTGCAGCATGGCTCAAACTGCCCGCGGCACCGTGCACGTGCGTAGTGAAGCAGGAGCCATGTTTCCTACAGAACACATTGTCGCCTGGAATGTGGGACATGTAGTCCCAGCAAACCAGATAGAGAACATGGCACGTGCCTTGCTGCACATGCGTGCGGCGCCGCAGAGACTTTGAACCACGCTGCAGTGGTGGCAAAGAAACCCAGGTACTGGTGGCACTGGATTCCTGGTAGCAGCAGCAACAGAAGCAGGAACAGCACCAGTAGCTTGGTCCTGGTCAGTGGCGGCTCCTTCAGCTTCAGCGGTGGATCCTGAGCTCCTCCTATTCCTTCAGTGGTGGCATTGGTGGCAGCTCCTTCAGCTTCAGCAGTAGAGCGTGACTGCTCTTTGCGATGCTGTTCAGTAAGTGTGTGGGGGAGGAGGGGTGTGTTAGCTCAAGGGATTGTGTGTGTGCATGTCACAGGGGGAGGGAGACTGTGTGTGTGTGCGTGTGTATGTGTGCCACAGAGGGCAGTGTGTGGGGAGTGTGTTTGACAAAGGCACCAGAGACACACAATGAAGCACGAAAACTGCTTCATTGAAAGTGCCCTATTCACCCCAAGAGCTTTTCTCTCTTTCCCATTAATATAAGCATTGACTCCCTCTGGTACCCTAGCAGACATTCAGCCAGCCAGCAAGCCTGTGTGTGTGTGTGTAGTGCTGGGAGCTGGGCTGTGTGTGTCTGTGTGTGCGCTGCGAGGGAAAGGAGACTCTGTGTGTGTGTGTGCAGAACTGGGAGCTGTGGTGTGTATGCTGAGGGGAAGGAGACTGTGTGTGTGTGTGTGTGTGTGTGTGTGTGTGTGCATGCGTGCACGCTTTGGGATGGAGACTGAGTGTGCATGTGTGTTGTGATGGGTGCTGGGGTGTGTGTGCTGGGGTGTGAGACTGTGTGTGTGTGTGTAGTGCAGGGAGCTGTGGTGTGTGTGTGTGTGTAGGGAGGAGGGAGACTCTGTGTGACCGTGTGTGCATAGTGCTGGGAGCTGTGGTGTGTGTGCTGGGGGTGGGGGACCAGACTGTGTGTGAGTGCAAGGGGGGGAGGAAGGGTGTGTGTGAGAGAGAAACAGTGTTCTGGAGAAGGAAGGGTGTGTGTGTGTGTGTGTGTGAGAGAGAAAGAGAGCAGGGGGAGGAAGGGTGTGTGAGACAGTGTGTGTGTGCTGGGGAGGAGGATGTGTGTGTGAAAGACTGTGTGCAGGGGGAGAAAGGGTGTGTGTGTGTGTGAGAGAGAGTGTGTGTGTCTGCTGGGGAGGAAGGGTGTGTGTGTGTGTGTGTGTAGGGAGGAGGAAGACTCTGTGTGAGTGTGTGTACGTAGTGCTGGAAGCTGTGGTGTGTGTGCTGGGGGGGGAGCCAGACTGTGTGAGAGTGCAAGGGGGGGAGGAAGGGTGTGTGTGTGAGACAAATTTCAAAGGTTACGGTATATAATATAAAAATAATGTAATATACAATGTACTTTATCAAAGATACAAGGGAAACAAGGGATAAAATGTTTATATAACAACACAACTTGTTTAAAAAATAAGTGTATGATTAAAGGAATAACCTAACTTACTTAAATCATAACAATGAAAGATTCCAAGCTTATACAAAAGTATCCAATTTAGCAAGATCCAAAACTAAAAGCTGGATAGCTTAAAGTTTAGAAAATGGTCCCTAATTGTAAAGGCCTTCAGTAAATAATTAGCGACTGCCTGGGTGACTTCTGGCAGTTGGTCAATTAATAGGATTCTAGCCAATTCAGAAATTTCCCTTCCCGGGTATTTAACAAGGATCGGATCCAGGTATTGAGTTCTGATATTATGATATAGTTTTACACTCAAATAAAATATGACTCGCTGTTTCAACCTGCTCATGGTCAAAAGGACAAAGCCGATCTGTATAGAGATCACTTGCTGTGCGGCGACCTTCCATAACTTTCGTGGGGAGGGCATTTAAGTGAGCTAACAGAAAAAATTTAGTTAGGCCTGAAGGTAAGTTATCCTGGCAATACCTGGCCGAGTGCCAGGGCTTTGGAATAAGATCATAATACCTCCCCAATGAGGGTGAAGACTTAATTGCTGCTATATCTTCTCGGTAGGCAAGATCATCAATCCGGTTATAAATTTCTGATTTAGCTATGAAAAGTTCTTTGCCCTGAAAATATAATAGAGAAAATCCCAAGTAGGCAATTATCTTATTCATCGTGCCAAGCCTTGGGGGTTTAAAAGTGTCCTTGGCAACAAAAGAAAGTAACCCTGTCTGGGGCGGCAACCTGATATGCAACCAGAGGAACAGGGCATACTTTAGTACCTGCATGTTCCACCTTAGTTGCCCTAGCTCCAGCCTTATAGCAGCTGAGGCTATACCTACAGGTAAGTGACGTAATTTTCTCAGAAATACTGATTGCACTCTATCCAGATTATATGGGCGACTAACTGCCCATAAAAATGCAAATGAGCAGTGGCCTTTGCATTAAAGACCTTTAAGGCCATAATCTCTCTATTTATTCCCTTTTTGGAAAAAAATCTCAGAATGGTAATACCCATGCCTTTTGCACAATTTAAGACTGACTTAGCCTGTGGTTCCCAACTGCCTGTTTTACTTAGGGTAATACCCAAATACTTATATTTATCAACTTGCTCAATGATTTCTGAGCCTATCTTCAAGATATTTTTTCCTTTCAGTACCGAAAATCATTATTTTGGTTTTGGTGTAATTAAGTCGGAGCTTGTTAATAGAGCAATAATCCAATAACTCACTTAGCTGTTTCTTTCTTCATCCCTACTTTAGTCTAGGAAAGGAGGATTGCGTCGTCTGCGTATAGCAGTGCCCCTACCGCTTGATCTGCCAATCTTGGAGGCTGTGACGCGTGGAACCAGAGACGCATGGAATCAAGTCATTTAGAAAAAAGTTAAATAAACTTGGGGCCAGTATCCATCCCTGCCTCACACCGATGTGTGAGTGAATTTCATTTGTTAGCTGTCCAGCATTATTGATCTTAATTTTCAAAGTGTTATTTGAGTGTAGTGCCGCCATAAGAAAGAGTAATCTTTGATTGACTGATGAGGTATCCAGCTTCTCCCACAGGCAGGTTCGGTCGACTGAGTCAAAGACTGCCTTTAGGTCTATAAAGGCAGCATACAGTCTCTTGTTTCGAGAGACATATTTAGCAGCAAGATGTGTAGGAATCAGAATATGGTCTGTGGTAGATCGGCCCTTCTGAAGACTAGCCTGCTCTGGGTGGATTATTTTTTCGTCTTGTAGCCAATCTGTAAAAGCTTTTGTCAAATATTTGGCATAAAGTTTGCATATTATACTTAGGAGGCTAATAGGATGAAAATTGGACGGGTCATCTCTCGCACCCTTCTTATGGATGGGTATTACGACAGTTACCAGCCAATCAGGGGGAATCCTGCCACAGGGGGAATCCTGCCATACATATTCACCCAAGTAAACAGTGTGGCAAGAAAAGGTACCCACCAATCTTTGTGCTGTTTTAGGAATTCTTCTGGTTTTAGGTCATAACCTGGGGCCTTACGTTCTTTTAAACCATCAATCAGAGTGCTTTATAACTGGGCTTCCACTGGAGGCCAGAATGGAGTCTCCTCAACTGCAAAGGGAACAAAATAGTCTGGGCATTCAGAAAATATGGAGACAAAGTAATTTTCCCAAGTTTCATTAGAAATCAATACCGGACATGTCAAGTTGTTTGATTTTAAACCTCCATTTACAATTCTCCAGAAAACACCAGAGTCAGCTGCTTGCGTTGCTGACAATAATTTCTCCCCTTGCAAAATTTCATACTTGATCTTTTTCTGTTTGATCAACTTTTTATAATTTCTTTTTAATAAAGGAACAGGCCACTTTTACTTGACCAAAACCCGATGATTTTCTTCCAGCAGTAGCTGGAAGAAACTTAAATGTACAGCCACTGTTCATTATAAACAGGGGACTGCGAAGTCCCGATTTTGAGGAAACCGCTTGCCCTACATTTCTGAAAATTTAACCATGGCTGTAAGTTGTGAGGACCATCATACGCACAAAGTTTGAAGATCCATGAGAAAAATAAAATGTTATGACTGTTTTAACGTTAATTGCTTGTGGTCAAAATACAGAGCGTCCTCACGATTTTGAATCATCAATATCTCCTCCCCCTGGATGAGTTGAGCCTCCAAACTTCACAGGATTGCAGCATGAGATCAATAACAACTGCTTTTGAAATATCATAGTAATTGGTGCAGCCAAAACTAAGATATTATTGATAAAAAAACAATTCTGCAGGCTCATGCATGCGCACTTGAGCTCGTCTCCCCTGTTGGAGAGCTGGGGAAGCGGCTGCATCCCGTCCCCCTGTGAGCTGTTGCCTCCTGCTGCTGCTGCTGTTGCCCGGCCCCATGGTAACCTGCAAACAACAAACTCACACCCCACAACCCCCGCCAACACCCCCCACTAGCCCTGATCTCACCCCCCCAAGCCCTGCAAGCCCAGACCTCGCCCCCCGCCAGCTCCCTACCTCCCGCCCCCCTCCATCTCCCCGGCCCGACCAGAGACCCCCCCAATCCCCCGCACAATCCTCC
>QEPC01001360.1:4350193-4364799 GCA_003113815.1 Sphenodon punctatus
GGCCTGACAGGAGACCCCCCCCAACCCCACGTGCAAACCTGCCTCCCCCCCTGCTCCATCACCCCCGGCCTGACAGGAGACCCCCCCAACCCTGCGTGCAAACCTCCTGCCTCCCAGCATGACAGGAGACCCCCCCACAACCTCCCATGAAAACCTCCTGCCCCCCGGCCCAACAGGAGACCCCCCCAACTCCACGCGCAAACCTCCCACTCCCCCGCTCCATCCCCCCCAGCCCAACAGGAGACCCCCCCCAACCCTGTGCACAAACCTCCCCCCCCACTCCATCCCCCCCGGTCTGACAGGAGACCCCCCCCCCGCGCTCCACCTCCTTATGATAAGACGGAGGTGATGGTGGTGGGGAGGGTGAGGGAGGTTTCAGCCCCCCTGATTGGTGGGGGGTTCACCCTCCTATAGCTCAGCAGGTTCAGAGTCTGGGGGTGGTGTTGGACCCGGATCTCCGCCTGGATCGACAGGTGGATGTGGTGGAGAAGGTCGCCTTCCGCCAGTTGTACCTAGTACAGAGGCTGTGCCCATACATCTCCAGGCCGGACCTGGCCTCCCTCATCCATGCCTTTGTTACCTCGAGGCTGGTCTACTGCAACGCACTCTACGTGGGGCTGCCCTTGTTCCTGGTTCGGAGGCTGCAGCTAGTGCAGAATGTGGTGGCCCGGCTCCTGATAGGGATGGGTCATCGGGAGCATATAACACCTGTGCTCCGGACTCTGCACTGGCTGCCAATAGCGTGCTGAGCCAGGTTCTAGTTATTGGTATTAATCTATAAGGCCCTGCATGGTCTGGGCCCCTCGTACCTCAGGGACCGCCTCGCCCTCTGTGCCCCAGAGCAGTTCCTTTGGTTCACTGGGGGTGCCTTCTTGGAAGTCCCCTGTGTTAAGAGGGGGGCTACAATGGAGAGGGCATTCTTGGTGGCCGAGCCATGTCTCTGGAATTCTCTCCCAGAGGAAGCTTGCCTGGCCCCAAGCCTTTTGACATTCCGGTGGGCTTGTAAAACCTGGCTGTTCACCCAGGCCTTTGGAGTGGAGGGGTGGGGGTTAGGGTGTTAGCTCTCCCCTACCTTTGTTTTATTTTTATTAATGTGTTTCCCAATCCTGTTTTAAGTTTAAATTTATTGTGTTGTTTTTAAGATGTTTTTTATTGAATGTTTTTATGAAGTTGTACTTTGTAAGATGTCGTAGGCATGGGGGGCGACTCAGAAATGTTTTAAAAATAAAATAAATAAATAAATAAATAAATAAAAATAAATAAATAAGTAAAATGATGATCCAGGCCAGGAAGGTATCCCTTCCATAACGCCATATTTGATCCTGAGGGACATCTTTTTGGGCAAAGCCTCCTTGCCTCCACGGGTCACTCCCCTCCCCTTCCAGGAAACCCCCCTAATCCCCACAAGGGGTAATACACTTTCCTTTAAAATTTCAGGAGGGGTAAAGAGCCACCCTTTAGCAGCCAGAGGGGTGGGAAGTCTCCCCTTGGCTGATTCCACCAGCGGAGCTCCACAAAGGCAAAAACCCGCTCTTTACCCCCAAATCTCAATTGACCCTGGCTCACACAACCTACTTTCAGCACAGAATCATCCCCATGCACTTGCAAGTGCCTGCAAATTCGCTGCCTCAGAGCAGACAGCTCAGTCCAAGCGGCGATCACTGCTTCTCCGCCTCGCTTGCTTGAATGCAGAGTGGGGTGGTCAGTTTCCCCCTTCCCCCAGGGTGGAAGTCTCATAGTGCGAGACTTCAATTGCACTGAAACACCCAGTTGCTAGGCAAGCCCTTCCCACTGCACCGGCTTCCTTTTTGCAGACTAGTGTCCCTTGCTCTTCTCGCTAAAAGTGGGAGCGGGACAAAATCCTCCACCTCCCAGGTTTGTTACTGCGAGGGGACAGTGAAGGACACTTTGATTGCAGTTATCTGCTGATTTCTCCATTTGCAACTAGTCATTCGGAAACACGTAAATGCAGCAACCCAGGTCAGATGTTGGCCTTTGATATAAATATTGGTTCTGCATATGCTAGTCTTTTCTTTACTCATGTCCAAGCCAGTTTGAAACAGGCATCACATGGGCTAAATCTGCCTCACTTTCAATCATTACCACAATATCATGTGCATAGTTCAGCTTCATATTGATATTCATTTGGATTTGCTTGCTTACAAAGTCCATCGTAAATTATAAATAGTAATGTGTTATCTGCTGATCCATGGTGGAGTCCAACCTTCATCTCAAAGTCCTCCCTTACACTGAAGGGAGCCCACGTTGTCTTTGTTTTCTAGTACCCAATTAAATTATAAGAGACACCAGCCAAATTAACCCAATTAAATTATGAGAAAAGACACCAACAGTTGCTGAGGTGCAATATTGAATGTTTTCTCCAGACTGAGGAAAGCCACTCCATGTTTGTTTTCCTTCAAATTCTTTCCCGCCAAATTCTTTAAAGGATAAACATGCCATCTGTCACCCCTATTCCTTTTCTAAACCAAAACTATTCCTTTCCTATAATGGGCTCCACTGTTCAACAGCTTCATCTATCTAAGTAAGTATTTAATACTTTTTGAAGAACTGACATGCTATAATATGACTATAACTTCTCTAGCACAATAGCACTTTCTTGATATTGGACAAGAACTGCATGGATAACTTAGTCCACAACATCTGTCCCAGCTCATAGTGAGGACCCTTTGCATATTCTGTCACAGGAACTACAGATGTACATTTAAGATGGGGAAACGAAGAAACGAAAGGAACTAATTCCATTTACAATGGGGTTAAATAGGCAGCCACACACAATCCAAATCAGCAAAAAGGGGGTTAAGGAGCTATTATGGGTTGGGTTAGCCCTTCCCTTCTACATCTGCTGGATACGAGCCAGGGAAAGAGAATTTCAGTCTCAGGGAGACTAAAGGCATGAGAGAGGCAAGTAGCCTGGGAAGAATGCTAGTGTGCAATATTCTATTCCCCTCTCCACCTCACTTTTTCCTTGCAGGACCTACCATAAGTCATGTTTGTGCCCTGTGTGCTGTTTATTTTGGCTGCTCCTTCAACTTCAGGGAGGCACAATGATAGTTTCCTTGGGTTGAAGGTGGCTGAGAAGTGTCCTGGTTGTCCTCTGAAATAAGAGAGATCTAGAGGAACCTGAGATGCTATGGATGTCTGATGAAGTTGTTCCCCCAGCCCTGTTGGGAAACAGCACTACACCCCTAGAGTTTGTGGGAGCAAGGAGTCTGCACCCCAGGCTGATGAAATGTTAATAATGCAATACCTGTGTAACCTGCTGTCCACAAAGGGGGCACCTGATAGGAGTTCCTAGCATTCAGAGGGATTTATTTATTTATTTATTTATTTATGTTATACATTTTTACTCCACCCCTCCTGTTGCCGGCAGCTCAGGGTGGTGAACAGCACAAATATAAATACAACTTATCACTTAAACAAACCCTAAAAACCAAGGAAATTAATACCAGCAACCAAAGAAAGCAACTCCAAAATATCCTGATCATTGTTTTTGTGCTGCAGCAACCTGTAGTAAAGATACTTTACTGAAACATTCAGCGGTTTTGGCTTTTGCACTGCATAGTCGTTAAGGAGGGTTTGGCGGGACTTTGGAAGATGTGGGGTTGTTGTTTGAGGGGGGTTTTCTTTGGTTGCTGAGCTTAAGAAATATTAATTTCCCTTGTTTTTAGGGTTTGTTTAAGTAATAAGAACCCGCCTTAACTGTTTGTTGTAAACCAGCAGGTTTTATGTTAGATAAATATAATCAAAACAAAAAACTTAACAGTTTAAAAAAAACCTTAAATGCACAAAACTTTTCTTAACATCCACAAAACCCAAATTCAGTACAATTACAATTAAAAAAACCTCCTACTCCATACATTGCAACAAAACATAAACGCCAAATGATGAACGTACCAAACACAGACACACAACACCAGACCACCTCTCGCACTGAACCCAGGGCCCAGGACAGGGGACTGTAAGAGGTGTGGGGGAGGGACCCAGCACAGGGGAACCCATGGGTAAGGAGGACGGACGGGACACGCACCCACGGGAGACTTCTCAAGCACTGAGGTAGGGATATAGGGCTAGGGAGGAAACAATTACACCACCGTACTCACACAACAATCTCTCTCTCTCTGTCTCTCTCTCTCTCTCTGTGTTCTCTGCACAGGTTCACACACGATCGCAACACAC
Source organism: Sphenodon punctatus (assembly GCA_003113815.1). Classification (NCBI taxonomy): domain Eukaryota; kingdom Metazoa; phylum Chordata; class Lepidosauria; order Sphenodontia; family Sphenodontidae; genus Sphenodon; species Sphenodon punctatus. Next base: position 4,354,391 of record QEPC01001360.1, read on the forward strand.
GCCCTTAGAAGGGTAGGGGGCCAGTCTCACAGGCAGAGGGCACTGATCACCGGCAAGGTGGAAGCGTTGGTTCCTTTTATCCTGTGTGCAGGGAACACTGGTGCAGGTGCTCTGAGTGTCGGGGCTGGTCAGTAGGGGGCGTGGCTGTGAGGGTGGAGCTTGACGTACCGGGACTGGGTGGAGCATGTTCTGTAGTGCCACCGGGATCCGCCACTGCTTGCACTGCCGGGGGTGGGGCCGGGAGTCCCTGTGATGCCTCCTGCAGCGCTGGGGCAGCCGGCGGGGCTGTCTCAGGAGCACTGCTGTGGCACCCCGCCTTTGGGCATCCCCAGGTGAGTCTCCACTGCTGGACCCCTGAGCCCACCCTTCCCCAAGTCCTCAGACCCTGGAGGGAGGGTCTGACACCCCTGCCCAATTCGGGGAGTGTTGTGGGGCATTTAGCTTCCACCATTTGTGATACAGGGGACAGGATTTGGGTTCAGTGATGCCCAAAAGCAAGGGAGATGACCCCAAGAAGGGAAAAAGGAGAGCAGGTGGGAGGCCTGGGCCTGGTAGGCCCCCTCCTCAGGGGAGTGGGGGGCATGGTGAAAGGCCTGGTCCTGCACATGGTGAGCTCGGGCAGGGTGATGCAGGCAGCCTGCTGCTGTTGTCTCTGCAGGCCAAGTTGGGTGGGTGCGAGGAGATGATCCAGCACCTTGTATATGCTGTGGTTGATCTTGTCGAGTCCTGGGCAGCTGGGAGGGTTGATGATCCCTATGTTGTTGACGCCTTGGTGCAACCAGAGGTGCAGCATAGAGAGGAGCTAGAACAGGTGGAGGATTCTCTCCCTATTGTCAAGAATGAGCAGCCTGTGCTGCAGGGGGATGGACAGGAAGGGGATCAGGGTATAGGGAGGAGGAGGGTTTCCTTGTCTCATTCTAGGGAGGATGCTCCAGAATCGAGGAGACCTAGGAGGCAGTTAGGTGAAGGGGAGACTGACCCAGCGCAGGATTTGGCCAACCGAGTAGCAGCCAAATAGTGGATAAGACTATTAAAGAGACGGCAGCGAAGTTACCAAAACCGCAGCTTACCCCTGCAGTTCCTCAGGGAGGTGAGACTTCAGGAATGAAGTCAGCTGAGTCTGGTGCAGCTGTATGGTTGGGGGGTTAGGTGGATCACTGCAGGTGTGTGGGTCGCTTCAGAAGTTGCAGGCACAGGCCTCATGTGGTGAGAATATATAACAAAAAGAGATATAAAGAGCAGTATATCTGTACAATTATTAAAAGGAACTGCTCTAAAACAGTTCCTATTTAAGTTAAAGTCCAAAATTTCAAAGATATATAGAGGAATCAGAGATTTATAAACAACCAATTTTATAAACAATCACAATGACAGTAATATGTACCTAATGTATTTGTACAAGAGACAAATGGCGGTGGCAACATATAAACATACAAATCACAGATGATTACCTATACGAAAAGAAAGCTAAATTGGTATCAATTGTGGTAAACATTTTACCTTCTTACCTGGAGGCTCCTGGCAGTAGCGGTGAGTGTCCAGTTCTCCCCTTTTTCCTTCCCTCCCCTTTCCCCCCCTCTCCCCTCCCCCCCCCTTTTCCTTTCCTTTTTCCTTTTTCGCCCTCTTGGTAAGGTACTCTCAGTTTAGAATATGGCAGTAAGGGTCTTTATTGTTCTGATGAGTTCGAAACTCTTGCTTAGAATTATCATTCGGACCCCCCCTAAAAAAGAGGTTTGGAGGGGCTTTAGCTGTACTAGGTTTCTATGGAGACTATGCTGTTACTCCTCCCTTTTGTGTGCCTACTTTCACAGGTAGTACCCTTCCATCATAAAAGTATTTGTAAAATGCAGGATTTTGATACGGCTCTACTCCACTCCTGAAGAAGTTGCCTGATGTTGCGACGAAACGTTGAGGGATAAGAAGCTTGAATGTATGGATTTCTCCTGCCTCTATTAGTACTTGTTGAGGGACTCTACAAGAAGTCTGAATATATTGATTTTTCCTGCTTTTGCTAATACCTGTTATGACTAGAAAATTGACTTTTTTCACTTTGAAATGAACTTTTAGCTTTCTTTTCATATAGGTAATCATCTGTGATTTGTATGTTTATATGTTGCCATCTCCGTTTGTCTCTTGTACAAATACGTTAGGTACATATTACTGTCATTGTGATTGTTTATAAAATTGGTTGTGTTTATAAATCTCTGATTCCTCTATATATCTTGAAAATTTTGGACTTTAACTTAAATAGGAACTGTTTTAGAGCAGTTTCTTTTAATAATCATGTGGTGAGAATGGCATGGAAGGGTAAGTGGGTACCCTGGCCTGGGCAGGAGACTGGCTCTTCATTGCCACCTTGTGGGTAGGCTTCAGGTGTGCCAGCTCATTGCTTGGCAAGGCAGGTTTATGTGGGTCAGCATGAGGTGGGTGGTGTAATAGGTAGGTTACATTGTGTGGGGCAGTGTGCTGTTCCCCAAGGCTGTGGGGTGCAGCACTTGATGTGTGAATGTCATCCTAAGCAATTGCTTGCAGGGCAATCAAGTGCACAGGCGTGGACAGGGGTGAATGCTAGTCAGCCGCGTATCTGTTGTTGTGGTGGGCACGTGACAGTGGGGGAGGTTCGTCTTCTGATTGATGGTCTTAAACCTAGGAAAGCCCCCAGTGTAGATTGTGTTTCTCCAGAAATAATCCTAAGTGCTCCAGACTGGTGGGCTGGTGTTTTGGCCCCACTATTTTCCCAAATCAACTTATCAGGATGCATTCTTACTGATTGGTGTAAAAGTATTGTTAGCCCAATTTTTAAGAAAGGTGATATCTCCCTCCCCTCTAATTACTGCCCCATAGGTCTTTTAAGTATTGTGGACAAGCTATATGCCAGATACCTACTGGGACATTTACAGGACTGGATAAAGGCTAACGATATCTTGGAACCTGAGCAGGCCGGTTTTGTCCAGGAGCGCTCGACGTTTGACCATATAGTTACTTTGACTTCCCTTTTGATGAAATACGTTAAATCCCAGAAGAAAATGTTTCTGTTTTATCGACCTTCGGGTGGCTTTCGATCTGGTAGATTGGGAGTGCCTTTGGCATAAATTGGAAACCTTGTCTATAGACCCGCGACTATTGTTCCTGATTATTGGGTTACATACCAATAATTCCCTACAGGTTCGTTACACCTCTCAGAATCATTTGACTGATAATATCCCTGTTTCTAGAGGTGTTCGGCAGGGGTGTATTCTTAATAGCAGCTATCGATGTCCATGCTCCTAAATTGGGTAATCACAGGATTGCCGCATTACTATATGCGGATAATACTGTTCTTTTATCGCAAACAAGAATAAGTCTGTTGCGATCTATGAAACATTTTAACGCCTACTGCACTCAGGAACATCTGGAAATAAATTTTTCTAAAACCAAGACGATGATCGTGGGAGCTGGGCTTAGAGCCCCTTTGCAGAATTGCTACATTGACTCGAACTCCATTGAACAGACTCATTTCTACAAGTACCTGGGGGTTATAATAGCTTTGAATCTTAAATGGAATTCCCATTTTAAGGCCGTGAAGGAAACGGCCTTAAAAACAGTTGCAGTTCTTAAATTGTATTTCACCAAGGGGATTGGTTGCCCCAGTGTTAAAATTGTTTAAGGCCAAGGTCATGGCTTCCATCTCTTATGTATTTCCACTTTGGGGCCTGAAGTTCCTTAATCAACTAGAGATGGTCCAGTGTAGGTTTCTAAGAGCATTACTAGTAGTCCCGAGGGGCACCCCTCACGTGCTGTTGCGCCTTGAAACCGGTTGCCTTCCAGTGAGTACTGTCTTAAGAACTTGTCCGCTTAAATGTTGGTTGAAAACAATAGTTTTTAAGCAGATGGAAAATCCCTTGCTTTTATCTGCCATCGAGGAAAATTTTTTGTCCTCATGGGATAGAGATATATTAGTTGAAGTTTCTAAATTAGGCTTCTCCAGGGACTATCTTTTCCAGGGAGCAGTCTCCTTGGTCAAACAGCATATTCTGGACCAAACACTTCAAGTTGAAAACTCTCTATTGGATTCCCAACAGGTGGCCCCTTTGTATAAAGGACTGGCTACTCCTACACAACCTCTCGGTTATATATTTTCTTGGCCTTACTCTCAGCATAGTCATTTTTACAAGGTTCAGGCTTAATGTCTTTCCCTCTGCAATCCTGGAGGGCCATTATAACGGTACCCCCTGGGAGGAGAGGGTTTGTACCTTTGTGAGTTAGGGAAGATCGAATTCCTGGCCCATGTTGTGTTGTACTGCCCGGCTTACCGTATCCCAAGGTTGACATATCTGTCAAGGTTTTTGGCCAGTAAACCAACTTTGGGTGATTCTTTGATCTTAGTGGCTCTTTTTAATCCTTTGGATTCAATTAAATCTAGGACGGTGGCAAGTTTTTGCACTGGCCAGATTCGTGTCCATCTATTGAGAAGCAACTAAGGCTGTTTTCTCGGTTTCTGATTTGGAAAAACCCCACGCTAGGAGTTTTATTTGAAGGACAAGATGCTTCTTGTTACTGCTCCCTGTTTAAATATTACTTTGTTTAGAGTAATTTGGATTGTATTTTAAGTTATATCCATGATGTCTATATTTATCTGCACTTTGTTACATTTGTTATATTTGTTTATAACCCTCGGGTTGAACAATAAAGTATTTTGATTTGATTTGATTTGTGGTGGGCAAGTGAGGGAGTAGCTCCCATTGAGGGGGGGGGGGTGGATATGCAGATGTGTCTGCTCCAATTGGGGCTCACCTCCTGCAATCCACCAGAGAAAGGATTTGGAAGGGGGAGTATGTGGATCTTTTTGCTCTTCTGTATAGTGATCCCATACCTGATCCCAATGACAAGGACGAAAAGAAAGATAAAGAGCATTTTAAGTGTCCTAAAGTAGACCGGAACTGGTCCAATTGGACTACGGCTTATTCTATATATCTGGGTGTAATGATTCGGGCATTCCCAGAGAGAGCTGCTGACCTGGTAAAATATCAGGACATAATCCGGAGGGCCTTTATTTAATTTAATTTATTTTATTTATAAATATTTATTAGCCGCCCCTTCATGGCTACGGCATCTCGGGGCGGCTTACAACATAAAACACAAATAAAATACCCTAAAAATTCCATTTAAAAATACACAACCCCATTTATCAAATTTAAAATATCATAAAAATATTTTTAAAAACCCCCAAAAGTACCCCACCCTCCCATCCTCCCCTCCGAAGGCCTGGGCGAACAACCAGGTCTTACAGGCTCGATGAAATGCCAACGGACCTGGGGCCAGGCGGGCTTCCTCTGGGAGGGAGTTCCAAAGCCACGGCTCGGCCACTGAGAACACCCTCTCCATTGCAGCCCCCCGTTTTACACGGGGGACCTCCAGAAAGGCGCCCCCAGTGGGCCGAAGGGATTGCTCTGAGACGTGGAGGGCGAGGCGGTCCCCGATGTATGAGGGGCCCAGACCGTGCAGGGCTTTATAGATCAACACTAACACCTTGAATCTGGCTCGGTATGCTATAGGCAGCCAGTGCAGAGTGCGGAGCGGAGATGTTATGTGCTCCCGCTGCCCTGTCCCTTTAAGGAGATGAGCCACCGCATTCTGCACCAGCTGCAGCCTCCAAACCAGAAACAAGGAAAGCCCCATGTAAAGCGCATCGCAGTAGTCTAGCCTTGAGGTGATGAAGGCGTGAATGAGAGTAGCCAGGTCAGGCCTGGAGATGTATGGGCGCAGCTGGTGGAAGGCAGCCTTATCCACCATCTCCACCTGCCGATCCAGATGGAGATCCAAGTCCAACACCACCCCCAGACTCCAAACCTGCTGGGCTACGGGAGGACAGACACCACCCCCCACATAAGGGGAGCCAGTACCTCCCTCACTCTTCCCACCACCATCACCTCCGTCTTATCGGGATTAAGCTTCAGTTTGCTCTGCCACATCCAATCCGCCACGACCTCCAAACATTGGGAAAGTAATGAGACAGCAGGACCTGGGTCCGTTGAAAACGAGAGGTACAGCTGAGTATCATCAGCATATTGGTGACATTGCACCCTGAATCCTCCCATGATCTCCCCCAGGGGCTGCATATACACATTAAATAATAGTGGAGACAAGATCGAACCCTGCGGAACGCCACAGGTCAAGGCCTGGGGGCTTGATGTTTCAGCCCCCAGCACCACCCATTGGCTTCTCCCCGAGAGGAATGAGCAGAACCGCCATAGGACAGTCCTGTCCAGGCCCCCCAGGTCTCGCAGTCATCTCAGCAGCAGCCGATGGACCACGGTGTCAAACGCGGCCGAGAGATCTAGCAGAATCAGAAATGTTGAATATCCTGCATCCATCTCCCGGAGGAGATCATCCACCAAGGCCACCAACGCCATCTCAGTACTATAGCCGGGGTGGAACCCAGACTGAAAAGGGTCAAGGAAACCGATGCTATCCAAATGCGCCTGGAGCTGCAGTGGCACTGCCCATCCAATAACCTTCCCTAAAAAGGGAAGATTAGAGATGGGTTGGTAACTGGTGAGTGTGTCCACATCCAAAGATGACTTCTTCAGCAGGGGGCGCGCCACAGCCTCCTTGAGACTGGGTGACAATCTCCCCTGCCGAAGGGATTCGTTCACTACCCTTGCCAGCACCGTCTCCAAAGTCTCCCTGGAGGCTTTCACCAACCAGGACGGGCATGGATCTAATTCACAGCTAGTGGCTCTAACAGATCCCAGGACATTCACCGCATCAGCTGGTATCACTTCCTGAAACTGATCCCAGAAAGATCGATCAGACGGTGCCTCCATAACCTCATGCGCCTCGCTTACTGCTTCCAATCCAGTGCCAAAGTTACTCTGGATCTGAGCGATCTTGTCTGTAAAGTAGATGGCAAACTCCTCACAGTGGGCCTGGGACAAGTCCCCATCCAGGCGGAGGGAGGCCGGACTGACCAGCCCCCACACCACCCGGAACAGCTCCGCTGGACGCGACTTTGCAGACGCTATGAGGGCAGCAAAGAACTCCTTCTTTGCTGTCCTCACAGCCTCAACATAGGACCACAAATGGGTCCTATGGAAAAGTCGGTCAGATTCAGAGTGAGTCCGACGCCAGCGTCACTCTAGTCTCCTCCTACCTGCCGGTTTCATACACCGCAGCCCCTCAGTAAACCAAGGGGCCCTGTGGTGATGAGACTGAGGGAGAAGATGTCTCAGAGCCACCCTCTGTCAGGGGGCGGCGGCGAGCCCTGCCACTCCATGCCCCAGAGCCATCCGGGCACGACCCCCAACAACCCCCCGAGCAAGAGATGGTGTCGGCGACACGTCCGGAGCCGGGACTGCCCCCACAGGGGCCGCTGGCTCCGGCGGCAGACTCCCAGACCATGTCCACGCCCCTAGACATAAGAGGCAATGTAGGGATTCCCCCGCAGGCGCCGCCAGCGTCGGCAGCAGGAACACACAAGGCGGCCACGCCCCCAGGAAGAGTCAGGAACGTCGGGGAGCCCCCGCCCCTGCTGCGCTGCTCAGAGCGGCTGAGGGCACGTGTGGGGCGGGGCTTCCAGATTAAGAACCAGCGCCGCCCTAGGAACGGCGCTGGTGATTAGTAGGAAACCGGCCCTGTGTGACTTGGAGCGTGGAAAGCAATTGAGAGAGAGAGATTGAGTGAGCCCCGTGCAAGTGACCTTCCTGTGCCTAAGACCTTCCCTTGAAGTATTGATATGTGTGGAGAACGAGTGAGCGAGTGCCTGGTGAGTGTGCGTGTCCCCTTCCCCTCCCCGCCTCGGGATTCCTCAGCGTTGGAGGTGAGAGCCCTGTGCAATCCCTACCCCTGGGCCCTACACACACCCCTCTGGTGACCCCACTGCAATCCTTCCCAGTGTTGTGTGAGCGTGGAGCGGAATGTGTAGGGGCAGCCTTGGTTCCTCGGTCAGTAGCGCCCTATGATGATAGGGGCCTGTTCTCTTTGATTAGAGGTAACGGCCCACTCACTATCCTGACGGGTATTCTCCCACCGCTAGATTCCTGCTCTGACCGAGCCCCCCAAGGCAGGCGTGTGTGTGTGTGTTCCCCCGCCCGTGACACCCTCTCAATTGCCTCCCCCAGCAAGATGTTCCAATGATGGACAAGCTCATCGACAGAGTGGATGTCGGGGTCTACGGTTAACTCCCTCAGAGCCTCCTGGAACCGCTGCGGTTCCATGAGCCTCCAAGGGCGGACCAACCTAACTGGACCATTCCCCTTCTGGAGGAGGTGCACTGAGAGACTGGCCTGTAGAAGATAATGATCCGTCCATGACAAGAGCGTGAACCTCACATCCCCCACTAACGGATCACCCACCTCAAGGCCAGAGCAGAAGATCAGGTCGAGGGTATGTCCCCCCACATGGGTCGGGCAGTTGACTACTTGGGACAAGTCCATGGTTGCCATGGTGACCATGAAATCACGCTCCGCTCCTACAAGGCCAGCATCGGCATGGGCATTGAAATACCCCAGGACCAAGGTCCTGGAGGAGTTCAGCGCCACCTCCGAGGTTAGCTCTGCTAGAGCAGCAAGGGATGCTGCCGGACAGGAAGGGGTTCAGTATACCAGCAGCACCCCAAGGTTGCCCCCAGCCAAATCAAACACCACGTGGAGGGTCTCAATACCTGGAATCTCCTGAATTGAATATCTCCTAACTGTCCATCTCTCTCTAAAAATAATAGCTACACCTCCCCCCCCCCCGGGCCCTCATGCAGGGCTGGTGCTGCACAGCATACCTGGCCAGAACGAGGTCCGCTAAAACTGGTCCTGCCTCCTCATCCAGCCAGGTTTCTGTAATACATGCAAGGTCTGCTGCCCCATCCAGGATCAAATCCCGGATCACTGGGGCCTTATTCACTGTGGACCTTGCATTCAGCAGCAGCAGCCCTTTACAGGCGGACCTTAGACCCCAATCCTCTCTCACCCTCAGTGTGTGTGTGGGGGGGACTCTCTTAACATCTACCAGGAACCTCGGTCCCCTGGGAGGACAAGTCACCTGTCCCCTTGGACCATACCGTCCTCACCCCATAACCACCCCTATAGCTGCTCCTCCCCTTCCATCTGCTCCATCCTGACCCCTACCCCTTGGATGTTTGCCCTTCCTCCAGAGTTGCCCTCCCCCCTCACAACCCTCCCCACCCCCTACCCCAAACCACTCCCCTCCTCCCTCCTGCCCGAGCCTCCCCCTCTCACCGGGAGGCTCTCCCCAACCTCCTAAGGCAACCCCCATTCTCTCACCATGGGGGGATGCCTCCCCCCTCCTCCCCCCATCACTTCCCCCATCCGACCGGACACCCCACTGCCACCAAGGACCGGTACTGGACAACTCAGCCCATCCAACCTCCCCCCACCATTGTACGTCGGGCATAACTTCCATCCAATAATCCTTCCCTACACCTTCCTCTGCTGCCACCAGAGGTCAGTGCTTAAAACCTTTCCCCATATGATATGGGGGGAGGTTGTTTTGATTTGTTTTGTGGGTTTTTTTGAAAAAATCTTTATACTTATCCATGACAGAGGCAAGTCCATTCCACAGTATAGTTTTTCAGGGGGGAGAAGAGAGGCTGACAGACCGCAGGATGACTAGGAAGGACTTCGAAAGCAGCCCCCTGTGCTGTGATTAAGCCTCCCAAATGCCGCTAGAAACTCGTGCCCTCTTCTTACTAGTGACATCAATCCCACCCACAGCCCTCTTAACTACCTTCCTGCTCCCTCCCCATATGATATGGGTAGGCCTGGAGCTTGGTTAGTTTACTATGAGGCATTTCGAGACAGGGCTGCTATCACTCCAGGGTTGCATTGGGATATCCACGGAAATGATTTGTGGCTGGAGAGCATGAACGATGATACCAGTGCTCCCCAGACAGATAGCGGCCAGGTGTTGGTAAAAGGGGGGTGGCAGCCCTCAATGAACCTGCAATGGTTGAGGGGCACAGAAGGTGTGTGGGCAGTGGCCCCTTTGGGGACTACAATCGCGGGAGGTGTATGCAGTCTCCTTTTCATCATTCTTGCTTGATCTGTGGTGATCTCCATGCGGCCACTAACTGCTAGGGGTGGGCGTGCCGGTAAATCCGGTATCCGATAATGCCGGTACTGGGCGTACCGGCATTATTGGATTCAACCCGGTAAATCCGGTCCCATTACCGGATTCCGGGTACCGGATTTTTTTACATTGCAGCCATTTAAATGAATGGCTGCAATGTAAAAGTCCCACCCAAAAAGTAAAAATTTAAACCCTCCCCGAGTCCAGGCTGCGTGGGTGGAAGGGGGGACACCCCCCACCCACCCTGCCCAGCCTGGATTTTTTTTTAAAAAAGAGCTCCCCCCCCAGCACCAGCGGCCGCGGCGTTCCCGCAGCTGCCGGTAAGTATAGACCCGATCCCTGGGGGGGGG
>QEPC01001360.1:4418654-4475906 GCA_003113815.1 Sphenodon punctatus
CTCCTCTTCTGTTTGTGATTTCCCCCCATCCCATATATATGGGATATATATATATATATATATATATATATATATATATATAGATATAGAGAGAGAGAGAGAGAGAGAGAGAGAGAGAGAGAGATGGGATGGATAGTAAAGAGTTGTAGGAGTTAGCTTAGTGATAGAGATAGCGCTAGTGATTTAGTTTTAGTGTTTGTAGGAGTAGGTCTGTGTACTTATTAGATAATCCATTTAGTTCACAGCATTTAGAATAGTTAATAGCAGTTAGATTTAGTGTAGATAGATATATATAATATTAGATACAAAAATAAAATTAAAAAACCCCATATAAAAACAAAAAAAACAAATAAAAAAACCCCATATAAAAACCAAAAAACCACCCATAACAACATTTCCCAAACGGCCGAACGGAACGGCCGAATGGAACGGCCGAACCCGAACTCGGCGAACTAGCCGAACCGAACGGCCAAACCGAACGGACGAAATGAACCCAGCCGAACCTAACGGCCGAACCCGAACTGCGATCTGTTCGCCCATCCCTATTGGCTACCTGCCTAAAGGCCAGCAAGTTGCAGCAGGAAGCTGGATGGAACAATGCACTGTTGCACTTCTTTTCCTGGCCCAAGTCTGGCCTGCTGTGTCCTTGCCTAATCTGCCCCTTCTTCTTGGTCAGTTGTCCTATCCTGAATTTGATCTGCACCATCATCATCTGTTCCTGGCCTGAGCCCAATCCGTTTTCTGCCTTGACTTGCCGTCTGACCTGTCTTGTTTCTGCCTCATCCCCCTGGATCCAGTCCTGAATCTGGTCCTGAGTACATTCAAGCCTTGGACACTGGGTCCTTACAGGATGCTTTTCAATCCTCCAGTCACCTATTGTTCTTCTGAACCCCAGCAAATAAGAAGGTTACTTACCTGTAACCGGAGTTCTTTGAGATGGCTCCGTATATTTTCACCAATGGGCTTTTGACCTATGCTTATGTCATCTACGGTCTGTCACTAGCCGTCCATCAACATTTGAAAGCATTCCATGGCCACCTCGCATACCTTAGTATATGTAGGAAGCAATGTCCCTTGTCCCACTCAGTTCCTTCCAACCCCTAGAGAAATACTCATGTGGAGCTGGCAGGGTGGGTAATCTGAGAATATATGGAGCCATCTCAAAGAACTCTGGTTACAGGTAAGTAACCTTCTTTTCTCCTTCAAGTGGCTCTGTAATTCTCACCAGTGGACGATTTACAAGCCGTAAAATGAAGATGGGCGAGTATTTCAATAAGGTGACTTTCTGGACACAGGCTTCAAGATAAAGTCTGTGAATCATTTATTTATTATTATTATTATTATTTTATTATTTATTAACAAACATTTATATAGCACCAGCAGTGTACCTGGCACTTTACAAAGTAATAAAATAGACACGGTCCCTGCCCCTAGGGCTTACAATTTGAGAGACATTTATTAATTAACTACAGAATGTATTGCACTAAGCACAGTTGTGCCAACTACAGCATCCTCTTGGGATTGTATGTGCAAGACATAATGTTCTATGAACATATTTAGTGAGGACCACATTGCTGCCTTGCATATATCCCCCGCAGGCACACAACCTAACTCTGCAACAGTTGCTCCCATGGCCCGTGCTGAGTGGGCTCTGAAGGTCAGTGGTGCCTTCTTACCCTGTATGTCATAAGCTATTTCTACATGTTACCAACAACCTAGACAATGTCTGAGATGTCACTTTGGGTGATTTCAGACGTTACGGGCACCCGATTCACTACAATGAATTCCCAGCGGTGGCGAACCGGCTAATCACCCCCCGTGGGCAAGAGAGGTCCCAAACAGACGTGACGGGAGCGGGACCAATGGCAGGGAATCGGACCGGCAGACCATGGCCCGGGCAGTACAACAGACGTTATGCTGATCCAGGGCCGGACCATGGTCAAAGCACCCAGAAGGCGCTGGGGCGGCTCGACCCGGCTGCTGCTGTGTGCCCTTTAAATCTCCCTCCCCGGCCTGTGTTGTTGCTCATTGCCTGGCAGAGATGCTGCGTGCTTTGTCCCCGGCTGGGAATCATGTTGCTTGATTCCGGCCGGTGGTTGCCGTTCAGTCGTTACTTTTTTTGTTTCCTGGTGGGAATCGCATTGACCACGCTTTCGGAGATGGTCCGGACTGGAGCTCCGGAAGCATGGTTATTTTCGACCCCTGGTGGGGATTGACTATGGTGTACATCTGGCGCCCCCGAAACAGACGTTCAGCGCACTTTGGCCCCACCGCGGGATTGACCGTGGTTCACTGTGGTTGACTGTGATCTTGTAACATCTGAAAATACCCTTTGTTACCTAAAGTCTGCTCAGCATAAGATACAAATAGGTAGTACAATTTCCTTATGGCTGCTGTTTCTGTGCAGATAGTATAACAGGATACGCCTGACATCTAGTGTATGATGTTTCTTCTCTAGCTGTGTATTATGTGGTTGGGGCAAAAATGGGTAATATCACTTGCTTCCTTAGATGGAATGGTGAGTTTACCTTAGGTATAAAAGCTGGGCTGGCTGTTAATGACAGAATGTGTGTCCTCATCCGAGGATGTCAGCTCCCTCCTGGGTCGTTTCACCAATATGTTCTTATGCTTTAAGGACTGCTTGGGCTTTGCTGCTGCTTGTTTCCCCCTTTTTCTTTGCCTTTGGTGACTTTTGAGCCTCCCTTGCAGCTGGGGTTTGTGCTGGCCCAAGTGTCAAAGGGTCCGGTGTTTGCAGCAAGCCATTTCACTCCGCAGCGGTTTGTTCTATTTCTGCTCCCCGTGCGGAAGGCAGGGATTTTGCTCTCTCAGCCATTGTAGCTGCCAGGGCAGAAACTGCTTGCGGGTGCCCTTCTCTATCAGCTCTTTCCACCAGTAAGCCTGGAAGACAGAGCTTTCTTTGTCTATGTGCTCAGAGTTTTACAGTGGAGCAAGCTATGCAGCTGTCACGCTGATGGTCTGCACCCAGGAAAATTAAGCATAAACTATCAGAGACCTGTTGCATTGAAAGCATACCTTAAATACTGATCTTGAAGCCATATAGCTAGTCATAACCTTTGCGCATAGCTATATCGCGTTCAACTGCGGTTGGAAGGAACTAAGTGGGACAGGGAACGTTGCTCCCTATATATATTAAGGTGCATGAGGTGGCCATGGAATGCTTTCAAATGTTGCTGGACAGCTAGCAACAGACCGTAGACAATGTAAGCATAGCTCATGAGCCCATTGGTGAGAATTATGGAGCTACTTGAAGGAGAACTCCCTTTTGCTTGGCAGAGGAGGACATAATGAAGTGCCATTAGGGATGTGCGAGCAGAACACGGTTTGGATGTTCAGCCATTTGGTTGTTCGGTTCGAAAACTGAGTTCGGGTTCGGTTGTTTGGTTCAGCAGAGTTTAGTTTGGCCGAACATTACTGAACATTCGAAATTACCGATACCGATTTTTTTTTTTTGGGTATCGGTATCATTTGGCCCTGAGACCACCCCTGGTCTCCACCCCTGGTGTCAGGAAGTCTGCTCCTCATCTGCCTCCCCCTTCCAGTCACGTTTTTCCCACCTGAATGGGCCTTCCAGTCATGTTTTTCCCGCCCAGAACTCATCTGAACATCACCGAACTGTTTGGTCGTTTCTGAGTTCAGTTCAGACGTTTGGTTCAGTTGTCCAAACAGACTGAATTTGGTCCAGATTCCGAACATACGAACCGCGTTCGCACATCCCTAAGTGCCATACTGGGTCAGACCCATCGTTCATCGAGCCTGGTATTCTGTCTCTGAGAGTGGCCAGCTACAGTAGCTTGAGAGAAGTCATGTACAGGTCATGGAGGTGTGACCCATCTCCTGCTAACCAGTCTCAACTACTAGGGGTTAGCCAGGGGCTTGAGCCCCAACTGGTAAGCATGTATGGCTCTATCCTCTAAGAAATTATCTAGTTTCCATTTGAAGCTACGTATGGTGCTGGCTTTCACTGCATCCTATGGCAACGAATTTCACAATTGTATTGTCGGCTGAGAAAAAAAGTACTTCCTTTTGTTTGTTTTAAATCTGCTGCCATTTTACTTCAGAGAGTGTCTCCTTGTTTTCTTAATGTGAGAAAGGGCAAATAACAATTCCCTATTTAGTTTTTCCACACTGCTCATGATTTTATAGACTTCTATCGTATCTCACATTAATCCTCTCTTTTCCAAGCTAAACAGTCCTAACCTGTTGAGCCTCTCCTCCATATGGAAGTCGATCCATCCATTCTATTATCCCTGTTTCCCTTTTCTGAACTTTTTCCAATTCTATTGTATCTGTCCTAAGATGGGGCAACCAGAACTGCACACAATATTCAAGGTGGGGTCATACTAAAGATTTATACAGCAGCATTATGATATTTCCCCTTTTATTTTCTATTCCTTTCGCAATAATGCCTAGCATTCATTTTACCTTTTTCAATGCTGCTGCACACTGAGCTGATGTCTTCAGGCAGCTATCCACAATGACTCCAAGATCCTTCTCCTGAGTGGTTATACCCAGATCAGAACCTAGCATCATGTATGTAAGGTGAGGACTATTTTTTCCTATGTGCACCACCTTGTACTTCTCAACATTGAATTTCATTTGCCATTTTATTGTCCATTCACCTAGTCGTGTAAGATCCCTCTTATTCCTCGACTAAGGGTGATTTTAGACGTGACGGGCCCAGAGACTTGCCACGCTCAATCACGGACCGGGATCCGTCCTTTAGACGTGCCGGCCTGATTCTGGAGGGGGATCAGGGCTGTGTGGGGAGGGGGCGCAGCTGCGCGGTGTGACGTGCAGCCACACAACCCTGCCCTCCATGCTCCCCCGGCCGCCTGCCTTCCGGGAGATGGGTGAGTGCAGCGGCCAGTGCGGTCGCTGCACCCAATCCTGGACCATGGCTGGGATCACGATCCGCCCAGGCTGCAGGTAACAGACGTTACCTGCAGCCCATCCCGGATCGTAGCCAATCTGACCACGCTTGGGGTCTGATCCCACCACCCTTTCAGACCTCCGGGTGGCTGGAGGTCCGAAAGCGTGGTCAATGTGATTCCCGCCAGGTATTCACTGCGGTGAACATCTGGCGGGAATCCCAACAGACGTTACGGTACGAACGGCCACCACAGGGGATTCACTGTGGGTGACCGTAGTATCGTAACATCTGAAATTAGCCTAAGTTTGCTCAGGAGTCTCTGGTGAAGGAGTTTGTGAAAAACTTTCTGAAAATTCAAATATACTATATCAACTCGATCACCCCTATCCAGGTGCTTATTAACAATCTCATAAAATGTTAATAGGTTAATGAGGCATGACTCCCCTTGGCTAAAGCCATGCTGATTTTTACTCATCGTACGAGGTCACCCTTAAGATAACTTGTTTAAAAAAACTTAAAATGAAAAGAACCCCTCCACCCCCAAAGAAATCTGGGAACAAATTTAATTTCTTCTGATCTGATTCTCCTGCAGGCTCAAATGGTGACTATCAAAATTAATTTTCTGGGTCAAATTTCAAGCACATCGCAAGCATATTTACTGTACCTCTCCCCACCCTCACCCCTAATCAGGCACATATTCATCAAAAATGTTAATTGCACCTGTGGTAAGTGCCTGTTTGTGTGATTTTGTGGGTGCAGTTTGCATGTCCTCCTATTATATCCCAAACTAGCTCTTCAAATGATGGATGATAAATAGGGTACTGCCAGAAAATCCACTCCATGCTCAGAATTCTTAAGAACTCGGACCCAGTCCAAAGCCCCTCAAGTAAATTGAATATTAATATTTTTAATGGGTTTTTGATCAGACCCTTAAATAGGATAACCCATTGAAAAGGTACGTGCAATACAAAAAGCTTGCTTATATACTTTTCTGTTCTATGTTGTTCTGCATAGGAGCAGAAAGTCAACTGTAAACTGATGTTTAATTACATGATACAGTATTTTATCTAGGAAAATATATTCATTTGCTTTCTATTAACTTCAGGAAGGAAGAGAAACCACCAAAGCTAGTGGTATTTCTTTCTCCTGTTGAAAGACTGTTGCCAATTTTTAAAGTAATTGATTATACTACTGTAATTATCAAAGAGGGAATGGAGTTCAACTATGGTTGAAGTGGTGTTCGACCATAACCATAACCAGGAAAGTGGTGTATCAAGCAACTTGAAATATTAGTTTTGCTAACTCATGGTCACAGTTCTTGAAGCATTCATGCTTTCTAGGTAGTAATGATCTAAGTGGTTGTCTTCCCCTCTTTTTTTGATCAGAATGACAAGATTCATAGTACCCTCTTTGTGATACTTCATAAAACAACAATTAGATTAGGCCATTAACTTAGAATACATAATAGTAATTTTTTCAGTCCCAGACTCACCATGATATGTGATAGGTGAGGCTATGTGATCACAAAGCAGGTTTAGAAAGGAACTGGCTTGGCCACTAATCTGCAGATCTTCCAGTATACATGTTTCTTCTGTATGGCTTAGGCGTATGCAAAAATCACAGACTCATTTTCTGACATTTTTACTGTCAGCAGAGAAATTGAGCTAACAGTTGAGTGGAACATTCTAGAAATAAAGCAAAGATAGAAACAATTTGTTAAGCAAAGCAGAACTGGGAATGGCTTGGGAATGACTTTGTGAAACTCAAAAAGTAGGTTTCTTTTTTTGTTTGTTTGATGTATAAATGAATTCTTTGGAGATTTTGGTTTGGCATCAGAAAAAAAACTTTGTATAGTTTATATTTTATATATTTATGCATATTAATATATTTACATGTATTAATTTATTGTGTATACTGAGCTTGCACATATTTTTAATGGCATTTTGTTTTTAAGTCTGTTATGAATCTCTTTATCCCTGGAACATGTTTGGCATATAGCCATAAATAAATACATAAATAACCCAAAGCTTATCAATGTTCATAGGAATGAGGTAAGGGTCTAAATATGGCAGTGCATTAAGAGGGTCTTATTTGCTGAGGAGAAGAGGCATTTGCAAAATATATATATAGAAAAAATATCTCTTTTCCCCCTCTTCTACAGTAGTTACTCAAGGGGTGAAAACAGACATGACGCTAATCACCCTTTAACCACCCTTGGTGGTCATTTATGCATGTTTCAGGGCTGCATAGGGCACCAATACAGCCCTGCAACATGCATAACTAACCACCAAGGGTGGTTAAAGGGTGGTTAGTGTCATGTCTGTTTTCACCCAAGAAAAGATAATTCACTACACGCAATCATTTACTGGAATTAAAAGGCAGGAATGCACAACATCCTAGGCCCTTTTCACGCTGCCCCTCCCCCCCGCCCCCTGTCGCACACATGTGCGGTGGGGGTGGTGCACCTGTATGAATGCCATGGCAGGTGCGGGGGGGCGGGATGGTGCATGCTCTTGTGTTCCCGTGCTCCACCCGTTTCCACCTACAGAGCAACAGGCTCCAATGCCGGTTGCTCTGTGCATGGAGATGGGTGTGCAGTGCACCCAGGAGAATGGGCGCACACCCACCACAGGCGCACACCCATCCCCCCACCCACTATGCCCCATTTGAAAAGAACCCTAGAATGTTAAACCTTTGGCATATGGAAAATATTTTGGGGATGCTTTATTCCAATCCAGACAAACCCCTGTGCCTGGTGATAGCAGAATGTTATTAAATTCAACCAGGGCTGATTTGGGACGATAGAAAATCTAGTATTAGAGAGCAGACCAAAAAAAAAAAAAAAGTACACAATTGTTATATACACAAATAGCAACATACGAGAGTAATGTTAGAGGCGTGTTTTAGAACACTAAAATGTCAGGGTGGGTAGGGTACATTAGAATGAAGAGCACAACTCTCATCTAGCTATACATCAGAGGATGTTCATCAGCACCTAGTAGAATAGCTCCAGGAGTCTATTATTTAATTTATTTAATTTGTTTATTTATTTATCCAATTTTTACCCTGCCCTTTCCTCAAAGGCTCAGGGCAGCTTACAAGAATATATAAACATAAAACTTATATAAAAAAATATAAAGTGATTTTAAACCCCCCTAAGCTCCACTTACTAACCCTTTCCCCTCTGCCCAATCCCACCAGCTCTTGACCTAATGACACCCAGCTCTTCCTCTCTTTTTCATCTGACCCAGGTTCTGCGGTCTTGGACCTCTCAGTACTTGCCCAGTGCCTGGCTGCTGTTTGGGTCTAGATGAATGTGAGCCAGTAGAAGCTGAATCCAGACAAGACTGAAGTGACTAAACCGGCCCTGTGACTTGTGGGGACTGAGACTCTTGTTATTGATGGAGTACAGCCCTCTCTGGTTACCCAGGTTCAGTATTGCCAACCCTCTCCTTTAAACTAGGAAGCTTGTATGAGTCAAAAGAGATTCAAATACATGTTGCAGGGCTGCATTGGTTCCAATGTAGCTCTACAACATGTATTTTTCATAAGTCTCCTGATTTAAAGGGGAGGGCTGGCAGTACTGCAGTTCACAGCCTTGGAGTTCTGGATCCCTTACCACTCCTGGAGCATCAGGTTGCAATGGTGGCCAGGAGGGCTTTTCACCAACTCCATCTGGTGAGGAGGCTGCAGCCCTTTCTTTCTGACTCAGATCTGGCCACCATCATCCATACCGTTATTACCTCAAGGCTAGATTACTGAAATGCGCTTTACAAAGGACTGCCCTTGATGACTGTTTAGAAGCTGCAGCTGGTGCAGAATACAGTGACCTGGTTCCTTTTGGGGGCAGGTAGCCATGAGCACATTACACCAGTGCTCCAAAGTCTGCACTGGCTACTCAGAGCTTTCTGGGCACAATTCAAGGTGCTGGTTTTGACCTTTAAAGTCCTAAACAATCTGGGCCCCTCATATCTGAAAGACCGCCATTCCTACCATGCTCTACCATGATCCCTGCAGTCAGCCGGGAGCACTCTCTTGTGGGTATTACCTGCCAATCTTGTTCATATGATAGGGGCCTGTAGAGAGACATTCTTGGTTGCTGCCCCTTTCTCCTCAGAATACATAAGGTCGCCCCTTATTTGGTTAACGTTAGTTCATGGGAACACAGAGCGGTCTTTCATTTGGCAAAGTTAAATATGTTTCCCTCTGCAGTTGTAGAGAGCAGGTACACCGGAACCCCATATGAGGATAGACTCTGCCAGCACTGTAATCAAAGGGAAATTGAGTCACTAGGGCATATAATGCTAGATTGCCAATTATGGCCCTTTTCACACAGACATGTTAACACTGATAAAATGGGTGTTACATTTTATTATACATGTTTCAGGGTGCCCATAGAACACATCAGCAGCCCTGAAACATGTATAATAAAATGTAACACCCATTTTATCAGTGTTGGCGTGCCTGTGTGAAAAGGGCCCTTATGTGAACGTTCGGGAGACTTATTTGAGAAGGAGTCTGTCTGAATTGCAAGACAGCACGCAGCAGGAGATTCTGACTACCTTGCCACGTGATGAGAATATTGAGATTATGGGTGAAAACAGACATGATGCTAACCATAACCACCCTTTAACCACCCTTGGTGGTTATTTATGCATGTTGCAGGGCTGTATTGGTGCCCTATGCAGCCCCGAAACATGCATAAATGACCACCAAGGGTGGTTAAAGGGTGGTTAGTGTCATGTCTGTTTTCACCCTATGTTTCAAGTAGCCAAATTCTGTGATGCAGTGTATAAACTCAGGCTGGCCAGACAAAGTATCAGTGAAATATAGCTGGGCAGACTAGCTTTCCTGGGGTCATATAGGTTGTTTTTCCTTATGTTGGTTTATAACCTTGAGATGGACCCCAATATGTTTGACTGGGGGGAGTAGGGGTCATCTTCGTAAAGGGGTGGTGGCTGGCCAAGTGCAAATTTGATTTAACTGAATTGTATAATTATGGTTTAAATATTTTTTTGAGTATAATTGTAATATGCTCATCCTGTGGTATGAGTGTTATCAGCCCCAAAGCAAGCTTTGTGAATGTTTATGATATTGGATGTAGGAAGTGTTTGTTTGTTTGTTGATATGATGATATGTTTTATATTTTTGTGTTTTTAAATTGCCATGGCCTTTGGCTTGAGCAAATAAACTTATTTTGATTGATTTGGTTGATGCTCCAGTGTTGTGGAACAACTTTCCCCTGGAGATCCGTCAGACCCTGAGCATGTTCCAGAGGCAGTGTAAAAGCTTGCTTTTTGGCAAAGATTTTGGTAGGTGAGAATAGGGGTTGGGTGGGGTTTACTTTTTAGGGGTGAGGATGGTTTTTTTTAAAGGATTTTAATGTATTTTTGTATTTAAATTTGTAAGCTGCCCTGACCCTTAGGGGAAGGGTAGGGTAGAAATTTAAATAAATAAGATAAACTAACTGTTCACCAATATCATACAGCGACTTCAGAAAGACGGGTAGCATCTTATTCTGGATAAATTGGACATAGGCTAGGTGCATGGCACAGTTTCATGAGAGTAAGCTTTCTAAGGAGTGGAATCCTGGTTTGCCAGTTGGTGACGACTGTTTCTGCCAACATAGGAAATGACAGGAATGGAATAAAATGGGGAGCAAGGAATGCATGAATTCTAGATGATTAAATATCTTCCCTGGATTCATTTTACTAGCATCTATATTCATAGCCTTCAGAGAAACAGCAGCCAGGCAGGATGAATATGAGCATATTCTGTGCAATAACCTATTTTAGCAACATACAGTTTCACAACAGTTTCATTTAGTAGCAAAAAGGGGAAGAACAAAGTTAATCTGGTGTGACACTAGCGTGCCAGTTATCCCACTCCCCTTCTCTCTTTTGAATCACAAAGGGACTTCCCTTCATGCTCCTTTTTAAGTGAACATTGCCAAAAGAATGCTTGCCATCTACACAGTGGTACAAAGAACTACAGCTTGGTACAAGTGAGACTACGTCAGTGAGATAGGACAACCTCACAAGAAACTTATACATTGACTGGAAGGACAGCACCGTTCTTTTCCTGATCATTTGCTGTTGTGTATCTTCCATCTCAGAGGAATTTAACCTAGAGCTTAGCACTTGAAGGTAAGAACTATTTGTTTCTTACCACTACACACTTGACTGGTCAGTGTCTGATCAAAGCACATGCTTTGTGATGATATAATGTTTGTATGTTTGGCATGAAGCAGCGTGGGCATGCAAGGACTTTACATAAACTCTCTGAATTTCTACATACAATTTCTGTAGAAATATGAGGAACATAAAGGTATCCAAGCAATAGCCAAGAAGAAACTGCACAATATTTTATCCAAGAGATGATGGCTATTGTATGTCTGTTTTCTAAAATGTAAATAACTAGACCTGTTTTCAGTCAGTAAACAATTCAAGCCCACTGCATATGATTCAGATGCCTACAGTTTAGGAAGCCTATAGAAATCAGATAGGGAAATACATGAGGATTACTGCCACTGAAGGCAAAGCCATGTGAGAAGAGATCAGAAACTATACTTATCAAGCTAAATTCTACAATATGAGGGATGAGGGCGAGCCGTCTGAAGCTGAATCCCGACAAGAGGGGAGGGGCCGAGGGGTTGGTAGACCCCATCACTGATGGGGTTTGCCCCTGCTTGGTCCCCCAGGTTTGTAGTCTGGGGGTGCTCCTTGACTCGTAGCTCCGCCTGGATGCCCAGGTGGGAACTGTGGCGAGGTCCGATGGCTTCAGCCATATGTCTTAGTCTCCGACCTGGCCACTCTCATCCATGCATTTATCACCTCAAGATTAGACTACTATAACACACTCCACATGGGGCTGATGGTCTGGAAACTGCAGCTGGTGCAGAACGCGGCAGCCCATCTCCTGATGGGGATGGGTCATCATGAGCATATAACACCTGTGCTCAGTTTGTTGCACTGGCTGCCTATAATCTTCCAGGCCCGGTTCAAGGTGTTGGTGTCGATCTATAAAGCCCTACATAGTCTGGGCCCCACTTACCTGCAGGACCGCCTCACCCCCTGGATCCTGGATCAGTCCCTGCGCCAGGGGCACCTTCCTCGAGGTCCCCCGAGTTTCTTGGGTGGCAGCCATGGGGAGGGCACTCTCAGTGCCTGGTCTGTGGCTGTGGAACTCCCTCCCAGTGACAATTCCTCTGGCCCCAGATCTCCCCTACTTCCAACGACAATATAAGACCTGGCTGTTCTGCCAGGCCTTTAATGGGGGAGTTCGGTAGTTGGTGGGGGCGTTGGGGATGGGGTTATATCTCCTTTTAGTTGTATTTTTAGATATATTTATAATGTTTGAATTTTATTGTGTTTTTATAATGTATTTTTTCTTTTGTACACCACCCCAAGCTACGTTTGTGCTGGAGGGTGTGGGATATTAAATCCATGTAACAAATAATAAATAAATAATATAAAAATATAGCCCTGTGCAATCAATGTCCACATTTTCATGTGAAAGTGGGTATTTATGGTGTTTTTGAAATGGCCAGTTGTGCAGGCATATACATTTTCAAAACAAAATGAGACAGCACAATTACCCTGTGGGTCTCATTGACAAAGTGTGTAGTAGGATTCCAATGAGGATTAGACAATTTTTATGGATAAGGAGAACATTCAGGCTTATGTTAAGGGAGAGGGGGTGTAAAGTTTCAGGACATAAGCCAACCACAAACTGACAGGCTGATGAGCACTGTCAGCAAAGACCTTCCAGGCAATTATATAGATGAAGGAAAGGGATCATTTTTGGCTTTAGCAGGCCGTGGAAAAATTAGATACAGTCTGCTGCTAAAGCATAACATCTTTTATTCACTCCTAGGAAAAGATTCTTAACTGTAATGGCAACTGAGCAGTATAATGGACTCCCACGAGAGGCATCTAACATGCAGTGATTGTAAATATTAAAAAACAGGGTAGCTAAAAGGCTTTTCAGAGGAGATAGCTAGTCCTGCAAAGCACAAGTTGGATGAGGTGATCCAGGTAGTGTTTTCTTACTGGAACAATGGTCTAAATGACTTTTTTTTGAAAAAAGGATAAAGATAAGAAATACAAATGGCTATTCCCTTGTGTGTGGTCATGCTAGGAAGGAGGGAGAAGGGACACTTCCTCAGAGACTGAGCATCATCCAAGTTCATCATCTAAGATCTGTAGATCTCACAGAATCCACTATAACCCAGGGCCATTTGCATGGAAACCTCTTACTCCCAGTTTCCTTCCTGACTTCAGTCCAGTCCCTCCCCTGTAGCTACTTCTCAGTGATACATCCATGTGCTGGACTTCCAGCATTCACTTTTGTGCACGTTCCCCATAGAGTTGCTAGAAAACACAATGTATCCCCGACCGTACCCACTAAACCTGGCCCTTCTAGAAATATTCCACCCTGCTGGACTTATCTATAGGACAGATAGATTTTTATTATTCTTTATAATTATTGTCTCTCATACACATTTCTAAGGATACCTCACTCTTTTTGCTTGGGCTAGGTTAGTCAATGGCAGTTGCTGACTAAGCAGTGCACCTGAGTTAATTGGGTTCTGGACATTTCCACATTGGTAGATGAAGAGACCAGTCTTTTCTCTTCCAGTGAAGAATTCAGAAAATACTCAAATGAAGATTTATGCTAGATGTTTAAACTGAAAAGCAGAAGGTAATATCAAATTTGCACTCTTTCTAATTCATCCCTGGATACCCTGAACTAATAGACCTCACCACCACTTAAAACTCTTAGTTGATTAACTGTTGCTTTTATCTGATTAATTGACCAAATAATCAAGTAATTATTAAAACAATAAAGACTATCAATACAACATCTCACAACACAATTAACTATTTTGTATTGCTTCTATTTTTTAATTTAAAAATATACTGTTTTAAAATATATATTTTTATACTTTAGACATTTGAAAAATTATGGGTTTTTTTACATTCTCTATTTTAATCTGCAACCAATGTATTAATCAACTACTCTGATCAACTTGACATATAGATTTCAAACATGAACCATGTTTAAAAACATGTGCCTGAGTAACATCATGACCAGATGCTCTCTTTTGTTAAAACAAAAACCCAGGCAATTTCTTTGTTGGCAGGGAGAACAGGTGCTAGGGGGAAGTGTTGATCTTCAGGGGCCTGGTCTTTCAACTTCCTCTACATGTGTTCTGGACTCTGGATGTGTGTGTGTGTGTGTGTGTGTGTGTGTGTGTAGAGGTGTGTAGAAGTGTGTATGAAATAGGGGTGGAACACAGGAACTTTTTTTAGTTTTTCTTTTCCGTTTCGGATCCATACGTTTCTGTTCATTTTTAGTTCGGTTTTTGGTTCTGTTTCTTTCTCCATTGAAGTCAATTGGAAATCTGTTCCCATTGACTTCGATGGGAAGGGGAACCATGAAACTGGACCCAAAGGGAACCTGAACCCAGGTCCAGGACTGAAAAAACCCTATCTCTAGCCCCCACCACCCCCAGCCCCTGGGACAGGGGGTCCAACCTCCCCCACCCCCATTCTCCAGGGTACACTACTGACCTGAGAGGGTGAGGATCCATGCCCCTAACACCCCAAAACCCACCACCCGGGGCCTGTCTTTACCCCCACCCCTGGGGCCCTGCTGGCTGGCATGTAATAACTGATCTGGGCCTTGGAGGAAGTGGGTGAGGACCCACCATTTTTGCTGCCTGCTGACCAGGTTGACTTTGCTGCCAGCTGGCCAGGCTGCAGCCACTACAGTTGTTGGAGGCTTGCTGGCAGGCCTCCTCATTGGAGCGCACTGAGGAGTTCCCTGCTTGGCCGTGTGGATGTGAAAAATAGCCACCGTGGAGGTTTTGCACATGCACAGCCCTTTTCCAAAATGGCAGCAGCAGCGTTGGTGCCATTTTGGAAAAGGACAGCCATTCCAAGCATGTGTGGCACCGGTTCACCATTTCACCTTCTCTCATGTGCAGAATGGCTGCACTTTTCCAAAATGGTGCCATTTTGGAAAAGGGCTGCCCATGTGCAAAACTGCCTCGCTGGTCATTTTGCACATGTGCAGTGCTGATCAGGGAGCTCCATGGCGTGCCTCGGCAAGGAGGCCTGCTGGAAGGCCTCCAACAACTGCAGTGGTTGCGGCTTGACTGGCTGACAGTGGAGATGGTCCATCTAGCAGTGGAGATGGCCCTTCTGGCCAGCCGGCAGCAGGGACAGCCTGGCTGGCAGCAGAGGCAATGGCTCCTCACTCCCATCCTCCAAGGTCTGACTGGTAAGTACATGCTAGCCTGTAGGGCCATGGGGGTAAAGGTCCCTGGACCCAGTTTCAGGTTCCCTTTCAATTCAGTTCCATGGTTCCCCTTCCCATTGAAGTCAATGGGAACATTTCCCATTGACTTCAATGGGAAAGATACTGAACCGAAAATCGAACAGTAATGGGCCCGATTTTTGGATGCTCTGGTTTTAAACTGAAACAGCAATTTTTAGACTTTTTCGGTTAAAACCGAAACTGAAATTCCCACCCCTAGAATGTAATACTGGGTTGTGGGAGAGAGGGGAGCTGGTATGGCTGTTCTTATGTCACTTCAGAGAAAATACCTGAAGGAATTTGTACTACTCCTTTGCATATGCAAGTTGCCTTGATATGGCCAGCTAGGTGGAAGACCATAACAACTTGGCTCCAGAAGGATTTGTGTTGCTATACAAGAAATAAACGCTTTGGAGTGGGGAGCAGTGACAGTAGGATACACTGAGCCTCAAGGCCCTCAAACGAGCCTACCAGCTCAGTGAAATTTCTCTGCAGATTGAGAAACTTTGCAGGGTTACCAGGGTAATGGCCCCGCCCACTCTACAGCAGAAGGGGTAGAATCCACTCACACACCAAGGTTTTTCTAAGTACTTTGGGAGTCTGGCCATGCTGAGTTTCATGACCTCTTTGGCTTCTGTTCTTTCTTCCAACACAGTGTGTGTTCTAGCCATGAAAATAAGAACTGCACAAAGTCACTGGAACAAAGAAATGAAACCAACAGTTTCAGTTCCCTGTTGTCTTATGACAGAAAAATGGTATATCTGGTAGCGAAAAACAAAAAACAGAGTGGAATGGAAACAAGCTAAATTTAATACATTTTGTCTCTGGAAACTAGAGCAAAATGAGCATATATTTAGTATTATAATTTTTTCACATTCATTCTGATCAAATTCTGAAGGACATGGGGAAGATTATTTTTTCTCCATCATCAGTCTTTCTGAGGAAGATCTTTGCTCTGATAGGCCCATTCTCAACTGGGGACAGCTCCTCCATATCCCTGTCTCTTATACACATCTAGATGTGTATAAGAGACAGGAATACAGTGACCTGGTTCCTTTTGGGGGCAGGTAGCCATGAGCACATTACACCAGTGCTCCAAAGTCTGCACTGGCTACTCAGAGCTTTCTGGGCACAATTCAAGGTGCTGGTTTTGACCTTTAAAGTCCTAAACAATCTGGGCCCCTCATATCTGAAAGACCGCCATTCCTACCATGCTCTACCATGATCCCTGCAGTCAGCCGGGAGCACTCTCTTGTGGGTATTACCTGCCAATCTTGTTCATATGATAGGGGCCTGTAGAGAGACATTCTTGGTTGCTGCCCCTTTCTCCTCAGAATACATAAGGTCGCCCCTTATTTGGTTAACGTTAGTTCATGGGAACACAGAGCGGTCTTTCATTTGGCAAAGTTAAATATGTTTCCCTCTGCAGTTGTAGAGAGCAGGTACACCGGAACCCCATATGAGGATAGACTCTGCCAGCACTGTAATCAAAGGGAAATTGAGTCACTAGGGCATATAATGCTAGATTGCCAATTATGGCCCTTTTCACACAGACATGTTAACACTGATAAAATGGGTGTTACATTTTATTATACATGTTTCAGGGTGCCCATAGAACACATCAGCAGCCCTGAAACATGTATAATAAAATGTAACACCCATTTTATCAGTGTTGGCGTGCCTGTGTGAAAAGGGCCCTTATGTGAACGTTCGGGAGACTTATTTGAGAAGGAGTCTGTCTGAATTGCAAGACAGCACGCAGCAGGAGATTCTGACTACCTTGCCACGTGATGAGAATATTGAGATTATGGGTGAAAACAGACATGATGCTAACCATAACCACCCTTTAACCACCCTTGGTGGTTATTTATGCATGTTGCAGGGCTGTATTGGTGCCCTANCTTTTTCTCCATCATCAGTCTTTCTGAGGAAGATCTTTGCTCTGATAGGCCCATTCTCAACTGGGGACAGCTCCTCCATATCCTAGATTTTAGGTAAGAGTCAGGTCCAATGTGCATTGTGGCCAGATCATTTCATGAGATGCCTCTCAGAAACCTACTGTGTGGGTTGCCACTTCCTCATTGCACAATTTGTACATCCACTTCCCAAACTACCGTGGTGTCCTGCATCTGGCACTCTGAAATAGTAAGAAGTTACATTCACAACAGGAATCTGAAATCCCCTCTTCAAATATTGCTATGTGAATGCCTTTGTGCTTTGGAATGAACCAAATGCATGGCTCGAATATGTCTGGAGAATTAAAATACTTTTTTCTGGCTATGCAGTGAATTGTAGCTTTGTTGAAACCACCATGATCAAGGCACAAACAGCAGTTAGGTACCTACACTCCACTGAAAGGCAATGGAAGTTGAATGCCTAGATTCAATTTGTGCTTCTGAAATCTTTCCCTAAATACAAATTATTGTACCATGATATAGTCCCAAATACCTACATGCAACAAAATCACTTCTCTCTCACCTGCACCTTCCCTCACAAAGTGTCTATTTTTTGGCAGATTGTGCTATTAGACCCATAGCTCTCACAATGGGTGTTTTCAGACGTGACGATAGCCTGCATTTCCATTCTTTGACCTGCATGGAATTGCAGCCTACTGTTACATCAGAAAGTGCCACCAGATGTTAGCCCGGACTGTTTTCTGGGCAGTGTTGGCACTTAGCTCGGCCTGTGACTTGGGAACATTCCTAGGTCACAGCCTGGGCTAAGCGCCAACATTGCCTGGGAAACGACTGCTCAACCAGGTGTAAAACGTGTCATTATGGATGAACAGCTGCTTTACTCAACCCAGTTGGGGTTCCCCCTGGTGTTGGGCACCATGGGGGCCGCCATTGGCCACCATGGCTGCCTGTCAGCTGAGGTGGGGGCTCTGCTGCATGCAACGCGGAGGTGGGACTGCACAGGTGCACATCTGTATGTCTCCCTGCCCCCTCCCTGTCCTGTCCTGAGTGACAGCTCCCACTACTGCCTGGAGAAGTCCATGGCAGCGGCGGGAGCCATCACGTATGAAAACACCCAATGTCTGCCCAACTAATTTTTAAAAATGGTCAGCACACCTGGTAATGTCCTGATGTGAGTCAAACAATAGATTTTAGAGAGAAAAACAGACTGAACTATTGACAAAAGACTTTCTAAAGAAATGAATTAACCTTTTGCCTTTTCTTTTGGGTGTTTTTGTTTTCCATCCGCCTGCTTATTGCTTATTTTAGGACTAGCTGGGAAATTCCCAGTTAAACTTTTTCCTGATAGATAATGCCACTTGCTTCTCAACAGACTTTCCCATTTGGATGCTGGGACTTACGTATGAAGAAGTCTGGCATCATGGGATACATAGTTCACAAGCTGAGTACATACCCCACTGATGTTCTGAGCATGTAGATACAGTGCCAAATCCAGGGAAATTGGACCCTAGGCCACATGGTGCTGTGGGTCCTCTCCTAAAAGAAATTTTTGATGGACATACTGACTGCCCTGTTAGAAAAAGCAAGTATTACTATAATTCATTTTTGATGTTCAGTTAAACTGCAGGCCCATATGTTATGTGCATGTAGTTATTTCTAGCTTACTCATGTGCCTCATGAATTGGGGGAGCCCCATCCTGAGTTGTTGTGGGCCCTCAATAGGGCTACCCACATTTGAGGCTCTGTGGGTCCATATATTACACTGCTCCTACTCATCTTGTCATTTCAAGTTAACTCATGAGCCCCATGATTTCAGGACCCTTGGGGGGTGGGGGTTCCCCAGTTTATGAGACCCTTTGCTGCACGGTCTTCACTTGCCTGGATCCGGCCCTGGTGACAGAGCTGCAGATATTGCCACTGGCATCTGCAGCTACTGATGGTACCATGGAGAAGAAAAATTTACATGCAGGTGGAAGGGCTCCTAGTCTTCCCCTTTAAGATCCTTGCTACTGTGGGTCTGGCATCCATGAGGGTAAGTCTGCTCCTCTGTGCCTCTCAGGGTGTTAACAGAAATCATGCTGGCTCGATTCAGCCAGCTTTGTCTGACTGGGCCAGCGTGATGCCTGTACATTTGTTCTTAATCAGCCAGAAGTAGGCCCGAAACAGGCCCGCCTCCCACCCCCCCCGGGTCGTGGCTGGACGCACCAAAGCAGGCAGGACTGGGCAGGAACATTTGTTCCTGGCCCCGGCTCCTCCTGGCAGGAGGGGTTGCTATGGTGCCCCAATCATGGCAGGGTGGTGGTGCAATGGTGGCAGCATAGAGGTGTGGCTGGGCGGCCGCATGTCACTTCCTGGTCCCACCTCCCCGGCCGGGGGAGGCCGCAGGATTGTATGTCTGTTAACACCCTCACTCAACCATGTAGTGCTGTGGTCCCCATATAGTAAGTCAGGCCAAATTCTGGGTGACCTGTTTCTCCCCAGCATGGCCAGGTAGGGTGCTGGATGCCCAGTCTTTCCACCCTCACTGCCTGGAGCAGCTAGACTGGGTGGATATGCTTTGGTCTCCTCCTCACCTCTTCCCACAGTGACTGGATCAGATTATAGATGCCTAGTGCTAGGCTACAGACCACTTCTCCAAAGTTGGTTTCATACTGATTCATACAAATTTGTTTTCCAATCTACATTGGATAGGAACACAAATGTAACGGACAAGTATGGGTTTCCCTCCAGGAGGAGAAATCTATGTTCTGACCAGCCCTAGTTGATTCCTAGTAACAACAATGTTCTGATCTGTTCTCATTTTCTCTTTTCTCAAGAATGCTGTCAGAAGGGTATATCTGGGGAATCCCTTACCTGCAGGAGGACTGCTTGAGTTCTAACCTGTACAGTAAGCAAGCAGCAGAGGACACAGTATATGAGATGAGAACAATGGGTGGCCTCACATATGCTTCCATAGATGAAACACCAGGCAGAAGTCTCTTCCAAAGGTGCAGGTCGGCCAGCAAGTTTCTCTCATCGGTCCATTCCAAAGAAAGCAAACGAAGCAGAAGACAGAAGGATACAGTGGCACAGGTTACCCAGAACCCAGTATTTGAGAGGCAAACATCTGCAGTTGTAGAGATCTGCAAGGGATCTACCACAAACAAAGACACTTATTTGGTTTCCCCTTCATGTAAAAGCATTTGCAAGAACTACAATGATCTGCATATTGCTGGTGAGTATGTGATGCCTATCAGCACAGTGAAAACGGATTTTACCTGTGACAGTGGGATAGGCCCATTCTTGGAATCATCAGAGATTCCTCCACCTATGGAATCCATGATGATGCCATCCACTGACATCCTTCGCAAGCCAGCCCAAGGGTACTCGTCATGCTGGCGAGTGGCCAGCATCATGCAACACCAGCATCCCCTCTCCAATGCAGTGCTGAATGACTACTTAGAGGAGAAGGTACTGGAGCTGTACAAGCAGTATATCATGGACAGCATGGTCAACAGTGCATCCCCCACTCAGATCATGGCATCTGAGCTCATCATGACCAACGTAGACCAAATCAGCATGCAGATATCACGCGAGAGGAACATGGAGACTACCAAGGCCAAGGATATGGTCATCAACTGCTTGTTGCGACTAGCCAGTGGGAAAGTGTCCACTGAAATGAGCACTCCCAGCCTGCATATCTCCCAATACAGCACCGTGAATAAGTAAAGTAGCGGCAACTTGAAACCTGACAGGATTGGTGAATGCACGGTTTTCTTCTGTGATGACCCTCTTCTACCATATACAGCTAGCATTCCTTGGCTCCCATTTGAATACTCTTCTATTAGAACTACTAGTAATTATGGATGAACCTCTGTTATTACAGAGATTTGGAAAAGACCCCAAAATATTTATTTGCTTGTACAAATTTCCAGTGTTTTTTTGTTTCTCTTCCATCTCCAGCTACCACTCTATTTGTTCACATCACCTTTCAGCCCTGGAGCCTCTGCCATTCCTCTCTCCCCTCCCTTGTGCCAACATGAACCTCTGTTTTCCTTTCCCAAGCAAAGCTGGCTCTATCTACTTCTCCCACACTCCCACCAATCCTTTCCGTTCATTATCTTTCTTCTCTTTTTCCAAAATGCAACGAAGCTCCCTAAGTGCGTGCATGTTGGTATTCACCTGAACTGATGTGACTCTTTAAAACAAACTGGCCAAGGTTCAGCATTTACCTTGAGGTTAGCAAGATTGGTGATCATCACCTACAGATATCGCGTTTGCCAGTTAGCTGTATGTGTACTGTAACCTGGTACTGGCTCCTGGGGTGGAACTTACAGGATCCAGCCTCCCCAAAGACCCAGTCCCACACAGGAATTAGCCAACTGTCTATTGTACAATCCCTTTTAGGCCGTTTTTAGACGAGCGTGGCGGTGCCCGCGCTTGTTTTTAAAAGAGCCGGCAGCCCGTTCCACACGTGACGCTGCCGCCGAATACGCGCATGCGCGGACGATGCGCTTCCATTTCTGGCCGCGTATGACCGGCCTCGATCACCGACCCGGTCAGTTCGCGGCCGGAAATGGATGCGCATCGCCTGCGCATGCGCATATTCGACAGCAGCGTCATGTGTGGAACGGACTGCTGGGTCTTTTGAGAAACAAGCGTGGGCGCCGCCGTGCTCGTCTGAAAGCGGCCTTAGTCTCTACACCATTTGCATAGTCCCAATGACCAGGCGTAACCCTCTGGCTTCTGCTCCACGGTCCATGAGCCCACTTGGTCCCTCAGGGACTCCCTCTAGGTACCACCCTCTGACTAGGCAAGTCTAGGGTGGCCATACCTCTCCTTTAAAAGAGGATGCTTATGCAAAATACATGTTGCAGGGCTGCATTGGTTCTAGTGAAGCCCTGCTAAATGTATTTTTCATAAGCGTCCTCTTTTAAAGGGGAGGTATGGCCACCCTAGGCAAGTCCCTTTCACCTGTGGCTCACTTCCACTCTCTGGCCTGGCATCCCTTTTTAATTCCCATGGCAGTAACCAGGCGTCCTGCCTTCTGGCTAGCCATTATCTATACTCCCTCTGGCTAGCTAGGCATCTCTGGTGTTCTCCTGAGACAGAACCCCCTGCTCCTGCCTCTACAGAGCTTTCTCCTACTGCGTTCTTTTACTGAGCCCTCTGGCTCTACCTCAGTAGAGCTGGGTTGGCCCAGTCGTACCTAGGCCAGCTGGTTCTACTTCGCCCCTCTATCAGCCCCAGGATACACCTCCTTAAAGGGCCAGTGTGCTCCAAACACTCTGCCCTGCTACATATACATTCAAGAACAGAACTCAGGACTCTGTCACTTGAACTAAAAGGGACTCTTCATAACTGTTGTTTTCAGTATCCTCTTAGGCTGCTTGCCCACGTTATGGGAGGGATCTTAAGTGAGGCAAAACCACAGCGGGGAAACGCATGTGAAGCTCTGCCCACGGGCATGGGGGTAAAAACATCATCAGGCGATTCTCATGGCGATTTCACTCCCAGATAACAGGGTTCAAAATCCAGCCCTGTCATCCACGAGTGAAGTCGCTGTGAGAATCACCTGATGATGTTTTTAACCCTCGCACCCATGAGCAGAGATTCAGGTGTGTTTCCCCGCCGTGATATTGCCTTGTTTAAGTCCCACTCCTGCATAACATGGGCAAGCAGCCTGAATTGAATCATGCCATTTAATAAAGATTATCTCAACTCAAGTGATATGGTGTAGTGAAGGGGGAAGGAAACGGGACTCAGAGCCAGGACAACTGTAAGTGATACATTAAAGGCCTGATCCCAAGCCAATTAAAACCAATGAGAGTTTTCCCAATGATTCCAGTAGACTGTACAGCAGACTTTGCCAGAGACTGAAGAAATCTGAAATATCCTAACCAAGAGCTGAAAGTGATATGCTTACATGCCAAGTACATTAAGCTAAGCACGTGCACCTGCGACTTCTCAACTTCATGCATGTATTCCTGTCTCTCCCTATGTTCCCCTTTCCCTTGTCTTTCCTAGACTGTAAGCCCTTTGGGGTAGGGAACTGTCTCTAATTATGATTGTACAGCACCAGGTACATTGCTGGTGCTATATAAATAATAACTAATAATAACAATAATCAAATTGTCAATTCCAGATAAGAGGCTTAGCTAGATTGTAACGGGACTTGGTGCAGAAGATGGAATGGAGCCTGCCCCCCGCCCTCCTCGGCAGGGGACACAGTGGTATTAAGAAGCATGCCCGTTTCCCAGGCATGTGGGTGCTGCCAGTGCATCTGCGCCTGCTGTCCTTACTCTAGCTACACCCTTGTTCCTGATAATTTGCTATGGTTGCTGCTATAACACTCAACTCACGGGCCTTATTATCTACATTGTTCTTTAGAAGGATTTTCTTATAACTCGTAATTACAAATCCTTTGTGGTAGAGACTGTCACTATGTGTTTTCCTTGGTAACTAGCACATCAAGGCCTGTTTCAAACTGGTGGCTCTGCAGATGCTAACAGAAACAACAAATATGAGTAACATAAAGAATACAAATAAATCTGAATGCATACATATTGTCACTTCTGTGACTCATTAAAACTTAATGTTGGTCTTTGTGTCTTTTATTGGCTTTCATATATAGTTTTTAACAAACGTTACCTAGGTTTTGCTGCAAATGTTCCCTCAAGCTTCATTTTGCTGCTGGAGCCTTCTTGTAGCCTTGTCAGAATTTGCTTAGCGATTACATGTATTCTTGTATATTGGCATGATAATTACAGTGTGAAAATGAATATCTCAAGTACAAATAATTGTTACCATTTGTAGATTTCTAGAGCCTTTGAAATACAAGGGGCTTGCCACCCTGCTGTCATGGCAACCTACTATAATGCTATTGTGTAGTAATTTAGCACAAGTAATTTTTGTGATGCATTTCAGGTTCTATTAAGGATTAGAGGCAATTATCAGATAGAAAAGATGCTATTTTGCATCCAAAGAACACATCCTCCTGTTACTGTTAAAAGAGAGATGCATGCAGTATCCGCTAGTAATAGACTAAAATACTTTTTCATCTTCTTTATACCATCCACAAATTACAAGGAAATGTCAGACTCAGTGAAAACGATATCAATCAATCAAAGTTTATTTCAGCATGACCATTGGTCATTGCTTATAATAAAGCATTTTTTTTTTAAACAATACAAAATTACAAAAAAAAAAGAACAAACTTAAACAAAAAGTAATAAATGTCAGAAACAAAAGGATCATAGATACTTATAAGCTAATGTTAAGAGTGTCATGGCTCTGTATACATTTCACTCAAAGGTAATTTAAATTCTAAAAAAACCCAGCAGCGATTGACTGCCAAACATAAGAGTTTTGTAGTTTTGGCGGTCAGCTCCGACTCAGCATCCATCAAGGCCAGTTTCAATAAGAAAAGATCAGATCTACCTGGGAATTTATCCAGGAAGGGCCTCAATAATGACTCTCTAAGGTCATCATATAGGTGACACCTAAAGAGGAGGTGATCTGAGGATTCAACCTCCAGATGGTCAAAGGAACATAGTCTTTCTACAAATGGAATTCCTCGCACCCCCTCCGACCTTCCAATACTTTGGTGGGAAGAGCATTGAAGCGTGCACTTTAAAAAAGTCTCTTCCCTTTCAGGCAGAGCTTAGAGTTCAGATAACTGGCTATTTCCCCCCTATCTGGGATCAGAGGGAGATAGCTCACCATGTGGGGCGAGGCCCTAATTTTAGCCAGTTCACTTTGCCTATCCAGATCATCCCAGCATAGAAGTATTTCAGACTGCGCATGAAGGGAAACCTTACTAGACAGCTACTCCGTAGAGAAACCCATCTTTGCCAATTGGGATTTCATTTGGATACACCACTGATTCTGAAAGCTATCCTTCAACATAAAATGAGTTAATCCTAAAGCTGCAAATCTAGTTATTTTATGTCATAGTTTTAAAGAAGAGGTCCAGACCTTGTGTACCCAACTTCTTTGGCCCAGTTCTAATCTGATGGCAGAAACTGGAGTGCCTCTAGGTGCTTTAACAAGGGCCTGAATGAATTTTGATTGCACTATATCTGGATTGCATGAATTCAAGGGAATCCAAAGTTCTGCCCCATATAACAATTTGGCTCTTACTTTGCTGTTAAACACTTCCAGGGCTATCTTGATCACATTCTCCCCGGTATTGGCCGAGAGCAGTTTGTGGAGCATAGTTGGAGCTGGTGAAAAATGCAAAACGTTTTCCACTAGTACATATTCAAATTGTTAAATGAGTCCATTTTGCCTAGGCTTTAGCCTTTTTATTGCTCTCTGTCAGCTAACATTGAAATGACTGTTACCTGCAAAAATGTTAGAGAAATGAATTACATAGTCACCGGAATAAGCATTCTTGCTCAAAGTGCTCACACCCTTCTCAGTTCAGGGGACAGGAGTTGTTTTGTGCAAATCATACTTACAGCTTTAAGCATACATTTTGTATGCCTTCTGGATATAGTGACTTATTGTTAGTTGATATTTCTAAGTCCAGAACTTTGTTCCCTTACTGATCAGTTTTTGATCAAAAAAGATGTGGTGTGTTATTAAAAGTGGTTCTACTGAGTTAAATAGCAGTGTCTATTGCTATATCCCAACTAAAAAGGGAGGGAAACATTTGACACTAGTAATAAAGAGAGGTGGGATCTCCCAGAGTAACATGCAATTAATGAAGCATTACTAGATTACTGAGATAAAATAACACAGCATACCTGAACTTTGCCAGCTGCATGTCTGATGTTCTCCTTTAGAATTGCATTATTGTAAAGTATTCTCAACCCCTACCTTTGACATCATGCTTTTCTCCTGGCTTCCAGGAACTTATCCCTCCTTTCTTCTGAAGGATGGAGAATGGAATAGGTCTATGGGTTCAGTCCTGTCAATACCTCCTGTTGTGCACTTCAGGAATCCTAACTGTTTAAATCAGGGATAGGGAACATTTTTCCCTCCTAGGAGACATTTTGAAAATTATTACAAACTCAGAGAACAGCATAGAAGCTGGGGATAGGGCTGCACTTAGGAAGAGGAGGGTCCACATTTTGGATCTGTGCCATAGATCTCTTCCCTATTGTTGTGTGTGTATGCCTTCATCTCTTCTCCCTTCCCTGAACTCACTCTGTCAGTGCTTGGAGGCAAGAACGGAATCCAGGGGTGAGATTCAGAAACTAGAAAGGACTTCTGCTTGCTGATATTCAGGGAGGGTCAGGGACTGCCGTGAGTTTAACTCATGTTAGCACGGTCACGTGAAATCCCCACTCATGTGAATGGGGTTTTTAGCATTATTTTTTCATTCGCCCATTAAATTCAATAACACAAGGCAGGGCTCCCTCAAGAGAATGGAAAAATAACCCTAAAACCCTAAAACCCTGTTCACACAAGCAGGGATTTCATGTGACCATGAACATGAGTTAAACTCACGGCTGTCCCCGCCCCGGGTCCTTCCTGAACATCGGCAAGCAGCCTAGCCACAAGCCACATTTGGTCTCTGGGCCGGAGGTTACCCAACCCTGGGTCTTCAGTGATCGATAGCCACTTATCAGAAGCCAGTGCTATATGTTGCATTCCACAACAGCACTCCTTGTGGACCTCCCAACCACAAAAGGAATCTCAATGGGTGCCGGGGTAACTATCGAGTTATTCCGGTTAGTGAATGTTAACAATGCATGATCCTTATAGAAAAACTTCAGTTAATGGCTCTCATCGTTCTGGTTTCTGTTGGGACTGCTGGCAAACAGTTTTTCCTTCCTCGTTGAGGCCATGAAAAGAGACTTGTGAAGGGCTTTTAAAAAGCTCACCCTGGCTTTCATTTTGAAAAAAGGCCTATCCCCTCTCAGACATCTCTTCTCCAAACTAAAGAACCCCAACTTATCCAGCCTTTCTTCATAGGGGAGCTGTTGCATACCCTTTATCATTTTTGTTGCCCTCCTCTTTATTGTTTGCCAATGCACCGAAGGACACAGTGCTGGGTTTAAATGGCCACACTCTTTATTAACCAGATGACAATAGCAAATTAGGTGGGGGTAAATCGCCTAGTGCGATGCGGATCCAGTACTTAACCTAATGAACAGTAACCCCAAGGTTAACCAGGGGCGGCTTCGATGTACCCTCGATTGCCACCCCTCAGACGATCACACGTCTCCCCCTCAATCAGCCCCAACCATCCGTGAGGGGGTCCACTCCTTCAAATGCAAGTAAGGACAAAGATGCGTGCCGACGGGGGACCATACTTGTCCCTACCACTGTCGCATGGCACCACTCCCAGGGAGGCGGCCCCGCCGCTTGCCATCCACTGCATTCCGGCAGGTGGGCCTCCCCATCTCTTAAGGAGATGACTCTTAATTATAACCCTTCTAACTACTCTAACTTACAGTACTGGACCCCTGCCAGAGTGCAACAATGATAAACGAGCACAACAACACCCCTAAATAACTAAGGGGTAACGATTAGCCAAATATCATGCACTGTAAGGAAGGCGAAAAACGAAAACCTTTGTTTGGGCTGAATTGGGTAAATCAAAAAAATTCCTTCCTGGCCCCAGAATGGCGGCCGGTGATGACCTACAATGCAATAGGGGAGGGTGGGGAGGGTTTCGTTTCCTTGCAGCTCCTAGCCTGGAATGTGGCTAGGGGTGTGTTTGCTGCCCGTGGACCCCTCCCGTTGGGCTGGGGCCATGTGCCTATTTTGAACCAATAGGAGCGCAGCTTGGGTCACCTAGCAACCCAGGCTGCACTCCTTCCAATCAGGGCACCGTTTGTTTCCCGCTTCAGGGCCTGGCTTGGCCTCCTGAGGCAGGAAATGCCGATCCAGCCGTCCTGCCCCCTTTCCTAGGCGGGCACAGCGAAGGGCCCCCGCCCCCCACTCCCGCGCGTGTGTGTGGGGGGAGACGGAGGCAATTGCCGACACACCGAAGGAAACAGGACACAGTGCTGGGTTTAAACGGCCGCACTCTTTTTAACCAGATTACAATCACAAATTAGGTGGGGGTAAATTTCCTAGTGTGATGCGGGTCCAGTACTTAACCTAATGAACAGTAACCCCAAGGTTAACCAGAGGCGGCTTCAATGTACCCTCGATTGCCACCCCTCAGAAGATCACACATCTCCCCCTCAATTGACCCCAACCGTCCATGAGGGGGTCCACTCCTTCAAATGCGAGTAAGGACAAAGATGCGTGCTGACGGGGGACCATACTTGTTCCTACCGCTGTCGCATGGCACCGCTACCAGGGAGGTTGCCCCACCACTTGCCATCCCCTGCATTCCAGCAGGTGGGCCTCCCCATCTCTTAAGGAGATAACTCTTAATTATAACCCTTCTAACTACTCTAACTTGCAGTATTGGACCCCTGCCACTAAGGGGTCACCAGGTCTACCCATATGACCCCGACCCCCACCTCCTCCTAGAACTTCTCTAGTGTGTGAACTAGGGCCCTCTTTAAGGCTCTCAGGTATAATTTGTTCCCTTCAGGGGACAGGTGCACCCCATCTCACCTAAACAAGACTGGTCTTCTTTGCGTCAGTGCCTGCATGTCTACATGCTCCCCTCCCAGGCTCCTGAGCCATTTTATCATCCTCCTAGTCCTATCGATCTTCTGTGGGTGCACCTCGCTACCCCAGGACATTCGTTCGATCAGATCGGTCCAGAGGAGACGAACACCTGGGAAAAGTTTCCTAATTTCCCACAAGTCAGACTTTATGCTCTTGATCAGCTGCATGCCCTTCAAGAGAGGAATGTCATTCTTGCCCAGGTGAATTACTACGATATTGGGTGGAGGTTTCGGCAAGAGGTGTGAACAGACAGCAGAAGCTGGCGCCACCTCATTCCACCATGGCCCTTCCACTGGATCTGTGCCTGTGCCGACAAGCCTAGTTGGGTTCCCCATCTGGTCTGCTCTGCAGCCCTGCCTGCCCAACGCACCAGGCTGTGGCCAATGATCCAAACCAACCTCCGCGGCGGTGGAAAAACACCTAGGGAGATAAAAACACAGTTAGTATTGGCTTGGAGGGGGGGCACCCTGGACATAAGTCCGAAATCCACCTGACCTCCAACGACCCACTTCCCTGATGCTCTGTTCCGGCATCCCGCTCTCTGCGGCAAAACTTGCAGCCCCTATGCGAAAAGAATGTGTACGCGTCCAACAGGCTAGGTTGCTCATGGCCATCTTCAGCATCTTCTACAGATGTACCTTTAGCCTTCTCTGATTAAAGAAGGCGCCTCCAGCTGACCTGAGGGAGTGCATGGAATATAAAGGAGGTAGCAATCTTTTAGACATGGCCCAAGCTGTTTGTATGAAATCTCTATATAATAGCAAATAATCTTCAGTCCTAGCCTACAATAGCATCTTATTCCACTTGTAGACCACTTCAAAGGACTACTAATCATGCTGTGCTGGGTAGGTGGTTTTATGAAGTAACTCTTCAGAAGATGATGGAGCCCCTATCCCAACCTCCAAATTAATTTCTATTTGTGACCTCAGTAAAGACTTAACATCAAATACCTAGAAATGAAATGTCTCATGAATGTTCACTAAATCCTTATATTATTTCCCCCTACCTAGAAAGTCCAAATACAAACAAACAAACAAACAAACAAACAAAACCCTCGACACAGTTGTGAACAGAAAGGAAATCAGCATTAATAGACTGATATGATGGATAGAGACAGCATTTAAATTGTGGGAAGTTTCATAAGCAGCCTTGTTGGCGGTCATATAGGATGTTGCATAACACTATCTTTGAATAAGGGCCATTCATCGGGTCCTGATTCTGCAAGCACTTATCTGCACAGTCCTATTACTTGGGAGAACCGAGACCTAGATATAAAATATGGGGAGGAGAAAGAATGGGCCACATCCTTAGCTGTTGTAAATCTGGAACTACATGAAACTGGCCCAATGGTTTTAATGTGCTGCACAGAAACACCCATCTGAAACCTAGGATTAAGAGAATCAAAAGTGTTTGACTAAAACCTCAACATTTTCAAGGATCAAAATTTTTAAAGGTACATGTTAATTCTGTACATACGAGCATTTTGTTTCTGCTTTCTTGTTACTGAATCAGGAAGAGGTAGCTCCCTGTGTTTCTGGCATTAATACTGATGGGATTAGGATGATTTTTCACAGAATGCTAAGCAGCCTCTCTAAGGGTTGAAATGAACAATGCTTACAAGCAATCATATTTTAGAGCTGCTTACCTCCTTCAAGAACTCTCTTTGGAGCTCAGTGTCAGATGAAATACCTCGTCTGACACTAAGATCTCATCAAGAAAAATGAAGCAAGTTCTATATTGTATTAAATATCTGATTATTACTGAACTTTTGTGACTCATGCTCTCGAGGGTCTACCCCAAGCCACATCTCTGTCATCTAGTTGAAGTGCTCCTGCTAAAGTCATCTTCTGCCACCGCTCCTCTGTCAGCATCTCTGTAAATATCTTCCACTGCCTCATGTCTCTTCTCATATCAGTTCATGTCTTTTCCTTTCTACCAAAGATTTATATAATCTTGCCGTTGCCTATCTACTCCAATATCTACTCCCATTTACTCCCATTTACTCTGATGTGCAGTCTCCATGTTCTTCTTTGTGACCTCTCTTCCCTTCATCATCTTCACCCGCTCTCAGACGCCACTTCAACAAGACTTATACTTGTACTATCCTGCCAGAGTATCACATCCTGAGTATGCCTACCCTGATTCCTGTATTCTCCTGTGTCAGGAAAAACGTCCATAGGCAAAGACAGGTGCAAGCTACAACACTCTTGCTCCTAGGGGCAAATCGGGTGGAAGAATTCATAGAATCCAAGCCATCGGATAAGACACAGAAGTCTGCAGTGAGTCACAAGTCTAAGCACCTGGAGACTGAAATAGGTAGCTCAATAATGAACAGGAGAAAAGAACAATATGTACAGCAATAGACTGGACACCCAGAGAGCGCTCTCTATGATCTGAGCCCTTTTCACATGGGCCATGGTGCGGGGGTGTTGGTGTGCACCGTGGTCCATGTGCGCTGGGTTGTCGGGAAGTTCTGATGTGCTCACACCAGTGCATACTGACCTCCCCCCACCACTACCCATC
Organism: Sphenodon punctatus; assembly: GCA_003113815.1. NCBI lineage: Eukaryota > Metazoa > Chordata > Lepidosauria > Sphenodontia > Sphenodontidae > Sphenodon > Sphenodon punctatus. The sequence continues at coordinate 4,449,870 of QEPC01001360.1, forward strand.
ACCCATGCACGGAAGCACCTCCGTTTTGTCCCGTGCCTTCATGCATGGGGGACGGGTGTAGATGGGTGTGCATGTGCGTGTGTGGGAGCATGCACGCACACCCAGCCGCAGAATGGTTCAAATGAGACTTGCACAAGCATGAACACCCAGATTTCTGGGTGTACATGGGTGGGTGCCGCCCATGTGAAAAGGGCCTGAAACTATGATTGTGGGCAGAGGCATAGCTAAAATAGGAGCAGCCGGTGCAGCTGCACAGGGGCTCACATGGTTGGGGGCCCCATATGCATGTAGAGGGCATATGGAGTAGAGTGCCCAGGCAGGGGGCCCATCTACCTTCTGCACCAGGGCCAATTCCTGCCTAGACTGCTTTCTCACATTACACAATCTAATGTTTATTCCTATCTAACATTAGTTTGTGTAACATGGGCAAGCAGCCTGCCTCATTCAGCAGGGAGATGTCATATTATTCCCATCATGGATGACAGGACTGAAAATTCATTCCTGTCACTCATGTGAGTAGAAAGTAACATTACATTTTAATGTGTGCAGTGCATTCAAATTTAATATGACTTAAAGTGAAATTTCCTGCTAGAAGATGAAGAGGCTGTGGGCGAGGGAGGCAAACCCAGGCATCCCCCCACCCCCACCCAGCCCAGCCCAGCCCAGCCCAGGGGAAGAAGGGGGGAGGACAGCCAAGCAAGATTTCCCTGCTGCCAGGCAGGCCGGGTGAGCTGAGGATCCGGGGGACTCACCTGACCGGCAGTGGAGTGTCTCTGGCAGCGCAGCTCGAGCCCAGTGTATCAGTGTCTTCCTCTGTAGACACAGGCCTGTCATGTCATCAGGCTCCACCCACAGAGGAAGGCTCCAACGCACCGGGCACGAGGTGCACTGCTGGAACCGCTCCACTGCTGGCCAGGTTAGTCGCTGGGCTGTGGGCTGGGAAGAATGGTGGGGAGACAACCCCCTGCAACCCCTCCATCCAACCCAGCCCTGAAGGAAGGGGGGAGGAGGAGGAGGGCCAAGTTGGCTGACTGGCTGGCCAAACAAGGGAGGGCCAGGCTCACAGAATTGGGCTCAGAGGCCTGCAGACTCCCTCAGAATTTTAAAAGAAATTCCATGGGAGAATTGGGGCCCTGGGCACGGGTCCATGATAGAGCAATGTTGGCATGCAGCCCATCTTGATCTCACGTAATTGCTGATTTATCATGAGACTGAGGGTAATTTCAGACGTTACGTGCTCCCGGGTCCCCACAGTGGATTTCCAATGGTGGCGAGCTGGCTAACCCTCCCCCCCGCCCCCTGTGGTCCAGGACAGCCCTGAACAGATGTGATGGGAGTGGGACCATGGCAGGGAAATGGATGGATGGACCACGGCCTGGGGCAGTGCAACAGATGTTACGCCGAGTCCGGGCCATGGTCAGAACACCCAGAAGACACTGGGGAGGGGTGGGAGGCAGACATGGCTGACCGAGGGCAAAGGAAGCCAAAAGTGCCTAAGGGAAATGCCCACACAAGGGAAATGGGAAGGGAGGGGGAGGAGGGAGAAGAGCGGCTGAGGTGGCACACAGAACAGGCACAGGGAAACCGAGAACACAGTGGAACATACAACACAAACACACGCCGGGCGCAAAAACACCCAAATGGGAAAGGAAGGAAGGGGGAGAGCACATCGGGATGGCCAACACACACAGCACAATGGACAAAGGGGGTGGGGGGCCGGGCCAAGGAAGCGGAGAGGACCAGCCCTGGGACAGAGTGAGACACGGAATGGCACCCAGAACCCCACCAACAGTACTGTCAGCAAGGGCCACCCAACAGCAACACAGGCAGCCCACTGCACGGGGGTCCCCACAGGGACAGAGCAATGTCACAGGGGGAGGGCAAACAAGGAAGGAATGGCACTGGAGCGGTCCGAGACAGACCACAACATGGGATGGCTAATGAGTGAGGCGTGGGGTGCGGACCCAACACAGCTGCAGGAACCAAGCGCACAGACAGTACAGCCAACACTGATAGCAGGGTGGTGATGACAACAGGCAAGCAGCTGCGGACCGCATGCCTGGGTGCATGTGGGCCCAGGGCATGAGCCCCCATGCTGGGAGTGCAGGTGTGCTCAGGGGGGCCCACCCAACAGCCCACCCAACAGCCGCGCACCAGTCAACTTGCCACCTCCAGGGCGGCCAGGTGCGGGGGTGAGCACAGGTGCTCAGGGGAGCCCCGCACAGGTGCAAGGGTGGAGCAAGGAGCTGGGGTGGGACCGGCCCTTGGGCAAGAGAGGGGCGTGCCGGACCGCACCAGGAACATGGTCCGCCATGGATGCGGGACGGAGGGGCACCTGCAAGATGCACCTGGCCATCTGTGCGGAGTGGTTCTGGGTGCACACAGATCTCATGCACATCTCCACGGATGTGATCCACCTGGCTGCCCGCATACAGGTGTGCATGGTCAGGAGCGCTGCGGCCGCCCGGTGTGCCCACCACGGGCACAGGTGCTCCCTGGCCAGGCTCAGGGCCCTGCGGGTGACTGGGACATACCAACAGGTCCTCCACCACACCCAAGAGTGACCAGCAGTGCTCTGCAAGGTTGCCGCTTGACAACACTGGAGGAGGGAGGCCATGGGACATGCAGCTATGCTCGCTATGCCCATTGAACGGCGGATCTGGGTCACTGAGCGGGCACTGCTGCACCTGGTTGGAGCGGCAACACCCCCCATGTGGGCACCCATTCCCATGGTCCAGTGTGTGGCCATAGCAGGCTGGGCCCTGGCAATACCCGATTCCTGCCAGTCCATGTCCCAGCACTTCAGTGTTGGGGTGAGCACCGTCACCGGTATCCTGAAGGACTTCTGCGAGGCCATGGAGGGTGTGCTCCTGGACCGCGCGATCCAGCTCGTGGACCAGGATGCTGTGATGGCCGTCTTCATGGCTGGTGGCTTCCCCAACTGCTTGGGCGCCATGGACGGCACCCACATAGAGATCCTCCACCCCTCCAATGGGGAGGTCGCGGAATACGTCAACTGGCACAAGTACCATTCCCTGCAGCTCCAGGCAGTAGTGGACCACTGGGGCTGGTTCATCGACATCTACACCGGCCACTCCAGTCTCAGCCACGATGCCAGGATCCTGACCATCATGCACCTCTATGCCCGGATGTACTGGGGGGACATTGCGGACATGGGGATGACCAGGATCGAGGGGGTGCTGATGTCTCCCTTCATCCTTGGGGATCCAGCTTATCCCCTCCTCTGATGGCTCATGAAGGTGTACCTGGTCACCAGGAACCCCGTGGATGTGCTCTACAATGCCCACCTCTCTGCCTCCAAGACCGTGGTCAAGAGAGCCTTCAGTGCCCTCAAGCAGCACTGGAGGCGCCTAGCAGCCCGACTGGACTACATGGTAGAGACCTCAGCCCTCATGATTGGTGCCTGCTGTGTGCTGCACAATGTGTACGAGACCAATGGGGCCTCCCTCGAGTTCCCCGTGCCCTGGTGCGCACCCGGACCCGTGCCGCTCTACGTGAACGCCGATAACCCGAGGGAGTACCGCTACACCAAGCAGATCCAGGCTGCCCTGGCAAGGTGGGTTTCCAGAGATGCCACCACCTGAGGACTCCACCCCTCCCTTGGTGGCTACCACCTGTACCCGGACCACGCCCACGGGTATCCCACTGGCCCCAACCACTTTACATAAACTCTCAATAAAGTTAGAGATTGTTTCCACCCGTGCATTTATTGTGCTGGTAGTGCTCACATGCCCCCCTCCTTACCCCCTGCACCTTGCCCCCCTTACCTCCCCCTCCCTGGAACTTCCTGGGTCATCCCCTTGACCACCCAGCGGATGGCATGGAGCTTTGGGAGCTCCCCTTACCCCCACTGCCTGTGTCCTCAACTGCGTCCTGGGAGGCCTCTGTGTCTGGAACGGCTGGTGAGGTTGAGGTGGGGGGGCGGCCCCAGTGCTGGAGGGCCCCCTTGGGTGGCTGCTGTCTCTGGAGGCCTGGTGGGACCAGGAGGTGGATGTGTGGGCCCTGCAGGTGTGCCAGAGGCTGGGGCGGTGGAGGGGTGTGTGTGGGCACTGTGGGGCCCAGCACGGGCGCGGGGGCCGGAAGGAGGCCTGGCGGAGTGGCTGCCATCATGTATGTGCTCATGGTCCCCGCATGTAGCAGCAGTGAGGTGCCTATGTCGTGGGACTGGTCCATCTTGCGCGAGTGCTCCGTCACCATCTGGTCTATGGCCTGCTCTAGCCGCCCGAATGCCTTCATCTGTCTGTTGTGCTCCTGGCGCTCCCACCTCCGTTCCAGTCACACCTCCGCCTGCAGCCTCTGGTCCTTGGCCTCCACCTGCTGCAGGGCCCTCTCCGTGACTGCCTCCATGCAGTCGATGGCCGCTATCATCTGCTTCCCCTGCTCGGTGGTGGTCTGGACGATCTCCTCCGCATGCTCTTCCCTGCAGTGCTGTACCTGTCACAGGAGGAGGGTGAAAGGGGGAAGTTTTGCAAGAGGCAGGGGAACCATACACAACACCCCCAATTATGCTCCCAGGAGGCCCAAACCCTTGACTTGGCTCACAAGGTTCTCACAAGGAGAAATGTGCCCGTCAGGATATTGTGGTGACCCTTTAAATCTCCAGGAGATTAGGTCTATATCATCATAGGGCGCCAAGCAATCTATGCAGGAGGGTGCCTCCTTTCCCACCACCCACCTTGCAATCACCACGCTCACCAAGGGGAACGGAGAATTAGTGCAGGTAGTGGGGGGGCTACGCGGGGAAGGGAACCCAAGGAACAAGGGGTGAGGTAGGAAGTTTCGCACCATGGGGAGCACAAGGGAAGGGGGGGAGGACTCTCACCCTGGAACACAAGCGGTCCCAAACACTCACTCACTCGCTCAAGGTTAGGGGATGCAGGGACAAGGTACTCACTCACACTCAACTTACACGCTCCAAATGCTTTATGAAAGGGAATAAGAGGGGAACCAGACAGGGAAATGCTCGCCTTTCTCACACAGTCTCTCTCTCCTCCAAATGCCATGGGGCCAGTCTTCGGTTCTGTGTATCATGCAGCGCTGGTGTATAAAGTGGAAGTGTTCTGCGAGGGGGCAGGGACAAGACTGCCTCGGGATCCTGTTGCGGCGGCTGCTTAGCAACCACAGAGTCAAGGTGTGCCCTGGAGGGGGAAGCAGGTAAGTCCGGAGCAGGGAGGGGTGCTGGGGTCTGGGGCGGTGCTGGGATCTGGGGCTTCCACAAGGGTTGGTCCCAGGGGGTGCCCCTGATAGTATCCGAGTCCTGTGCTCCCGCATCCACTGTGCCGGGGGCATGGGTTCAGCTGGTGAGGCCGCTGCTGGTTGCTCTGTTGGGGTGCACAATGGGGTCCGTTAGTCCGGCCCTGGCACCTGCCTCTCATCCCGTTGTGGTGCTGCAGGTGGTGGGCTGGACCCCCGGCGGTCGGGGCCCTTACCCCTGCGGCCCCATGGGCCCCCCCTCTGTGGAGCCTCACCTTGGTCCTCCAGCTTCTCCTGCAGCTGTTCCCTGCTGTCCCCCTCGCCTGATGGTCCCGTGTGCCGGGTCATACCGTGCCCTGCAGGGGAATGGGTTGGGGTGGGTTGCGGTACCCCATCGCATCACCCCCCCATCCCTGCCTGCTGGCACCGGTGCCCGGCCTGCTGCACCTGTCCCCCCTGTTATGTGTCCGGGTGGGCCCCGGTGCCCCCAACCCCCTGTCCACAGTCTGGAGTTTCTGGGGGCCACTGGAATGGGCTTGTGCCCTGTGGGTGCCCTCCACCCAGGGACTCATCCCCTACGGTCTGTTCCCCCTCCCACCCACTTGCCTACCCTCAATGTTGGTCTTGGAGCCCTCCGAGGCTGGCCCTTCAGTGTGGCTGTGGTCCCCGTGTCCACTGGCTGAGGGTGGGCTCCCTGTGCTGGTGCGTAAGGGGGGCCTACTGCTCCCCGAGGTCCTGAGGCGTTCCTCTTGGGGTGCTGGGCCCCCAGAGCTGGTGCCTTCTTGCAGGGCTTCCGGGGCAGAGGTGCATTGGCCCGTTCCCTGCCCTGGACCATGGCACTCCCCACAAACCATGGGGCAACTATGGAGTCCTTCATGTGTAGGATGCGGTCCAGGGCATCATAGTAGGGGGTGGTCTGTGCTCCGTGTCCGGACCGCCGGTTATTGTCCTTTATTGCCTTGTACCCCCTCTTGAGCTCCTTCAACTGGGAGTGACATTGGGCCACTGTCCTGTGGTGTCCCGCCGCCTCCATGTTCTGCACTATTGTGTTGTAGACATGCTCGTTCGGCATGTTTACCGCTAGTTCCACCTGGTGCTCCAGGGAACCCCATATCCTTATAAAGTCCTGTGTCTCTTTGTGCTCCCATTGCCCCCCTCTATGGTACAGCCATCTCCTGTGTGTGCCCTCCTCCTCCTCCTGCTCCTCCTCATCCTCTGCTTGCCCTCCACCTGTCTCCTCTGGGAGCTCCGGCTCCCAGGCCTGTTTCTGGGTCTGTGGGTTGTAACGGGGGGGTGTTAGTTGCCTGGGTCCCTCAGCCCCGCAGCCCGCCTCCCTTCCCCCCTCCCACCGGGCACTCCCGCTCGTGCCCCTGTGCTGCTGTGTGGGTCTCCCCTCGCTCTCCTTACCTGTTTCCGGGGTGCCTTCATCCCCTGGCCGGTTGTCCCCTCTGGGACGGCGTGCCCCGGCTGTTGCTCCTCCGCCACTGCCATCGCCTCCATCTCCATCACCTCCTCCTCCTCCCTTCCTCACTCGCTCTTTGCTCTCCTCTCCCTTTCGCCTTGCTCCAGCCAGCCACGTTCCCCTGCTGCTGTGTGCCCTTTAAATATCCCTCCCCAGTTTGTGTGTTGCTTGTTGCATGGCAGCGACACTGCGTGCTGTCGCCCCGTCTGGGGATCATTTTGTTTGATTCCGACTGGTAGTTGCCGTTCAGTCGTAACTTTTTGCGGTTTCCCTGTGGGAATTGCTTTGACCACCTCTCCGGAGATGGTCCGGTCCCAACCTCTAGAAGGGTGGTTGGCTTTGTCCCCTACTGCCGATTTATGGTGAACATCTGGCAAACGCTGATCAGACGTTCAGGGCTCTTTGGCCCTGCCGCGGGGTTGAGTGTGGTTCACTGTGGTTGACTGTGATCTCGTAACGTCTGAAATTACCCTGAGTCTCATGAGAAAACAGAGAATGTGGGCAAGCAGCCCTAGTTACGCCTCTGATTGTGGGACTACACAAAGCCTGTCAACAGCAGCAAAATCAAAGAACAATAGGAATTGTAGGGTTCAAAAGGGATAATCTAATCCAACAACTGTTCCAAAGCAGGATACACTATTCCTTCAGCATCACATACAGATTCCTGTCCAGCACATTTTTGAAAGGAACTGATGAAAGAGATCCCACAACTTCCCTAGGAAACCTATCCCATTTTCCAACTGTTTTTACAGTTAAGAAGCTTTCTTAATATTGAAGTGAAATCAACTTGAATCAGTTTAAGCCCATTCCTTCTTTTCCTATATTCTGTGGCAGTGGAGAACGGTTGCTCACCATTACTGTTAGTGTTCACCCAGATGAAAAAGCATTGGATATATCAGACAAGTAAGTGGCATCCTGGAGTGATGCTAGAACAAGAGGGGCAAAGAGGCGGCAAAGACTATTATCAGGGAAGCAAAGATTTTGCTAAACATAGTATAAAGTTATTCTACTTCTCCAGTGAGTGGGGTAGTGGAAGGAATAGCAGGAATATTTTTGGGAGGGGAAGATGCCCTCTACCCCTTGGTATCATCGCTGGTGATATCTCAGCAGAGAGGCAATTATGAAATTTTCTTTGGTTCTGCCAGGAGGCAAGGAAACATAATTCACAATGTTTCCCAACAACAATTTCACAGGATGCAGAACATTTCAGCTGTTCTTGGGTGTCACCAGTCTTCGGTGAAGGTTTTCAAATGTGACTAGCAATTTTGGGTAACACAATTTTTGAGTGCCCATCTTGAAACACCCTAGCGATCCTTGATGGCTAAGAAAGTGCTAAACACCCACCTTCTTTTTACTTGCAGGTGAGATACTCATGCAGATTTATAGAACCAGCCATCAGGTGAGACATGTGGCTGAACCTTTGTAAAAGAAGCTTCCACATTCTAGTGATTTGAGAGTGGAAGACTGTGAATCCAAAGGAATCTAACTACTGATTTATTTTGTGACCATGATCAAATGAACAGCTAAGATTAACTGAAAAGTGGCAGCTGAATATCTTGTTTTCTTTGCTGAATTCTCTTGCAGAGATAAATTGCTAAACAAAAATGAAAGGAGGAAATTAACAAAAATATTTTATCGGAAATGATGATTTTGAATTGGGGAGCAGGCAGGCTACACAGTTTGGATGTGTAACATCTTTTGTTGCTGGAATAATTTCTCTGTGTCAAACAAGAGGTAGAACTAGGGTTACAATCAGTTTACAACAGGCAGAGCTGAGAAAATCTTTTCATTCATTTGAGACCCCCGACATTTTTTAATATGTAAGCCCAAAAGTAAGAGAGAGAGCTGGGGGGAAATGCCAATAATCATTTAAATGATGCCCTCCTTCACTCTTTCTAGATTGGGAGAACTCTGTGCCTTTCTAAATGAAAGCTATTTATCAAAAAAGAAAGAAAAAATCCTGCATTAAACATGTTAGAGATGGGCTTTGCCATACTTGGGACAACAGATTTAAGAAATGGAAGTTTTAGGTTGTCAGTTCCAGCACTTGAAACCAACTGATCTCAAAGTATTGTTGGCCTGTTTAGTAAACATAGCTTTAGGATGCTATGTTTTCACCCTAAAGGCAAAATGTTTGATTAAAGCGGCATTAACTGGTTCTCCTCCTTGACTGGCTCTCCTCCTACCTCTCTGACAGCTCCTTCAATGTATCTCTTCCCAATTCCACCTCCTCCTCCCACCCTCTTAGTAGGGGTTCCCCAAGGCTCTGTCCTGGGCCCTCTCCTCTTCTCTATCTACACCCTGTTCCTGGGCAAACTCATTGCCTCCCACGGCTTCCAGTATCACCTTTACGCTGACGACACTCAACTCTATCTCTCCACCCCCTCTTTTTCCCCTTCTGTCCAAGCTCGCCTCATCAACTGTCTCTCTGATATCTCCGCCTGGATGTCCCAATGCCAACTCAAGCTCAACATGACTAAGACTGAACTCCTTATCTTTCCTCCCTTCCCTTCCTCCCCCTCTTCTCTATCCATCCTTATTGATGGTGTCACCATCTGTCCTGTTCCCCAAGCCCGTAGCTTGGGATTTGTCTTTGATACTCACCTCTCCTTTAAACCTTACATTGACTCTATTCCCAGGTCCTGTAGTTTTGCCCTCTATAACGTTGCTCGGATTTGCCCCTTTCTCTCTGTCTCCTCACCCAAAACTCTTGTTCATGCTATGGCCTTGACTACTGCAACCTCCTCCTTGCTGGCCTCCCCTGCTCTCATCTCTCCCCCCTTATCTCCATCCAAAACTCCACTGCTATGGTCATCCACTTGGCCCGTCACTTCGACCACGTGCAGCCTCGCCTCGCCTCACTTCACTGGCTCCTCCTCCCCCAACGCATCCTTCACAAACTCCTAGTATTTACTTACAAAGCCCTTCACAGCCTGGCTCCCCCTTACCTCTCAGCCCTTATCTCCTTACACACTCCTGCACGCACTCTCTGCTCATCCTCTGTCCCCTCCCTTGCTCTTCCTCATCTCCCTTGTTCCCTTAACCGCCTTCGCCCATTCTCCCTTGCTGTCCCCTATGCCTGGAACTCCCTCCCTGCCCACATCTGCCTTGCCCCCTCCCTCCGCTTCTTCAAATCCCTCCTCAAAACCCACCTCTTCCTTGCTGCCTTTCCCGACGCTTGCTAGAACTTTCCTCTCAACATTTACAGTCTGCCCTCCCCCTGACTGCAATCAAGCCAAGCACGTGCACCTGAGACTTTGCATCCGCTTGAATGTTTTGTCCCTTGTCTCTCCCTATGTCCCCTCTCCTTGTCTCCCTCCTCCAAGTCTTGTAGACTGTAAGCCGTAGGCAGGGACTGCGTCCATCTCATTGTTCTGTAAAGTGCCAGGTACACAGTTGGCGCTATACAAGAGCTAATAATAATAATAATAATAATAATTAATAATAAAAATTAATTATTAATAAATCTACCACCATATACCATGCTATCACTTTCCCCAATTAATCAGATGTTATAAATCAAGTTATAAATGTTTGGCAGTGTCCCTAGAACTGAAGATGATGCAAGCAGTAATTTGAATTATTCAATTATGAACCACCAGCATCTATTAAAAAACAACAACCCCCAAACTAATCAAGGTAGGAAAAGGACAGGTCAGCAGAACAGAGCATGATAAAGAAGCCAGCCAGGAAAGCAATTGCTATTTAGTAGATTGATCCTTAAAGGGACTCAGCATTCACAAGTCATTGGGCATTTTTACACACACCTTAAAGTTCTGGAATTTTCAATCTTCTGGGTTTAGAAGTTCACAAGTAAGTTCCGGATTCATTTTTCACACACACACTGCCCTGAGGTAGTTCCTGGATGCATTCTTTACATAAACACTGCCCTTGAGGCAGCCTAAAGTAGCCACAGCTGTAGACGTGACAGGCTGCCATGGAAACCAAGTGACCACAGTGCTGCCTGGAGCAAAACAGTTTACCAGGAGAACCTTTTACACACAAATATTCTGAGAGACGTTCTACGTAGATGTTCAAAGAGCTGGATGTTTAAGATCTGGGTGAGTGATTTAGACACACAGAAAGTTCAGCAAACATGCAGGAGAAATATGTGTCTAAAAACACCCAAATGTGTATGTAAAAAAACCTCATCCCCAGACAGCCCAGTCCTCAAAGTGCTCTGTCAGTGCAAGTCCCACTGAAGTGAGTGGGGTTTCTGCTAACACAGTGCTTAGAAGATGGGGCAGTTGAATAGCTAAGGTTAAAAATGATCCCCACTCTTAGAGTCACAAATACACATTCCGGAGATAAGCAAGCGGAGTGGGTCGCCTAAACCCAGAGCACCAGCTGGGGTTGGATCAGCGGTCTGTCTACTCACAGATGGGCCGCTGCAGTTTCGCTTCAGCCCAGTGGTGGCCCCAGCAATAGCCATAGAGCAGGGCCGGCCCGAGGCATGTGCCACCAGTGCCCAGGCACATGACCCCGCGGGGGGAGGGGCCCCGTGCCGTCGTGGGCTAGAGACTGAAATATTAAAATACACAAGGAAAGATGAGTAAACCCAAGTATAAGCCTCATAACCCACAACTCATCACACCCTCCCCCTGCTTGCCAAATGTTTGACCAAACAGAAAGGTCTTATATAGCCCTCAGAAGAGCAGGCTCATGCTTAAATCAATCCCCAAGGGAAGGCAGTTCCATAATTGTAGGCAGCCACCAAGAATGCTTTCCTGCTTGCTCTTGTGTAAACATGGCGGACAGATAGTACCTGCAAGAGGGTGCTCCTGGCTGACCTCAGAGGTCACAGTTGGACATGAGGGACGAGGTGGTCTTTCAGATATTATGTGATGGTGATGGATGGTGATTAGGTGATGGATAGATGGAGCTGAGGCCGGGTGAAGCATGCAGGGGTACTGACTGAGTGCAGAGATGTGGGGTTGCAATGGTAGATGTGCAGCCCCAGAGTCCATGCATAGAAGGGCTCCCAGGCTCCAAGGAGACAGCCTGTTCCCCACAGTTGCCTTACAAGGATCTCCTTCACCTTTTGCTGCAGCCCTGCTGCTGCCTGCCAGCCCACTCATTTGCCTGTTTTGACTGTTTCTTGCCTCCTTTCTCTCTTGGTGGGCTATGGGAACCCAAGGCTGGGGCAGCAACAGAGTAAAAGAACCAAGCAGTGCCAGCAACACCCCTGCTGCCACTTCTCCTGGGTAGTCAGATGGATCAGGCTAATGCCAGGCAGCACTCTTTTCCTCTTACAGTGCTTGGAAAGGTAGGTAACAGATAAAGTGAGAGTTGACTAACCCTGAGACGTATCCGCTTAATCCAAGGCTCAGAGATCCAAGACTTCAGGGTTAGACCGCGAGCCGTGAAAACCCTAGCCCCTCCCCCGCCCGCACATATAACCCTGCAGGCTAGAAAATCCAGCCTCACATTCAGAATGCTTCACTCACACAGTCACTGCTGGATCAGCAATTCTCTCCCTCCTTTCCTTGTTGCTGTGACAAAAGAAGAAAAAGTGCTGTTTCAAGGAGGCCTATACTCTCTTCAGCTCTCCCAGAAATCTGTATTCCCTGTAATGTACTCCCTCCCTGTTATCTACAATCAATATACCATGCAGAGCCAGGAGCTGCTGTACAAGCAGGAAGTACCACATCCTGCCAGACACACCACAGTCATGTCTGCAACATCTTACAGCTGTAGTATTACTAGTTGAGCTTAGCCTCTGTATTCCCTAGTCAGCTGTCAGCCTTGCTGCTGAGTTTTTCATTCAGTCCTTTTGAATTTCAGAAGGTTTGGAATGAGGAGGCAAGGGCTAGGAATGTGTGAACGTGGTTTGGAAGTTCGGAGTTCGGCCCGAACTCGGCCTGTTCAGACGACCGAACTGAACTTCTGAACCGAACGCTCGAACTTCCGAATAGTTCAGAAAAGTTCGGATGAGTTCGGGGGTGGGAAAAATGTGACTGGGCAGGAAAAATGTGACTGGAAGGAGGAGGCAGCTGAGGAGCAGACTTCCTGGCACCAGGGATGGCCACCAGGGGTAGTTTCAGGGCCAAAAATACCGATACCGAAAAAAAATCGGTTTCGGTACCGATAGCACTTTTTTGAACGTTCGTCCGACTTCGGCCGAACCGCACTCTGCCGAACCGAACAGCCGAACCCGAACTTGGGTTTCGAATCGAACGTCCGAACATCCAAACGGTGTTCTGTTTGCCCATCCCTAGCAAGGGCCTATGAGAAAGATAAGAGGAGTGGTCTTGGTCACGAAGGCTCAGCCTACGCACAACCGCTAGGGCAAAGAGGTGGGGAATAACCCTTCTCCTTTCAGGAAAACCTGCTGAAAGCTTCATTATGCCACCTCAGTGCTTAGCCTGTCACATCTATTTGTATTCATGTGGCTACCTCCTGTGTTTGAATTTAGCAATCCACTGTGCCATTCATTATGTGTTCTCAGATCACTCTTCATAATGAACAGGACAGAGCTCAACTCAAAACACATGAAATAAGAGAAGGTAGCCCTTGCTCCACCTGAGCTCTTGCTTCCTGACCTTGATCTCTTCCAGAAGCAGGACCCCTTGGATGTATCTGTGCATTGAAATCCTCTTAGATTTTGGGTCTCTTACTTGCCAATGATTCAGTTGGACAGGATTTCTGCTTAGTCTGGTACTGTTTGGTGGGGCTTTTCAAGACCTGGTGAGAACCAAACAAGTTTAGCTACATAACCAACTGCCTTAAGGATATTTTTTTCTGTGAAATCTGATTTTGATGCAAATGCATGTTTTGGGCCCCAAAATTAATCAGTGACATTAAAGTGCTCCTAGTCTAGTGGATCCCGTCCAAGGTTCTTGCCTAGGTGACCCCTATTGAAATAAATACAACATCAGGATCCCAGGCAGCAACAAAGACATACAGAGTATAGCAAATATCAGTCAGGACTGTGACCCTATCTGTATAGAGTTCAACCCCTCTTGGGTTTCCCACTCACAGGTTGGGAACCTCTGCCCTAAGTAGTCTCTCCATGCATACTGGGAGGCAGCAACGGAAACATTTTAACCGTAATGGGAAGCAGCAGTTTGTAAGTAAAGAGAAAGTAGTAGAGAAACGACTGATACTACTTGCATTTCCTTGCCATGCACACAGCTTTGACATCTTTAGGGGCAGAAACCAGGGTTACTCACCTATAACCTTGATTCTTCGAGATGGGCTCTGTCACTTACACCAGTGGGTTCTGTGCCTGCACGGTACCTGCCATCGGAAGCCTCTCCAAGCAATTCATCCACATGCCCTCAGAGCCCGTGCCTGACTGGCTGCCATTTTGAAGGGTTGAGACATAAGTATAAAAGGCAGGGCAGGGTGCGCATTACCTCAGTTCCTTCCAACCCCTACATCTCAATTTCTACTTCAAGTACATGCAGAGGGGAAGGTGGGTGAGTGGTTCGAGTGATGGAGCCCATCTCGAAGAACCAAGGTTATAGGTCAGTAACGCCAGTTTCTTCTTTGAGTGGGGCTCCATTACTCATACCAGTGGGAGATTAAAAAAGCAGTCTCCCCTTGGGGGGGGGAAGGAATCTACTTGAATAAAGATTGAAGGACTGCTCTCCCAAAGCCAGCGTTTGCATGTGCTGCGATGTCCAGAGCATAGTGCTTGATGAAGGTGTGTGCAGAGCTCCATGTGGCTGCTTTACAGATTTGTTCTATAGGAAACTTGCTGTGCAAGGCAGTGGACGTATCCACAGCTCGAGTGGAATGTCCCCTAAGACCCTCTGGAGGTTGTTTGTTTGATAGTGTGTAACAGAGGGAGATGCATTCCGCTAATGAGGAAGAGATGATCAGTGGGGAGACTTTGTTTCATGGTGAGGTCCCCCAGAGGTGGCAAAGAGGGAATTGGATTTTCGAAAAGGTTTAGTCCTTTTGATGTAAAAAGACAAGGCTCTCTTGATGTTCAGCATGTGTAGAGCCAGTTCCCCCCAGAAGGAGTGAGGCCTCGGGAAGAAGACTGGCAATACAATGTTCTGAGACATATAAAATGTGGAGACCACCTTTGGTCAAATCATTGGAAGTAAACGTAGGGTGACTTTATCACTGTGGAAGATCAGGAACATAGGAAGTATCGACAAGGCTGCTATTTTACATCCCTTCTGGCAGAAGTCAGGGTTACCAGCATGCAGACTGTTAGTGATAACCCCAGGTGTAGTGAGCAAGTTGCCAGTGGTTCAAAAGGAGGTAGGATCAGTCTTCCCAGAACGAGCTTTAAGTTCCATGGGGGACAAGGGTCACGAAAAGGTGGGGCAATGTTATGGAGTCCTTTGAGGAAGCGTTTCAAGACTGGGTGCAAAAAGGTCGGACGACTATCAACAGGTGGTAGGAAGGCAGAGATTGCAACAAGGTGGACCTTTACTGATGATGGGCCCAGTTCTTGCAATCTGAGATGGACCAGGTAGGTTAGGAGGTTTGTGATGTTTGCTGTTTCTGGACATATTTGTTGACAAGCTGCCCATATGGAAAAATGCTTCCATCTCAGGTTGTATGTTTTGTTAGTGGAGTTCTTATGGGCACTCTTTAGGATGTGTATTGCCTCTTCAGGCAGACCTAAGAGGTCTTGGTGAGTTAGGGCAATATCAGCCAAACTGTTAGGTGTAACGATTGGAATTTGGGGTGGAGAATGTCTTTGTCATTCTGGTGAAGAAGATCTCGAATGAGAGGAAGATGTTGATGATGAACAGCCATGGCCTGTCAGTGGGTGTACCGTGGCTGCCTGGGCCAGCTGGGAGCTATGAGGATGCAGTGAGCTTTGTCTTCATCCAGTTTCGTCAGGACTCATGTGATTAAGGGAGATGGAGGGACGGCGTAGAGGAGGTGGTCCATCCAAGGTATTAGGAACACGTTGTTCAGTGATCCCTGTCCCTTCCCTGCTTGAGTCCAGTATATGGGGCATTGAGCATTGTGGGGTGAAGCAAAGAGATCTATTCTCGGTTGACCCCATTTGGTTAATAGATCCTGAGCGGCAGATCTGTTGAGCATCCACTCGTGCTGCACAGTGGGTGCCCTGCTCAGTATGTCTGCAATCATATTGGATTGACCCGCCAGGTGGGTTGTGATGGGATGAATGTCATGGAGAAGGACCACTTCCAGAGCTTTGTTGCCTCTCTGCAGAGTCTGGATGAGAGGGTGTCTCCCTGTTTGTTGATAAACCACATTGCCATGGTGTTGTCTGTGGCAATCTGAACGTTCTTGCCTTAGATGAGAGGAAGATATGCTTTCATGGTAAACTGAATTGCTCATAGTTCTAGTATGTTGATGTGAAGCAAATGTTCCCATTTGTTCCAAGTGATGCTTTCCTGTAGCGTGTAACAGTGGGCATTCCATCCATACAGGGAATAGGGATGGGCGAACAGATCGCAGTTCGGGTTCGGCCGTTCGGTTCAGCTGTGTTCAATTCGGCCGTTCGGTTTGGTCGTTCGGTTCGTTTGCCGGGTTCGGGTTCGGCCGTTCTGTTCGGGTTCGGCCATTTGGGAAATGTTTTGATATAGGTTTTTTTGTTTGTTTTTTATATGGTTTTTTGGATTTTTATTTGGTTTTATATGGTTTTTTATTAGGTTTTTTGGTTTTTATATTGGTATTTTTTATTTAAATTTTTTATCTAATATTATATCTATCTATCTACACTAAATATAACTGCTATTAACTATTCTAAATGCTATGAACTAAATGGATTATCTAATAAGTACACAGGTCTACTCCTACAAACACTAAAACTAAATCACTAAAGCTATCTCTATCACTAAGCTAACTCCTACAACTGTCTACTCTATCTATCTATCTATCTATCTATCTATCTATCTATCTATCATGGGGGGCGGGAATTACAAACATCACAAGGTTTCAGTTTAAGGTTTAAGTTTCATTTCAGTACAAAACTGAAATGAAACTTAAAGCAATCTAATAATCCTACTCTAAATGAAAAAACAGGGGAAAGGAAGGGAATCTGGGATGGAATATATGGGAGTGGGAAAGGATTCAATGGAGTGGGGAGGGAGGAAGGAAGATTGAACACAGGGAACACAGGGAGGGGTAAAAACAAAAAAACCCACTAAATCTATCTAAGCTAAGCTAAATAAATGAATGAGAATATGGGGGTAGATGGGTTGGATGGGTGAAATGGGAGGAGGATTGCAATGGATTGGGGAGCTGGGAAATACTGGGAGAGGGAGCCTTCTAAAATGCCTGCTGTTCAGGAACAGTGACTAGCTCAGAAGGTGTTAGGAAGGGAGGAGGCCGATAGTTTTGTTTCTTGCAAGCCTCTCCACCCCTGGTGCCTGGAAGTCTGCTCCTCAGGTGACTACCCCTCCCTGCCACGTTTGACCTTCCAGTGACCCTTTTTTTGCCACCCGAACACACCCGAACGTGATCCAAACTGACTGAACTGTTCGGTCAATTCGACGTTCGGAATTGAGTTTGCTTCGGTCAGTTCGTGTTCGGATTTGGGTTTGGGTTTGGTCGTCCGAACAGGAGTTCGGGATGAACTCCGAACTTCCAAACCGTGTTCGCCCATCCCTAACAGGGAACCATCCCAGTAGGATGTCTGGGACCAGTTGCGAGAAAGGCATCCCTTCGAGAAGGTTGTCTTCTCTGGTCCACCAAGACAGGGTGTGCAGGATAGTGGGGGGATGGTGAGGAAGTGATCTATGTTGTCTTCTGACGGGGAGTACTTCCAGGTCAGCCAGTGATGGAGGAGGCACACCCTCAGTCTGGAGTATCTCATGACTGGAGTAGTCGAAGTCATGTGGCCTAGCAGTCATAGGAATGTTCAGATGGTTTGGTTGGGTTGGTTGTGGAGGGTAGCTACTGTGTTTTTGATCATGAAGAACCGATCTCATGGTAGAAAGGCTCTGTTTGCATGAGTTGATCTCTGCACCTATAAATTTGAATTTGAAATGCCCTGGGCATGTTGGTATAGGGGAACGGGGCCGGCCCTGTGCACCGGTGGTGGACTGTCCAGGGCAGCGCCTCCTGTCTTGCATACATTGTGCAGGATGCATGCTGCCAGGACAAGGATGGGTGTTTGGTCCAGGTCGAATTGGCTCTTGTTCATCAGGAGGTGCCAGCGCATCTTCAGGAGCCCAAAGGCCTGCTCCACCATGCTGTGTGCAGACGACAAGCGCTCATTGAACAGGCGCTGGTCTGGGTTGCGCATCACTGGATAGGCCCACATGAACCATGGGCTGAGCAGGTAGGCGGGATCCCCTATCACAACAGGGGCCATGGGAAGCCCCACTATCAAGCAGTACAGGTTGGGGGTGATCTCCCCATCAAACATGCATACATAGAAGGGGGAGGCACGCAGGATACACACGTCGTGGCTCCGCCCTGACTGGCCTGTGTACACATCTATAAACAGGTCCCTATGATCCACTATGGCCTGCAGATTGATGGAGAAGGCCTGTTTCCTATTCATTAGTCGATCTTTGCATGAGGGGGTCGTATGATGGGGATGTGGGTGCTGTCATTGGCCCCGATGCAATGAGGGAACCCCAGTTCCTTGAACTCATGCATCACCTCCTCGGGGTCACAGAGCTGGATGACCCGCTCCAAGAGGAGCTCCACGAGCAGGTCACACACATCATGGAGGGCCCTGTTCACGGTGGCGGTGCCCACCCCGAACTGCTCCCCCATGCCCCTACAGGAATCCGGGGTGGCCAGTTGCCACACCGCCATGGCCACGCGCATCCCTGGTGGCAGCGCAGAGCACATGTTCGTCTCCCGCCTCTGGAGGTTGAGGTGGTTGAGGAGCTCCCGCAAGCGGGCCAGGAGGGAGCGGGACATCTGGAAGTGGTCCGACCATTCCCCGTCTGTCCAGGTGGCCAACATGTTCTCCCACCAGTCGTTGGTGCAGGAGCGCAACCAGTGCCATTGCAGGGTCGTCAGGGTCATGCGGCGGGCATACACATTGAGGGTCCATTGGGCCAGGACAAGCTGGCCTTGCTGGGACACCGCAGAGGCCAACAGAGCACGGCATTGGACGGCTGCCCGCCTTGCCCATCGCATGGTCACCGCCCTCCTGAGGTTTGCTGCCCTCTGCCGCTGTGCCCCCAGGAGGACAGAGCCTCGACCCGGCAGGTGGAGCAGAGCCATCTGCTGTAGCATCATGTGCAGCAGCAGGCGGACTGCATCCAGGATTTGCAGCAGCACGTCCCTGGGCTGTGGGTACTCGTCCCCCGGCAGCATGGTTCTGCAGCTCCCCACTCCCAGCCACCCCCCACTGGCACGTGCCCCTGCTTCAGCGTGCTCTGCTGTGTGGCCCATGCCCCCAGTCCACTCTCCCCTGGTATCGCAGGTAGTCCTCTGTGTCCACCCAGCTCAGTGTTGCCATTCTCTGTTTGCTGCTCAACCCCATGCTACAGCCTCTATGTCCCACACCCAACCGCCTGCATCAGGTCACTTATGTACTGTGTAGCCTGGTGGGGGCAAGGAACCAATTGGTGCTGCACTGGGGGTGTGCTGGAGCTGCCACCAGTTGCCGGGCCCGGCTGATCATCCTTGTGAGTGCGCTGGCCGAATGCCCTCCAGGGGGATGGGACCGCGCATTCCCCAGAGTATCACTGCCTCCGCACCTGCACTTCATTCCCCCCTGCCATAGTCCACCTTTGCATGCTGCAGCTGTGCATGGTGTGGCTACAAAGCCTGGCTCGGCTCCTTGGCCTGGCACAGTGCCCAGCCGTGGCCTTTCTCATCTCTCGTCACCTGTGCTGGATCCCTTCTGTCCTGTGTGTGGGTTGCGGACCCTCAGCCCCAACAGGCCGGCCTATCTGTGGCATGCAAGGTCACCTATGGGCAAGGGTAGCCACTTGTTATGCGCTTGTCCCAGTCACTGCAGCCCTCCATCTCCTGCCTGTTGCTTCACCAGAGCGGGCCTAATTCCTGCCATGGCTGGTCATTGTGCAGAGCCCTCAGCTGAGCATGTACAGGAGGGGTGGTTGCCCTGTGCGGACATGCTGTTGGTGGTCATCTGGCTGAGCCCCGATGTTTAGCTGTTGGTGGGTGACCCTCTGTCAGTGGAGGATGGCTTTCGGCTCCTGTCACGGTACATGTGGACGATGGGACACCAGATCGGTACTCCAGTGTGCCGGGGGCATTCCCTCGAGCTCGGCTTCACCCCCCTGCACCAACCTCCTTGGGGGTACCCGGCTGCTGTTGTCATGCCGTGGACCGCTGCGGAGTTAAGGGTCGCTCACCTGCTGATGGAGCGACCGGGATTTGGCCTCACCTTGCTCTCCGGGGGTCCCCCTCTTGCTGCCCTGTACACTGGTACCCTCCTGCATTCCCACGGCATCCCGCGTGCACCCTCTGACGTGGGGACCCTCCTGTGGGACCTGGGCTTGCTGTCCCCCGAGGTTGGTGGCCCACTCTGGACCGGGGACCTGTCCGCCGTGGAGCTCACTGCCCTTCGATCGGTGAGGGACCTTCCAGCTGTGTGGGCTGCAGCTGCCAGTGCGGATCTGCTCCTTCCCCGCTTCCTGGTGGATGCTCATATGCACTCCCAAGGCTTCCGAAGGGGCCTGTTCACCTGGGAGGGTCTAGTGCAGGGGTCATCACCCTGGGAGCACTCGCCAGACCATCCATGAGCAGCCCCTCGCCACCACCCACTCTCAGCCACCCTGGTGCCCTGGACAGTGCATTGCCTGCCCCCCCTGTGCGGCCGCTCGGTCTGTGCACTGCCATCTACTTTGCTGCTGGCTGCCGCATGGTTCACTGGACCCCATCACCCCCTCTGGGTGACCGTGTCTCCTTCCCGCTGGGACTTCCCTGGTGCCCTCGCCCGCTATCCGTGGGTGCACCTGTGCCCTTCTGTTGTGCTTCTCTTGCCTGGCCATGGATCCACCTGCACCCCCCCTGTTCTGCCTCTCTTTGCTTGGGGGCCCCATTCCCCAGGCACCAATACAATGCTGTTCTGTGATTGTTTGTCCTGCCGTGCTTCTCTTGCTGCTGTGGCAGCTGGCTGCCCCCTCCCCTAAGCGGCCCTCCTGCCCCCATCTGTGTGGTTGTGTGCAGGAGGTGTGCTTGGTGTGTACTGGTAGGCTCTGGGCCTGTGGGGTGTGCACCGGTTGTGTGGTGTGTGTTCCCCTGGAGACTTACCTGCTGCGCGCTGCTGCCTGGGCTTGCTCAAGGGATGGTATTGGTAGTGGGCAGTCAGTCGGGCACCCCTTGGACTCGCCTGTGTTTTGGTGTGGCCCTGCACCTCCCCTCTGCTCCCCTCTACTGTCGCCCCCTGTTGGTGTGGGCCATCTGTGGTGGTGGAAATGGATGGGTGGCAGCAATATAGGCGCTGGGCGGCTGAACATGGGTACGGGTTGTGCTGGCCCCGGTCTTTGGCCCCTCCAACCCCCCTTCATGCAGGGGTCCGGGTGCTCTTCTGGGTGGTGGCTGTCAGTGTGTGGGGTGTGCCCCTGGTGCTGTTGCTGCCCCTGGCCCTCCCAGGGACCATTGGTGCGGGTATTCCACAGTGCCCTATCCCTTCTCTCCTTCAGTTACTGTTGTCATGCTGCTGGCGATCTTGTGCCTTGGCGCGATGGTGCAGCAGCTGGAGTGGGTGGCATGGCCAAGCGCTGGTGCCAGGTCGCTGGCCCTATTGACCGGGTGTTGTCCCAGGCCTACTGTTGCTGGAGCTGGCCCCCCCTTCTGGTGCCCCATACCCCTGCCCTGCCCTGTTGTTGTTGCCCCCTGTTGCTGGTTCCCCGGTTCAGTCAAGGCTTTTGTGTTTCGTCCCGGTGTGTCTGTGTTGTGCTTTGCTTTGGCCGCTCCCCTTGTGCGGGTGCCTCTGGGGGGGTGTTGCAGGGTTGCCTGTGTTGTGTGGGTGCCTTCCTCCCTCTTGCCCCCCATGGGCTGTGTGCCCATCCCTGTGTGCTTCTGTTGCCTGCTGTGTGTGTGCCGCTCTGCGGGGGGGGAGTGTCTGGTGCTGGGCTGTCCGGGCTCTGTGCCGGGACTGTGTGGAGCCGACTCCTTTGTATCAGCTGTCATCCCATCTCCCTCCTGCCCTGTCCATGCAGGTCCTGGCCGCTTGGGGGTGGGGCCGCATTGCATGGCTTCATTTGCCCTCAGTCGGCCATGTTATGCTGTCGCTGTGCCGGGCAGGGTTTCCCTGCTGGTCCTGTCCGTCTGTGTACTTGCACAGGTGTTTGTCGGGTGCTTCCCAGGATGGGTGTTTGGTCACTGGGTGTTTTCTGGCCCCTCCCTTTTCCATCCCACATGCCCCCGTGGTGCTGTCTGTGTATCTGTGTCCCTGCTCGGCGGTGCTGGGTGTTCACTGGGTGTGCTCACCCACCCATCCACACCCATCGGCGCTGCTGCACCGTCCGTGTAAAATGGTCTACGTTCCCTTGTAAAGGAGAGGGAGTATTTTCTTCAGGGTAACTATCCTGAATTTAAAGGACCTTATGAACTTATTCAGCATTCTAAAGTCCGGAATGCGGGTATCTCTCTTAGGTACCAGGAAATACCTGGATTAGAAGCCCCTTCCCCTGAAATTTTCAGGCACCTCCTCAATAACTCCTTTAGACAGGAGGACTAAAATCTCCTGCTCCAAGAATATCTTGTGATTTGGATCGCTAAAGAACAATCGGGATGGAGGTTTTGGGAAGAGGATTCTTGTGAATTATATCCTGTAACCGTGGAAATTGGTGTCAAGAACCCACTTGTCACATGTAATAAGAGTCCAAATTTTTAGACAGGAAGCCAATTTGTTTGGGAAGAAAATTTCTGTGGGAACTGGTTCTAAGCTTTAGATGCCCTGATTAAAAACAAGATATCTGCTTGTTGGGAGCAGATGTAGATGATGCAGTCTGCTGACAAGACCTTTGCTTTGGTATGTTATATTGCCTCCTTGACTGAGACCGAGGCTGAGAATAAGGGAAGTACTTCTGTGATTGCTGGAGGTATCCTGGAGTGTATCAGGCAGACTTATTGGAAGGGGTGAAGGGGTACCTCTTTTTTGTTTTGTAAGAGATGCCCAGTGCATATGCCGTTCTCTTACTGTCCTTCATTTTCGCTAGGACATTGTCTGTGTCTGGGACAAAGAGTCCCTTCTCATTGAATTTTAGATTTTCGATCTTTACATGCACGTGGTATGGCAAAGCTGTAGAACAGAGCCAGGCATGCCTTCTAGCCACCATAGTATTTGCTGTTGCTTTGACTGTCGTGTCAGCAATGGGCGATGAGGTTGTCAATTGTGACTGGGCTAGAGAAAGACCCTCAGCTCTGATGACCTATGCTTTCTTTTTGTCATCTGGAGGCATGCAGGCCAGCAGTGGGTTCAAGGAGTCCCATAGTAGGTGCTGAAACGTGGACATCGCAGAGGCATATTTTGATCCCCTGAGGATCATTGTGGAGGAAGAGAACATTTTCCTTCCCAGAATGTCTATGTGTTTGCTCTCCTTGTGTCAGAGTGCAGGCTTGAACCTGGGTAGGGAAGTTTCTCCAGCCCTATAGAGTAGCTGGGCTTGCTGCTACTCTCCTCCTGTCTGCCTGGCGCCCTGCCCTGCTTGGCTCCTCCCCCCTGGACTCCTCATTGGTTGCCAGCAATATAAAAGGCCTGATGGAAACAGTTGCAAGCTGTGGGACATCAGCCCTTGACTGTGATCTTGTTGCTTGCTTCACCCTCTGTGCTCTTGGTCTACTTTCAGGTTTCCCTCTCCTTCTGCCCCTGCCTGTCCCTCTTCCCTCTTGGTACCTCTGCTTCCCTTGTCTCTGTGACTCCTGTTCACCTGTTCCCTGTTAGCTGTCTCTTAGCCAGTTCTGTCTCCTTCTGCAGTCTGCCTTGTGTGGGGATTCCCCTCCCCCTCTCCCTTGTTAGGTCTAGGTTTCCCCACTCTGCTAGCTGTTCCTGCCTTTGGCCTTGCCCATGTTTATAGGACTATAGCCATAGTTTCTCCTGTTGCCTTGTGTCTTTGGCCCCTGTTCCTGGTAGTTCCTTGTTGCTCCCTTTGTTCCCTGCTCTTCCCCTATCTTTGGTCTCATAGCCCTTGTTCATAGTTTCCCTTGGCTTCCCTGGTTCCTTGTTGTGTATGTTGCCCTATTCCTTGTTGTTCATGTTACGTTGGGTTCTTTTGTTCATGTAGTATGGCTACTGAACCCCTTGTTCCCCTTCGCTCCCCTAGTCTTGGGTCCTAGTCTCTTGGCTCCTGTTTCCCCATTGCCCTCATAGCCTTGGCTTCTAGGCCCTTGTCTCTGTTCCTCTTTGCCCTTATTGCTCCCCAGTGCTCCTCTGGCCTTCGTTCCTAAGTCTCTAGACTTTTGTTTCCCCATTGCTTCCCTAGCATTGGTTCCTGGGCCCCTTGGCTCTTGTTCCCTATTGTCTCCCTGTTTCCCAGTGCTGTCCTAGCTCTGGGTCTTTAGTATCTTGCCTCTGTCTCCCTATTGCCTTCCTTGCTTCCCAGTGCCTTCCAAGCTCTGGGTCTTTAGTATCTTGCCTCTGTCTTCCTATTGCTTTCCTTGCTTCCCAGTGCCTTCCTAGCTCTGGTTCTTTAGTATTCTGCCTCTGCCTCCCTATTGCCTTTCTTGCTTCCCAGTGCCTTCTGAGCTCTAGGTCTTTCATGTCTAGCCTCTTGTTTTCTATTGCTCTGTATAGCCCTCTAGCGCTGGTCCCTTTGCCTTTTGGGTCTCGCTCCCTAGTGCTCCCCTAGCTCTAGTTCTTTCGTTTCTTGCTTCTAGGTCCTTATTGTTTTCCTGGTTCCCTAACCCTTCCCTATTGACCTCGATGATGAGCCATCCACCTTCATAGGCCAGCGTGCCTGGTGCTCATGCTGAGTATTCAGTCTCCAGGAGAGTGGAGAATTGCTGAGAGGTTTCCTTGTGGCTCCCTGCTCCCCTCTACCCGTTCCTCCTTCTACCTGCCTATGTTTCATCATAGCTCCTTTCTGTTCCTTTGAACCCCCAGCCCTGCACAGTGTAGTCCTTTTTGGGTATCCCCTCCTTGGACAGTGCCCCCTTGCCCCCTGTCCCCTGACACCTTGTCAGAAGGAGTGGTATCCGACACTCTGGATGTTCTGTCCTCAGATGCTTGCACTACCATGGAGTTCAGGGTGGGATGCTTCAGAAACATGGAGTGATCCTCTGCTGGCACCAGGTAAAAAGCAGTAAAGTGGGAATCCACAGGAGTGATCACTGATGGTGTTTTCAAGTGAGGCCTAGATTGCTTCATTAGCTTTTTTGAGAGAGGAACGGTTAATTTAGAGGAAGCTCTCTTAGATAAGATTTTATAAATAGGATCTTCCCCTTCTTCTACTGGAACTGTTTTTATATTCAAGGCTTTAGACAATTTTACAATGAGAGCCTGGAACGTCATATGATCCTACGAGTCCACCTGAGCCGGGTCTGATATGTTGTCTGATGCACATGAAATGGAGTCCTCAGATTCATTGTATGGCATCGAAGGAGAAATGTCCTTCTGAAACATGTCAGAATGCTCTGATTTCCTATGTTCCTCAGATACCTGGGAACTCTCCCCATCAGAAACTGGTGAAGAGCTATGTGTGAGGGAAGCAAATGTACGCGATCCCGATTGTGAGAGGGCCTCATATGCACGGTTGTTACAGGTCTGGACACATCTGCAGGCTATCATGGGAGGGTAGGAGGAGCAGATGAAGACAACGGCACGTTGGAAGTTGAACGTGTTGGAGTGAGAGGTGGTGGCAGAGACACAGTTTGTGGTGGATGTGCCGCAGTAGCTGTGGCTGGGATACTCTGCTGTAATATTTCTTCCAGAGTCCTTGTAATTTGTGTCAGAGGAGTCTGGGAGTCTCTGGAGTGGAGACCTGTAGACATCCTTGGAGCTGGTAGTAGAGCAAGAGTGGGTGATCTGCCCAATACTGCCAATGGTGCAGGAGACGGGTGTCTCATGCCCCTAGAAGCATACTGAACATAGTCATAGCCCATTGAATAGGGCTGGTTCCATTGGTAGGGGTAGTAGCAAGGAGAAGGCCATTATGGTGCCTGTTGCAACTGATAGCATGGATGATGCGCTGGTGAACTTGGTTCCACGTAAGGAGGTTTTGATCGCTGAGAGATCACGCTCCTAAGTCTGGGTCGTGGAAACTCCAGTGGTGTGGATGGACGTAAAAAAATGGAGAACTGCGCTGCATTCTATCATCAGTATCCAAATAAGATTCTGGTGAGAAGTGTGGGTAGTTCTCAGCTGAAGCTCTCAGAGAGATAGTAGCAGTGGCGGCTGGTGGGTTTCGAGGTTGGTGGGGCAGTAAGGCCGGCGCAACCTTATTCCTGGCAGAGTTCTAGGGTGGGGCTTGTCCATTGTAGGCCAAGCTTGTACTACCTAGGGCAGGTGTCTGCAAAATTATTCCAAAACCTGATCAAATATT
>QEPC01001360.1:4477640-4491380 GCA_003113815.1 Sphenodon punctatus
TCAATGTAAGTTGGTAGGTCGGCACTGGTGCCGACCTACGAGAACCCGCGGCTGCGCCTGCGTGCTACAGGGCAGCCGCGGGCAAACTTGGTCTGTCCCCTGCCGCTGCCGTGCGCATGCGCGGCCAGGGGAACACTGCTCTGCCCTGCAGAACGCCGACGTGCTCCCCGGGCTGCCGCGCATGCGCGCGATACACTCCTCGATTTCAAACTTGTGTGTGTATTGCGCGCATGCGCGGCAGCCCGGGGAGCAGGCGGAGGTTGAAATTGACACAGAGGAGGACCTTTTAAAGGTCCCGTCTCCCGGCTCTCCCAGCATGATGTGGGGGCGGGGCTGCAAGCCACGCACAGCACACTGACAGCAGGGTCCCTCCTGGGTCTGGCTGTTGTGCGCGGCTTGCAGCCCCGGACCCACATCATGCTGGGAGAGACGGGAGACGGGACCTTTAAAATAGACTGACTGAGCCTGAGTGTAGAGCGCTGGGGGCTTGTAGGGCACCGCCCCCAGCGCCAAAGCAAGGAGCCGCCGCTGGATAGTAGGAGTCATCGACATCGGTGTTGGTAACAGTCGAATTCGTGTCGAGCTCAAGTTCATCATATGGGGAGAATTTTATGGAGAATGATTAAGTTGTGGAGCGCTTGGATCCCGATTCAGGATCTAAGGATTTATTCCTCCTCTTCTTTTGGGGGGGATTTCCTGGAGGATCACTTCTTGGAGGGGGAATACACTGGAAGGGAAACTGACAGTGTGGAGGAAAACCTTGGTACAGAGGCTCCCTCCTGGGCCAGAACGTGCAGAGGGGTGAGCAGTATGGGAGTGCCCCTCAGTGCAGGGATGGTGTTTGTCATGGGGGCCTCCCTTGGTAAAGAAACGATGCTTGGTATGGAGCCGCCGTAGTAGTTGTCTGCATGGGAGGATCCCTCGGTATGGAGGCATCCATCTGTACATGGGCTTCTTCCCATACCGGGCCTTGGTCCAGTGTGGAGGTGTCAGTCTGTGCGGTCAGGTCCTTCGATTCTGTGGTTGTGACCGGTGCAGAGGCCACTCTCGGTGCAGGGGTAGTCTCCTGAGCGGAGCACCTGTGCACAGGATCTTGCAGCTGTGGTAAAGGATCTTTAAACCCCATAGAAGGAGGTGCGGAGGCTGTCCTTTTTGGCGATGCTGGAACCCCGGCAGTATGAGTGGGAGAGCCGCTATGAGACAAGAGCACCCTTTCAGTCGAGTGAAACTGGAGCCTCATGTTTGACTTTTTATGGTCCGTATGGAGAGACAACTACAGGCCCGACAGCTGTGAGGTTTGCGAGTCTCGCTGAGGCAAAAAAGACACCTGTCAAGAGGGTCAGTGAGAGGAATGGAGATGGGGCAGATCTTACATTTCTTCAAGCCCCCTTTCTTTGGCGTGTTTAGAATGTTGGAGTGGTAGGGCCGCTTGGTCTCCCTCTCCTGTCCCACAGAGGGAAGGGGTGGGGGAAACAAGACTTTTGCGTTGAAAAGAAGGTTTCTTTTTGACAATTACTAATGAAGATGGAATATTAGGTGTTTTTCTGAGGTAAAAGTCTTTGAGAGAAGATACTACAAGGAGAAGAACTTCCTTCAATAGCCTCGCTTGGCAGTTGGAAGGAACTGAGGTAATGCGCACCTCACCCTGCCTTTTATACTGATGTCTCAGCCCACCAAAATGGAGGCCAATCAGGCACGGGTTCTGAAGGTGCGCAGATGACTGCTTGGAGAGACGTCCGACGGATGGTACCGTACAGGCGCAGAACCTACTGGTGAGTCACAGATCCCCACTTGAAGAAGAACATAAAACTTTTTCAGTGTGATCCTCAAGCTGCTGTCCCAGTGCTAACCCCCAGTTCTGTTAGGTTCTCATGACAGGGGAGCAACAGCCACTATTTTAAATTTCAAACCTCAAAATTACAGATTTGGAAGTGTGCCTTCATGGATTATAGAGACAAAGTAACAAAGTGATATCTTTTATTGGACCATTGCAAGCTTTCGGACCTCACAGGGTCCTTCGTCAAGCAGAACGACCCTGTGAGGTCTGAAGCTTGCATTCCTCCACCAACTGTAGTTGGTCCAATAAAAGATATCACTTTGCTACTTTGTCTTTGGAAGAAAGCAATTTAAAATATATAGGATTCTATTAGAACAATAAACAACTAGCAGAATGATTTTGTTAAATTGGAATTCCTTTATTTCTTTCAGCTCATGGTCTGCTGCTCAAGGAAATTCTAGAAGGGTCCCCTGGACAGAGATTGCCTAAAGAGTGCTGAATCTCTGATCATGAATATATTTCAGTGGACTGGGAAAGATGAAAATGCCAGGTACTATAATCATATTCATTAAATCAACTGGAAACTATTAACATAATGCATGCATCCCTCTGTTGAGGAATATATTATTTTTAAAGGCAGGAACAAGATTACTTCCTAATGATTTTATCACATTTTGGAGGTATTTGTGTAAGAGGCAATGAATTTGATGCCAGTTGCCATTAAATATATTACAAGGGTCATTACGCCATTGATATATTTAAAGGATCCTGTAAGTGTTAAAAGACCAATGGCCGTTACAAGAAGATACGACAATTTTAGATTCTATTCAATTTACATCCCAGTTGTCATGAGCTGTGAAATTAAGTTCTGCAGTGACCTTGTTTCTGCATTCTGATCATAGGGTAAGATCAACTGCATACAAGCGAACTCATTGATCTCTGCTTTATCAAGATGGATTCATGTGGCCTCTGAACCTGGCCTGTTAGTTCTGATCAACTTTTCAAATGAGGGACAAGAAGCACAAGAAAGAGTAGGTAACCCTGTCAAATACAGATTTTATGATAACAAAAAGTCCCATGTTGTATTAACCTAGGGCCAGATTCTTCATGGTACTCTGCAGGTTAGTTTTCCAGTCCCTTCACTGCTTGTACACATGGAGTAAAGCTCCATGTATGGATCTACTCGGGGTACATCTGGCTATCAGAATCTTCCCATTAAGGTCAATAGAATCTTATTAAAGGAGTCAAATTCCACCTTGGTGTAACTGGATTAACCTCATTGAGTTAAATGGGAGCCAGTCAGGGGCATTAGCTATCATAGTGACAGGAGGAATATTTTTCCTGTGGCCCAGGTGGGTGGGTGGGAGCATCACAGGGCCCAAACCGGGGAGGGGGGCACAAATTCTGTCCTGTTGTGGTGTGGCTGGATGGAGACTGATCTGAGTGGAAGTGCCTGCAGCACATGGCGTGCATGGGACCCACCCAGTGAGCAGCACAGGACGAAGTGAGCACCAGCTGCAGTGGCATGAAGCAGGCAGTGCAGCCACAGTCTCCAGGGCTCAGGTGTAGCAAGTGGAGGGAGGGACAGCTGCTGAGGGAGGAAAGGGGGAGAGCTTGGACAGGGGGGAGGATGGTGATGGGGGGGGGGGAGAGTCCATTTCTTACACCTGGGCCCATTCCAACCTAGCTACACACCTGTGATGGGAGGTACATGCAATCAACAGCACTTTGGAAAAAGCAAGCTCCTTATTCAGGTGCCTAAATGTGCTGAAATGTAAAGCTCTGGGTACAGCATATTGTAGGTGATATACAATTACACACATACCGAGGTGCAGGATTGGGACCAGGCACAAAACAACAAGCCAGAGGAAGTAGGCAAGGAGGTCAGAACCAGAGACTAGAATCAGGCAATCAAGCTAAGGGTGAAACTGGAAAGCAGAGTCAGGAGGTAAAGCAGGGTCTGAGCCACGGGGACAATTCACAGAAGGAGAAGACAGGAACCAGAGTTCAGGAAGGGCAGACACAGAGAGGAGGAAGGCTGAAATGCAGACTGGGCGTGGATCAGACAGGGAATGAGGGTTGGGGCTGGGCAGGCAACAGACAAGAAAGGCACAACCGTCATCCAGCAGAGACCCAGAGAGAGCACACAGCTAGGCTTAAAAATGTAGTACCCAACTTCCTGTTCCTGTTGGGCTCCTAAGTACTGGACAGCAGCCGAATCAGGCAGGCAGCAGCAGGGCGCGGTGGGGACTGCTGCAGAAAGATTATCCAGGTAGTAATTTGGCGAGTGGCAAGGGGAACGAGGTGGCACTGTGGGGGCAAGACCCATGGATCTGAGAGCAAAAGTGCTTTCTCATGTTACATGGGGGTGGGGGAACTTCCGCAATTGCAATCGTGGCTCTATTATCATGGGAATTAGTGCTCGTGAAAATTAATTATTCCACTTTTATCCTGTGAGAACGCCCATCCTTGTAAGAGCTACGTTTGGGGACCTGGACATGCACGAATGTTCTCACGGCATAAAAGCAGAATAGTGCATTCTCATGTATGCTAAGTCCCGAGATAACAGAGCCACAATTGCACTCACGGAAGCCCCTCCACCCCCCATATAATGTGAGAAAGTGCCCTAAGACAATGACAGCTGAGGGGATCTTTAACATAAATCCATTCAAGTTATTTAGCTTTTCTCAAACACACATTACACAATGAAAGTGTGGATCAAGGGACTTCAGCCTTATCTGGCCATTTTCCTTTCTAAAGTTTCATTTGTAGGTGTGGTTTTCTTTTAAAAAGAAATGTGGAGTGACAAAAATCTAAGGAAACACCTACGCAGGCTGGGTCTGTGACTTTGGTAGGAGCCAGCACACCATCTGCTGCACATAACCACAGAGAACTAAGCCGGATAGTGAATCCTCTATTGAAATGGGAAGTAAGTGAAACTGAGTAGTACAAAGAAAACTCAAAAAAACTGTTCCACCTGCATACTACACGCACAACTGTACAGAGTCCATGGGTAAAAACACATGTGCAGCTGGTGGGACTGCTCCCTGGGCCACCCCAGGGTGGAAAAATGTGGGTGAGAAGGCCCAGCTCATGTTTCCACGTGCCGGTGGGTCCTGGACCACAGCAGGCCAAAGTAGGCCAAAAGCACATCTGTCTTTACCCAACTACTCTTTCCTCTTTCTTAAATCTGTCCATTTTGAAGGTCATACCTGTCTCCCAAAATAAAAGATTATGAAAATAAATAATATTAATAACAAAAAAGTTTCACATATACAGCAGAAGAATTAATGATTAATGATTATATTGCATCAGCAATGTGCCTTGTGCTGAACGCTCATGATTAGTAACATATCTCCCCTCTGCTGTACATACTAGATTAGAAACCCATCGAGGTTAGGACAAGGGGGAGACAGAATACTTCTGAAAAGGGATTCATGTTTTATTTATTTGCATTAATCTGTAAATTCACCTTCTCACCACTCTCACTTTTTCAAGAGCTGGAATCCTGGTGAACTATAAGTTTCAGGTCCTGCTAAATTCCTGTAAGTACAGAAAATAAAACATCCTTTCTGTGAAGTTTTAAAGATATTACGGTGCAGAAATAGGTTGGGGTCTTTTGAGGAGTACAGACTGATTTCATTGCTCAAAATTACTAAAATAGAATAAATAGCTACTTCAGAAATTCACTGCCAATAATTTGCTTGATGATTTGCACCCATTGGACACACAAAAAAAGTCCATGAGTAGAAGGCAATTTTCTTGTATATATTAATTAAAAAATAAATTCTGAATGAATTTTTGGTGAGCTTTTCCCATTCAATGGTTTGGTCTCGAACAACTGGAGTCCTTAATGTAAATCCGTGCTCTGTTAGTTGATTGGCCCCATAAGTGAAATCAGATAGCACTGTAGCTGTCCCCTGAGGGGAGGGCATAAAGTAGCCATAGGGGTTTTGACTCTCCCAGCAAGACGTGGCAGATAAATTGGGTTAGGAAATTTTAATAAGATATTTAACTTTTTATTTCCTAGGCCATACAGTCTTTTTGCAAGACATCATTCTTAGAAGAAAAAAAGCAAACCCCAGACTATTCCAGCATATATTGCTTAAATACAGAATTTAGATTTGTCCCAGTATTTCAGAATTTTTTCTTGAATTACTGTTTATCATTTACCAGATTTTTGTTTACCCTTGGATTGCTGGTCACCGTGTTACCATTTACCGGGTTGTTGGTTACCATTTACCAGGCTGTTGTTTACAGTGTTACCTGTGAGACCAATCCAATAACCAATAAACATGGTAGCCAATAAACCAATAACCAATAAACATGGTAACAAACCAATAACCAATAAACACCAATAATCAAATAACCAATAAACCATAACCAAAAAGCACATAACCAATAAACCAATAACTAATAAACATGGTAATAAACCATTAATCAATAAACAATAACCAATAAATACAAAACAATAACCAATAACAAAAAACCCAAATAACCAATAACCAATAAACACAGTAACCAATAAACCAATAAATAATAAACACGGCAAATGGTAAATCACAGTAACTGGTAAACATGGCACACGGTAAATTGTAATACCGATACAACTGATAAACAGCAAAATCCCACGGTAACCGGTAAACACAGTAAACTATAAACAGTAAATTGCGGTAACTGATAAATCAGATTTCATCCAAGATCTCTATTGGGGTTCGAAAAAGGTGCAAAATCTTGGCAGCGATTCTCGATTCCAGTGATATTATTACGAGAATCAATTTGATTCTCATTTCAGCACTAATAATCAGGTAGTAAAATTGTTCACACAAACAAACAAATCCATAGCAGTTATCGCTTGAAAACGTGGTGTCTACTCTGAATACCTCTGTGCCCTTACTCAGCAATGAACTCACACTAATATGTAACTTTACACATGTGAAGAATCCCACTGAAATCAAGTGTTTAAAGTTCAATCCTACTGACCAAGTGTTTAAAGTTCAATACATGTCTAATTTTGTTATAACAAACCTATATGGAACCCCCTCGAAATGTTGTTGTAACAAGACTTCTTCCCCTCACTCCTTCTAACCCAGTTGTAATCTGCAGACAGGCATAGGGCTCCTAGAATCACAGACTCTTAGAATTCGAAGAGATTGCGAGGGTCATTCCCTCCTTGGATGCAGGGTGACTAAAGCTACAATATCCCTGACAAATGGCTGTCCAGTTTGGCTGAAAACCTCCAGCGATGTAGAGCCTACAACCCTCCCCCCCAGCAATCTACCTTCCTGTAACCTGAGACCATTATTTCTTGTTCTGCCCTCTGTAAAAATACAGAACAGTTCCTTGCCATCTTCCTGGTGGCAGCCCTTCAGATATTTGAAGACTGCTATCTCGTCTCCCCTTAGTCTTCTCTTTGCTAGGTTACCACAGTTACCACAACCTTTCCTCATAAGACTTGCTTTCCAGACCCTTTATCATCTTCATTATTCTCCTCTGAACCCTCTCCAAGTTTTCAATGTCTTCCTTAAAACGAGGTGCCTAAAACTGGACACAATACTCCAAGTGAGGCCTGATCAGTGTTGAACAGAGTAGAATTATTACTTTCAAATTATTATTAACAGGAAAAAATGCTTCTGTTAATGCAGCCTAAAATCATGTCAGTCTTTTTTGCAGCTGTGCTACATTGCTAACTCACGTTCAATTTGTGATCAATCACAATCCCTAGATCTTTCATATGTGCTGCTTCCGTCCGCTATCCCCCATCTTATAGGTGTATTTGGTTTTTCTTCTCCAAATGCAGAATTTTACTCTTACCTCAGTTGAATTTCAATTTGTTAATCTGAGCTCAGATTTCCAACCTATCAAGATTTTTTAAAAAAATTCTAATTTCATTTACCAAGGTGTTAACCACCCCTTCCAGTTTTGTGTTATCTGCAAACCTGATAGGTATTCCCTCCACCTTCATCCAAGTCCAAGTACAAGAAATTGAATAGGACTTGACCTAGAACAGAGCCTTGAGGGACCTCATTTGATAGATACCTCCCTTAAGTTTGATGATGAGCTATCTATGGTCACTCATTGAGTACAATTCTTCATCCAGCCATGAATCCATCTTGTGGTTGTGTCTTCCAGCCTGCACTTTGCAATTCTTGTCAATTTCTTGTCAATGAAAATCCTGTGTGAAACTTCAAATGCTTTGCTGAAATCAAGATATATCCACAGCATTCCTCTCATTCACTAAACTATTTACTCTATCAAAAGGGTGACAAGATTGGTCTGCATTAATTGTTCCTGACAAATCCATGCTGGATATGAGCAATCACTGCATTGTTTTCAAGGTGCTTACAGAGTGACTGTTTCATAAACGACTGGTAACTGTCGATAGTGGGCAGGGAGTGGGGGCAGGAATGGGGGTTGGGCAGGGATTCTATAGGACTTTAGAAAATCCAGGTGGGTGTATTTGTTTCTGTGCCAAACCATCCTGACATGGTGGGTTGCCATGACTGCCTGTCATGGTGAGGTGTGGGTCACTGGCCGGAGCACAAGAGTGGGGCTATTGAGTCACATATCGCTCCCTGCCTGCCCCCTCTCCCCCAGCTGAGGGAACTTTTATTCAGTTCTCCGACCTGTCATGGCCAGGAACACACCCTCCCTGTTTTTTCTGCCTGCATCTGCACACGCAGGTGCCCCGCACTTGTCACCTATGGATTGTCTCATGCTGAAGATGCCAGAAGGGTTACCATGTTTAAGTAACATTTTAGCTATAACACCAGCTTACTCAGTAGCAGAGCATTGGGTGTTAATACACACGATGCTGGCCTGATTCACCTGCTATGGCCTGCCTGGACCAACGCCTCACCCTATGTGTCTGTTTCTGGGCCAGCAGATGTGGGCCTGGTACAGACCCTGGCAGAGTAGGTGGCTGGCCCAGAAACGAGGGCCCAGAATGAACCGGGCCCAGAATCCGGGCCCAAGGGCTGGCCAGGCAGACCGTAGCAGGCTGAACCAGGCGGACGTGTTTGTTTCTGTGCCAGTCCATCCCGGCATGGGGGTTGCCATGGCTGCCTGCCATGGTGGGGGGAGGGGCACTGACTGCAATGCAGAGGTGGGGCCAGGTGGCTGCACGTTACTCCCTGCCCCCCACTGGGGGAATGTTTATTCAGTTCCCCAGCCTGCCATAGCCAGGGGTGCCCCTTCCCTGTTGTCTGTCTGCATCTGTACATGCCGGCCTGAAATAGAGAATGAACGATGTAAAATGCTTTCATGCATCTGAATGGAGTTTTAGTTCCAACAACAAAAGTCCTGCTCTACCAAAATGGACTCTTTGTGTAACAAGACTAGAAAACTGTACTTGCACAGTCCAATCCCAGCTGCCGGAGAAATACCACATGCTCACTGGGTGCCACTCTTCCCTCTCCAGAGGAGGATGATGATGGTATCTTTGCTGCCACTTCGGTTGCTTCCAAGAGGGTGGAGGAGCTGCTGCCACACCTGTAGGACCCCATCCCACTGTGCAGCCTGTTTTATTAATCATTAATTGTTAATTATTAATTATTAGGGTTGCAACCATTAATCAAACTGATTAATTGATTAAAACTGTCTAAAAATGATTACAATGTGTTCCCCAATTAACCGGTTATCTGCCAGGACTTTCTGACAGTCTATAGTTCTGAGTCCGTAGCTCAAGGGGACATGTTCCAGCAGAAGGCAAGTTTACCCAATGCACCCAAATTATGTGAATTGATGCAAATGTATGGAATTGATTAATCGACAAAAAGGCTTAGCCGACCAATCAACTAAAATTTCTAGTTGGGTTGCAGCCTTATTAATGATCAATTATTAATTTATTTATATAGTACTGGCGATGTACCTGGCACTGTACAATCAATAGTTAAAGACAGGTCCCTACTCCAAAGGAGATTGCAATCTAAGAAACAAGGGAGGAGGAGACAAGGGAGTGGCGAACATTAGGAAAGACGAGAGTACATTCATGAGGTTGGGAAGAGTTGCCACTGCATTCAAGTGGAAGTAAGACTGTGAGAACAAGACCATCGGGCCTTAATTCAGCCTCAGGTGACAACACTATTGGATCATCTAATCCACTTCACAAGCTAGGTGTTAGCAAACGTGACGGTGCCCCTCTGTGGTCCGCCGGCCACCATCATGTTTGTTGACAGGCATCCAGATGATTGTCCTGGAGTTTCCCTGAGTGTGGTAGCGGTTAGCCTGGGCTGTGACTTCAGAGACTTCCGGAGTCACAACCCGGGCTAGCCACTATCATGCTTGGGGAATGACCTGCCTAACCAGGCTACAGTGGGCTATCATGTGTCTGAAGGCAGCCATGGTGGCCATCATTAGCCATCATGGTTGTTCATCATGGGGGGGCGGGGGGGAGGTGGGCCACTGGGCACGCCATGGTCATGTTTGTTCTGTGGTCGGACCCAATTCTGACTGGGTTGTGAGCAGCATCCTGGTCCGGATCATTGCCATATGTTTTCACCCACAGTTACAAATTTTGTGCTGACCAGATCTAGTGGGTCCACACTGGAGGTTTGTATTACACATCTATATATGTACACAACAATGCAAAAATCTATTATACCTACAAGAAATGCAAAAATCCATTAAGCCCCCAAATTAATTATGCCCATAGATAGTTTTTACTCCATCTTGATGACCAATTTTCCTACCTCAGGCAAGCAGCTTCATCACATCCTCCTACTACCTCTCCTCTTGGTTATATTATCCACCTCAACAAATCCTGGATCTGTTAATGTCAATGGCAGAACTTCCACTGACTTCAGTGAACCCAGGATTTCACCCATTAGTTGTAGATCATGTCTAGAAAATGTTATGTTTTACTAGAGGCAGAGGGAGAAATAGTGCTAGTGCTACAGTTCTATAGAGGAGAAAATGATGGTAATAGGAATGGCTGGATAAATGGGCAGGGGAAAGAAGGAAATGTTAAATAAATCAACATGTCACTATCCCATTTGAGATTGCTTGAAAGAAAATTGGAAATCTGGGGTAACTGCCTGCTTTGAGTTCAGTTGCATATGGGGTGCTTTCCTTGAGCTTTCCCCAAACTTTACATATATCTCTCCCTCACTGAGGACCTGAAAGCTGTAACGACTTTATGTTCTAGTTCAAATATTAGTACAAGACAGCCCATGGAGATAAAAGGGATCATTTTTTCCCCTTGGAATTTCACTTTTGGCAGCAGCTGTAGCAAATCAATTGTAAAGCACCAGTGAAGGGACTCTGACATGCAGTTCACATATTTCAAATGCTAAAATGTATTTAAGCTCACCATTACTTCTCAAAGCGATCTTACAAGGCATGCAGATTTGGAAGGCTTCCTATAGGGATGACACGCAGCCCTCATGATGTGGGAAACTCTTAGAGCTTTCAGAAAATTTCAAAGTACATAACCCTCCACTTCCATCTTTTGGGACGCAGCCATCTGCTTTTGAAGGTGAAAAGGTTTACTCTCTCTAAACTCAAGGGTAGGGAAGGGGACAGGGCAAAGAAAATAAGGAGACAGTAGCAGGACAGGGAGAAATGAGGATTGGGAGACTTTGTGAGCTGTAAACATTGGAGGGATTATTGGGATAGACAATAGGAATTTTTCAGGTATCCTAGTATTTAAGTGGCTGTGGGTTCTGTTTGAATTTAAATAGTCCCTGCTTTTAAAGGTGTAAAAAATTCAGAAATGTCAGTGTTAGCTCACAGCACAGAAGTCCGGAAGGGATGTTAAGACTAAGCTCTTCCAAATGCAAATTGACATGGGGAGGACAGTTAATTCTGATTTGTGAGCTATGAAGTATCAGCTTTTATTTTTTGCTAAGACCTTTTGAAGGTGAGGGCAAAGGAAGAAAGGGAATGGAGACTCATTTATTTTTTGTGATGTAAAAATTAATGTTCATCAAAAACTTTTCCCTAATGACTCTCATTGAGAGACTTTTTAAAAAAGTTGCCATATCAGGGTACGGTCTCATCACTATGTCAGATAAGGAAAGAAATGTTGCAATCTCCTTTGTTCTTACCCGTTTGACCACTTCTTTGCACATCAATGCAAAGCTCAGAGCTAGTTTTACGCTGCCTTTGAAGCGTAGCCATGTGCTGGGGAAAGCATGAGTCAGAGTACTGAAGGTTGGAAGATGCATCTCTGTGATGGATATGAGCCATGGCTGTTCTGCAGCTCCACAAAGCTCAGAGGTCACGGGTAGAGGCACAAACTAAGCTGGTTCTCCATGATGGCTGCCCCAGACTGTCCTGGGCACTTATCTGGTCCCAATAGTCACTAAACAGGGGACGTAAAAGTGTTGCTTATTTGCTGTACCCTGGTGCTGGCACAGGACTGAGTTTGGTTCTGTATCTCTACTGTTCTACAATTTGCTGAGGTTTAACACGGATGCCATATTCAGATGCATGGTGAGAAGAGAGAAATAAGCTTTTCACCCTCTAACGAGTGCACAAGAGACAAGTAGAATTGCCATCAGTGGGGGCGATCCCATGCCCCGCGCACGCTGCATGCATCCTGTGCATGTGCACATGCATGCAAACCACACGCATCTCCATAGAGATCGCATTGTTCCGCGTGGCTCCCATGTGGGACCTGCACGGGTCTCATGCAGTTCCCACATGGATCCCACTTGAGATTGCAGCCAGTGTCTTCAGAGAACTAGTCTCTTGTGGACACCCAGCGCCTTAGGGTGTTTTGACACAGACACTTCCCATCCTGGGATTAGGAGAAAACAATTTGGGAATTGTTATCCAGGGAGTACAAGTGATACCTGCTTATACAGACATTTCTATCTCATACTGAAATCCATGCCGGGATAGTTCAGTGAACAGCGCATTGCTGTCATCCCGGTTTGAGAATATCTGGGATGAATATCAATCCCATGGTGCTTTTTGTCCACTGATCTCTGGGGCTGAAAAAATGGCTTCATTTCTTTTCTCATTTCTGAGTCGAAGAAAATGGAGACTCAGCCCTTTGTTCTGCGGGTATTTAAACGTGGCGCTCTGCAATGTATTGTTGAAGGATGCCAGAGGTAATACGATTGCCCCATAATCGTGTGCTGCTACATACCATAGAGCAGGGGCGTAGCAAGGTTGAGAAGGGCCCGGGCTCAAGCCACGGTTATGGGCCCCTCATGTGCACGTGTGCGAAGCATGCGTGCTCGCCAAAAACCCAAAGTGGGCAGAGCTTAAGGGATGGGGCGGGGCTTCAGGGATGGGGTGGGGCCTGCGGACAGCTTCTAAATATACAAAATCCAACAGCTAGGAGTTATAAGGGTTAGTATGTGATGGAGAGAACATCAGTTAACACTGGGAACTCCTTGCTGCTGTGCAAAACACTGCCACGTGGAGACAGAGAGAGCAGTCCTACTAACATCCCATCCATTCAGTGGATGGGACTCCAGCAAGATAACTCTCTCTCTCCAAGAGTGGTAGCACCATAGCAGGATAAAAAAACAATGGATTACATATTTAACACACACATAACCTTAGGGCCACAACAAAATAGCTGCAGCATTCAGATCTGAGTAAAGTAGAATGGCAGATTACACGTTGCAATTGCACTGTACAGGAATTTCCCCCCCAAAGAAACCTGGTATAAAACTGCATAAAAGACAGAAACCTGATTTTCACCCCCTCTTCCTTGTCACCTCTTCCCGCCCAGTTAATTCCAGCAACACATAAGACTCAAACCTTCCCCCATCCTTGTCAGTTACAGCAGCACAGCATATTGGAACCTTGGCATCAGAGACAGGCTATGACTATATGAGGTGAAATCTCAGGATTTCAAAACCTCAATTTTATCACAAGCATCACATTGCCAACATTTTGAAAACACCTAAAATCACAAGACTAACAGTTAAATCTCAGGATTTCAAAACCTCAGTTTTATCACAAGCATCACATTGCCAACATTTTGAAAACACCTAAAATCACAA
>QEPC01001360.1:4491746-4528364 GCA_003113815.1 Sphenodon punctatus
GGGCACCGGGATTTGCAGGGGGGAAACAGGCTGGGAGCACTGGCCTCAGCTCAGCGACTCTCTCCGGCATGTGCTGCTGTGCCACTGCGCATGGTCACATGGTGGTGTGAGTCACTGAGTGAGTCAGTGTAAAAAAAATTAAACTAGAGCATCCCGACTCTCCAACCTGCGGCGGTGGCGTGGGGCTCCTCCCCCATGGGGCCATGTGCCTGGGCGCCAGTGGCACATGCCTCGGGCCAGCCCTGGTGGTTGGGTGCGGGAGGGGGAAGGAAGGGGGCCTCCTGCCCCCCTCCCGCACCAGACCGCATAACTAAGGGAAGCTTTTAAAAAAAAAACACCAAACCCCCCCCACCTATTTTTCTTTTCGTCCCCCCTGGAGTACACCCCCTCCCAGGGCAAGGCTTGGGCGCAAATGCGCCCCCCCCGCACCACGGTAGGTACGCCAGTGCTATAGAGGCAAAACTGCATAGAGGGGATGTCTGCTCTCGCCATAACACTCTGTGATACTAATCCCGGGATAGTTGACTATCCCAGGATAGTTGTTTAGATGGACCTAATTCCGGTATTATTTAACAACCAGATTTTTAAGCCAAGAAAAAGGATAAGTGTCTGTGTAAAAGCACCCCTAGTGGGTTCAAGAAAGGTGGATGAGAAAGCAGAACCATAATTTTGCCCAATCACATGCTGGCCAGAGTGTATGCTTCTCCTGTATATTTAGAAGCAGTGGAAGCCTTTTTGTATGTTTTAGACAAGCGCCTCTCCACTCATTACCCATCCATAGCCAATGCAGCACTGCGAGCTGCACGATGGGTGGGTGATGGGTAGTAAGGCACTTGTCTAGAAACACCCTTTGAGACAGATTAAGCTTATTGCTTCAGCCTATTGATTAAGCCAAAGCATTACTGCAGGGTAGGTCCATCTCACTCCAGTGCAGAAGCATAACTAAGTGGTCTAGTCTAGCGCAATGTGATGCTAAGGAGCTCTTGAAAAGTCACCAAGATATGCTGTTTTTAAATGGGATGCGCCAACGCGGGTCCACCCATTCCCCACCCACCCAAGCACCGATCTGAAGGGGGTGTGGGTGGGCACGTGCTCCCAGGAACCACACATTGCTCACTCATGCCCATGCATGAAGCATCGGGGGGAAATCCCAGCGCACACCCATCCTGGCACGTTTAAATCCCCCTCATTCACCGGACATGCATCGGTGCGTCATGCAGTGCGCACAAACCCGGCCCCCAGCCATTCCCGTTTAAAAACGGCCATACTTGCTGACAATGTTTTCCTGACAAACCAGGGTTCTCTCAGTAGGGTTGCCAGATACCTTTTATTTTAGGAGAATATCCCATATATCAGACTTCACTACTTTCAGTGGGGACTCATCCCATGCTCTGCAGACCACCATGCAGAGCACACGCAGCATGTGTGCATGTATGCAAGGGTAAGTCGCATGCACCCCCAGGGTCTATGGTGTGCATTCAAACCATGCAGCAGTGTGTATGTGCGCACAGTGGCGTGGGCGGGGCATGAGTTCAACCACACCATCTCCCATTTTTAAAATTTTGAGTTGGCTACCCTAGCTTTGAGAAGATCTTCCAGCTAATTGTAATGAAATAGGAATTTTAAAAAATCCTGTTTTTATACAAGTATTCGGAGCCCTGGCTACACACCACCTATAGCTAGAGTTTAGAAGTAACTTTGCCTAGCTAAAATGAGGATTCTCTTAAATGTCTTATGAAGTGCTGTTCATTTGCTTACACCCTTGTTTCTTTTTGGTTTAAAAGACAGTAGAACCTAGGTTTTATTGATACTTTCTGTGCAGTGTCCTTGAGAGAGACTACAAAGCATAATTCTGTTTTAGACTGCCAGCCTGGCGTATCAGTCAGACCTAGAGAGGTGCGAGACCAGCAGGATCTATAGATCAACAGA
The DNA here is from genome assembly GCA_003113815.1 of Sphenodon punctatus. NCBI lineage: Eukaryota > Metazoa > Chordata > Lepidosauria > Sphenodontia > Sphenodontidae > Sphenodon > Sphenodon punctatus. The sequence goes on from QEPC01001360.1 coordinate 4,493,676, forward strand.
ATTTGGGAGATTTTGGAACAGGGCTCTAGTTTGAGGACACACCTAGAGTCTTTGGGAGCACTGAATCATTGAGATGTATTTGAGGACACAGGCTCCAGTGTGCCTGGCTTAAGGAATACGTTGGTGCTGATAGCCAAGAGGTCCAGTTGGGCTCTGGTAAACCTCAAAGCATGTCAGTGCCCCTTGAGCTCTTGCCACTGTCAGAACATTGAGGCAAAAGGTACCTGAATACAGGCCAGTCCCTGTGCTGAGATATGGCGTGTGGTGCAAATCTCTCCCTCTCTTGCTTGGTAAACAAGTTTTGTAAGTTTTTGGTTGCTCACTGTCCATAGCAACCAACCAATTCACGCATCATTAGATTTTGCAATAATTGGCTTGTAAGTCTTTCTTTATAAGGGGGAAAGTGACTTCCCCGGCATCACATTTTCTGTACGTGTGCTATTAGTCATATGCCATTGCCGGGATATTTGACTTGTTTGTTGTCTAATGTTTCAGGTGAAACTATTTAAGATTTATTTTGTAATTTTCAGCATGTCAATGTAAAGCATATAGTTTTTGCCTACCTTTCACCATCAGGATGGAATAAATTGCCTCTTGATGCAAAATGGGTGTCAAGCGTTGAAACTTTCCCATGACTGATGGCTAGGGCGCTGAATATAGCCTATTCCTGTATATCACTTTCCTGACTAGGATGCATCTTCTCTACATAATGTAGATTTCTCTTCCCTGTTTGTCCCCTGAGCACCCTTGAAAGTGAGAAGTGCTGCCCCAACAATGCTGTGATCGTGACAAAACAATAGTTATTTATTAAATAGATAGCTATTAAATATATGAATTTCACAAGGTAAGACCACACATTGCTCTCTAGTCATATTAGTCAGATCATTATTCACTCAACATACCAATAACATGGTATGCAGCCTATCCACGCTGAGGTCAGGAACGCTCAATAGTAAGGTAAGCAATTAGCTCAAAGTACTGAAAGCAACCATAAATAAATGGGAAATCAGCTACAGCTATATAGAACTTGGCACTTCCAGTCCACAAAAGGCTCATGGGTTCTATTTGGCTTTGAACTGACATGGGGTCTGTAAAAGGGATGTGTTGTCCAAGCAGGATTGGGACCCCCTCATTCGTCCATGGATGTTCACCAGCTGCTGTACATGTCAGTGTGCCAAGTGGGTGACACGTCCTCCAACCACCGATGCGCCTGGGGATTAAGGGTGTGTTTAAACAAGATGCATCCACGCATGGCCCCCCACTGTCCAAGTTTCCAACTGCTTGTGTGATGGTGGTGCATGGGAGGCACACTCCCATGACCCACACAGTGGCCACTCATGGCCCCACATGGAGCACTCCTGAAAAATACGGGTTGCCCTGTGTGGGTCAGGGTGGTAGCCTTCATGGACGGGGCAGCAATGCTGGGAGACGCTTGTTTGAAGGGCTCCTCATGCATGTTGCGGGCATGAGTGCCCACAGCCACACCACTCAGCGGTCACAGATCACCCCCCTCCTGCAGCGCTCATTTAAAAACACCGCTACTCATTAACTTGGCTCCAAGTGACCTGGGGCAGCGTGCTGGCGAACCATGGGCCTAGTCATGCAATGACTTACCCACAGCCAAAGAAGTTTGATGTGAGTGTGGGAAATCTAAACACTGGAAGGTCAAGATAAAATTAACCACAAAGCTCGGAGTTTCCTGCAGGTAAGCGAGCACAGACCAGTTTTCAGATTCAGCCAAGGTTTCCCAAAGGCTTGGAAACTCAAAGAAATGTGGCCTGAGTTCTGGGACTGGAACAGAAATGATTTTGTCTTGGTCTTTGTTCTGCAGAGTGTTCAAATAACAACTCCTCTTACATAAATACCTTGTGCAGCTCTCCCAGTCAGCACAAGTCTAAGGATATGCATCATATCTCTTTTACTAGAAGTCCTGTATAGTACTTCTCCTGTTGTTAATGCATTTTAACACATATGGTTTACTGAAAAACATTAGGGATGAAGCTGAGAGTTCTGAAAAGTGAAGGGAATTATTATTATTATTTTGCATGATATATTTACCAGCCAATGCACATTCTGAAGCTTACAATAAAAATCAAGCAACAGAAATTTCACTATATTCTAGATAAATGATTACCTAAATTTCCATTGTTATCCTAATTCATTTGTGATCTATAACAGTGCTGGGGAATTTAATCTCTTTTAAAAAATGTGATTGATCTGGAAAGTGGAACTGAAATGTTAGTTCTTTCCTTTACCACACGGTGTCACTATTTCACCAACCTAAGCTTGAGGAGTCTACACTGCAGGCAATTTTACAATAATTCCTTTCCTTGGTATTTTAATAACTTCTTGAAAACATATGCAGATAATTTATCTAGATTTAGCTGCTATAGAAATGGGGAAGATGGCAACCTGTCAAAGACCAAATCAAAAGATGTCTTTGTGGCACCCTTTAATACACCAGAGAGAGCTCAAGGGCTGCAAGCTGGCTCCCCACCTCTTTACATTGATGCATCTAATGTGGTCATGTGGCCCCCTTGCTGTGAAATTTAATTCTCATATCCTTACTCTTTGGATCTTTCTTCTGGGACTAAATGTAGTATTTTTATTTTTAAATTCTTATCCAAATCAAGTTTCTATTCCCTTCAGATTGATGTAAGATTTGTAGGCAATATATTTGCCAAGTTGCTTCTGTGGGACTGTCACCTTATAATTTGCTTGACATCATAGATGATTTGATGGGGATGTTTTTTATACAATGTCATACGTGACAGTGCCATGAATTTGCCATGCCAATCATCCACAGTGGTGTTAACACAATCAGAGTGCTGTAAAGAACAAATTATTAGGGTTCCATTGAACAGTACTGAGAACTGTCATTTTTCTGGGCTCTAATGAAAGGATTTTCAAAAGCCTAGTGTGAAGGCAAGAGGCTAAATAGGATTTGTTACATTCAGAGTGCTTTCAAAACAGGTGCCTAGTCATAGCCAAATCCCCTGAGAGCCATGGGGGCTTAGCACCCCAAGAAGGATATTCTGAGGCAGGGTTAAGGAAGAGGCTCTTAAATTAAAACTTTTTTAAAAATCTAGGAGCCCATTGATATTTGAAATCATTTGGAGTGCAGTGCCATCAGTATGCTGATGACACCCAACTCTCTCTTTTTCATCTGCCCCAGGCCCTGCTGTCTTATTTATTTATTTCAACATTTTACTACCCCATCCCTCCTGCCACAGGCAGCTCGGGGCGGTTTACAATTAATCAAACAACATTTAAAACAACAATTAAAACAACTAAAAGGAGGAAAAGAAAATAACCCCATACCCCCAAAAAACCTCCACCCCCTCACCCATCTCCCCCGCCAAATGCCTGGTGGAACAGCCAGGTCTTACAACTTCTCTGAAAAGAGGGGAGATCCCTGGCCAACCGGGCCTCTACCGGAAGGGAGTTTCACAGCTGTGGTGCGGCCACCGAGAACGCCCTCCCCTGTGTGTTCACCCAGAAGACTCGGAGGACCTCAAGCAGGGCGTCCCCAGATGACCGCAGTGGTCGATCCACCACCCGGGGAGTGAGGCGGTCCCGCAGTTAGGTAGGGCCTAGGCCGTTTAGGACTTTATATGCCAAAACCAACACCCTGAATTGGGCCCAGAAAACCACCGGCAGCCAGTGCAGAGAGCGGAGCACTGGTGTAATATGCTCCCAGTCCTACCAGAAAACGGGCCGCTGCATTCTGCACCAGCTGCAGTTTCTGAGCCGTCACCATGGGTAGCCCCACGTAGAGCACGTTACAATAGTCCAATAGTCTTGGTGCTTACTTGGTGTCTGGCTGCTGTTGGGGACTGGATGCGGGTGAGCCGACTGAAGCTGAATCCAGACAAGACCGAGGAGATGATGGTTGGCCACTGTTGTCTGACCTGGGGGATGTAGGAGCCACTGTTATTGATACCATACAGCCTGTCTTTGGTCACTTGGGTTCATAGCCTTGGGATGCTCTTGGACCCACTGCTGTGCCTGGATAGCCAGGTTGCAGTGATGACCAGGAGTACCTTCCACCAATTTCATCTGGTGAGAAGGCTACAAACTTTTTTTGGGTCAGACTCGAATTTATCCACAGTCATTCATTCCTTCATAACCTCAAGGCTAGCCTACTGCAATGTGGTCTATGTGGGGCTGCCCTTGATGACTGGAAACTAAAGTTGGTGCAGAATGCGTTAGCCCACTTCCTGTGGGGGTAGGTCACCGGGACCACATTACACCAGTACTCGGGAGTCTACACTGGCTGCCGATAGCGGTCTGAGCACAATTCAAGGTGCTGTTTTTTACCTATAAAACCCTAAATAACTTGGGCCCCAAGTATCTGAAGGACTGTCACTTTCCTTAAGTTCCGTCACAGCCCTTCTGTAAGTATCAACTGCCCGTGAGGTTTTACACAACAATATATATATATAAAATCTTATAAATGAAAAACTGCAATTGTTAAACCTCGGTTTGGCAACACCTGCGGGTTAATAGTGCATTACACTGAAAGCATCTCTGCAACATAACCTGTTCAGACACTTTTTCTTTTTTTTAAGCAAACAGGAAAATGCAATTTTTTCATCTTGCGTGAATGCAAAGTGCTGAGTAAGTGAATACTTTGACTTGTGGATCCCGGTTTATAGCCAAATATAAACATATATATAAACATTATATATATAAAACTAGGGGAGTTGTACAAGACATTTATGTATTATCAAAATTCTTTGGCTGTGGACAAGTCATTGCATGACTTGGCCCATGGTTAGCCAGCACGTTGCATCAGGTCACCTGGAGCCAAGTTGTGGAAGTACCAAGTTCTATATAGCTGTAGCTGGTTTCTTTCATTATATATATATAATTTAATTCATTATATATATTCATTATATATAATAGTCATTATTATATGTTATATAATATATATTATATATTAATTATATAGATCCAGGACACTCTCTGTGTCCTGGATCGACCCCTGCCGTCTGCCCGGAGCACCCTTCTTGATGTCCCCCGGGTAGTCCAGGGGGCTACGATGGAGACAAATTTCTTGGTAGCTGCACCTAGGCTGTGGAATTCCCTTCTGGCAGAGGCCCAGGTGGTCCTGGACCTCGCCTCGTTTCGACATCAGTGCAAAACCTGGCTGTTCCGCCATGCTTTTCATGAGGGAGATGGGTGAAGGGTGGGTGGGGTGTGAGGTAGGGAGGTAGTTTTTTTTGTCTTTTATGCTATCCTCTTTTGGAGTTGTTTTATGGATTTTGTATATGTTATTTTAATGATTTTTTAAATGATATATTAATATATTATGTTGTAAGTCGCCTCGAGCTGCATGAGCAGGAGAGGTGGGATAAAAATGTTGTAAATAAATAAATAAATAAATAAATAAAGAATGAAACCAGCTACAGCTATATAGAACTTGCTAATTCCAGTCCACAGCTTGGTTCCAGGTGACCTGGGGCAGTGTGCTGGCTAACCATGGGCCTTTGACTTACACACAGCCAAAGAATGTTGATAATACATAAATGCCTTGTGCAACTCTGCTTGCGCTCTCTCTCTCTCTCTCTCTCTCTCTCTCTCTCTCTCTATCTATCTATCTATCTATCTATCTAAATATATATAATGTTTATTATAAGCATTCACTTACTCAGCACTTTGCATTCACACAAGATGAAAAAATTGCATTTTCCTGTTTGCTCAAAAAAAAGAAAAAGTGTGTGAACAGGTTATGTTGCAGTGATGTTTTCAGTGTAATGCATTATTAACCCGTATGTGTTGCCACCCAAACCGAGGTTTAACAATTGCAGTTTTTCATTTTTAAGAGTTTCAAGTAATGTTGGAATGGACATTTCCCACTTTCAGTCCACCTAGCACCAGAGAAACATGTGTAACAGGGGCCGGGTGTCCCATTCCTTGTCTGCTTCCTACTTGCGTTCTATGGTCCCTAGAAGCCCTGCTGGCCCTTAAAAGTTCAGTGCCATCATGATTCCAAGCCTAACCCTTACTGGGGATTAGCAGTGGACATGGCAATAGCACAGCAGAATCGAACCTGTGGGATGCAACGTAGGAATGGTGATCTAGCAACAGAACGTACAATAGTCAGTGACTCATGAAATTCAAAACATGGGGGAAACAAGGGAATGCATCCTTGCTCCTTGAGCGGCTCCATTGGCACTAACTTCATTCAATTCAGTGGAGTGGGAGAGACTGTGGGTGTTTTCACACAAGACACTCTCCACTCACTACCCACCCACCTCCCCCACACTGTACATGTTACAGAGTACCCATAAGGCAACACTGCAGTCCTGCAACATGTATAATGGGTGGATGGTGGGTGGGTAGTGGGTGTACAGTGTCTTGTGTGAAAATGGTCAAAGTTGAAGCTTAAGTATCAGGCTGCTAGGGTGCAGTCCAGACACCAGCCAAGTCAATGCTTACCTTTTATTTAGCTTCAGTAGAGTCACAAATGCAATGTTATGCTTCTCTGGATAAAACATGCCATGATTCAAGAGCTCCCATTTCTAAAGTAATTTTTTTAAAATCCCCAAACTCTGAGGAGAGTATGAACTTGAGAAAGGGAGCAGAACTAAATACTTTACATAGACATAGGGTAAAAACAGATGGGCTGGCAGCGCTGCAGCTTCCCGGCCTGACTTGGGGTGGGAATCTGCAACCGATATGGCCCAGGTTGGGGAGGGCATCAAACTAACATGCTCGGAGCCAGAAAGCCATCCCACTGCTTGCACGCTCCGGGTAGGGCAGGGAACTAAAAAAATGTGTGGGCAACTGGCTCCACCCACCTGCTCCCAATGCCCCGCCCCCCCACCATGATGGGCAGTCATGGCGACCAGCCATGGTGCTGCTTGGCCATGACGGCTCCTGGCCTGGGGTGGGGTTGATGGGGCTGAACACATATGCTAGCCTGCGGTGGCCCACGTGGGCAGCCCCGCATCCTCTGAGATTTTCTGAGGACACATATTAGGCTTGCCACTTACCTGCCCCAGGGCAGTCCTGGGCTAACATCTGGCAGCGTGTAAACACATGTGTCGGTGGGTCCTGGGCCAAAGCAGGCCATTGTCAAGTGTATTTTTACCCACTAACTAGCATTAGGGGGAGGGGAAACTTCCAGAGCAGAAAATTTCACAATCTCTCTATGCAGCTTGTTCAGATGTTAAAACTATTCTAACAGTGAAGAAGTTTCCCCTAATATTGAAGCTTCCTGAAGTTTAAAACCACTGCTCTTTGTCCTGTCTTCAATGGCAATAGTGAACAAACATTCTCCATCTTGTTTATTGCCTACTTTTGCTTTGTAGAGGAGGAAGTGGGTGACAGGGGAGTCACGGGGAAAAACCAGGAAAAGAAAGATGGTCTGGTGATAGGGGGCAAGAACCTGAGCCTCAGGAGAGCAAGGATCTGCTCCCTGCTTAGCCACACATGACCTGTGTGACCTTGGGCAAAGTGCTTGGTTTCTTTGTGGTAGATTTTCTAAAGCAGAAATGACACTGATAATGTAAACTAGGTACCTAGATGGCAGTTTTGTCTTTGGAAACCTCCCTTCCTGTGTCTCGGTTGGTTCCCCATCTGTGAAATGGGGATTTATTTATTTATTTATATTTATAAAATATTTTTATCCTGCTGCTCCTGCCCACATGGCAGCTTAGGGCGGTGAACAACAAATTAAAACAATAAAACAATAAAAGCAATTTAAAAGTTAAAAATCCCATATGCAGGAGAAAAAACAACTCCCCCCCCAACCCACCTACCGTACACCCCCCCTCCAAAAGCCTGGTGGAACAGCCAGGTCTTACACAAACATCGAAATTACAAGAGAGTGGGGGCCAACTGAGCCTCCTCTGGGATAGAGTTCCACAGCACAGGGACAGCCACCGAAAAAGATCTAACATCTGACCACCCATCTCACCTGGGGAACTTCCAAAAAGGCTCCCACGAACGATCTCAGGGGTCGCACAAGCACATGGAGAGTGAGGCGGTCCCGCAGATAATCAGGGCCCAGGCCGTGAAGGACTTTAAAAGTCAAAACAAGCACCTTGGACCTAGCCTGGTGCTTTATAGGCAGCCAGTGCAGAGCCCGGAGCACAGGTGTCATGTGATCCCTGCGGCCCGCCCCCATAAGGAGATGGGTTACGGCATTCTGCACCAGCTGCAGCCTCTGGACCAGCTTCTTGGGCAGCCCCATGTAGAGCACGTTGCAGTAATCCAGCCTCGAGGTGATGAAGGCATGGATGACAGTGGCGAGGTCAGAGTCTGAGAGATACGGCCGAAGTCGCCGGACAAGATGTAACTGCCAAAATGCACTCCGTGTCACGGCCACAACCTGAGATTCCAGGCTGAGCTGTGAATCAAGGAGCACACCCAGACTCCACACCTGAGAGACCATGGGAGGGCGAACCCCCCCTACAGGAGGGATGATTGTACTTTCCTACCTGACAGAGGTGTTGAGGATAAATTCATCAAAGGTAGTGTGGTGCTCAAGTACTAGGGCAACATGGGGCCATCTATGAGAGATGGGAAATGGGGCGGCCTGAGGACTGAGATTTTAGTAACTGCAGCAATATAACTAGTCATGCTCCATTTCATACAAGTGCCTCACAATAAAACTTACTCCTACTCCTACTACAAAAGTGAAGGAAAGATCAGGAAGTATCTGTCTCAGAGAAAGAGGAAACATTCCTCCTGATAGAGGCCTAGAGGACTTTCTTTCTTTTCCCTCTCAGAAACACAGGTTATCCAATTATAGATGCATGGAGGATGGGTGGGTGTGGGAGCATTCATCACTCCCCCCTCTACAAAATTTAGACAAGATGGGCCCCATGCAGGGACAGGTGATCCTTACATGGGGCCATCTTGTTTAAAAACACCCTCTACCTGAGAGCTCCCATGATAAGTACTTCAGTCTCTTGGCAAAGAGAGCACAATTGTTCAATGAAGACCACCTTCTTATGATGCTATATTGCCATTAATATCAGTATGTCCACTGCTAAGTCTCCGGAGTGTGAATCTGAAAAAGTGACCACAACTGCTGCTTTGGCCTTGCCATGACTCCTGTCTGCTTAATCACACCTGAATAGTGTGGACAGGACAGACTGGGCTCAGACAACCTTAATATTATTATTATTAATTGTTATAACTGGGTAAGGTTAATTTCTTTAACCATAAAGTTTGTTCATCCGTTCAATTTAAAAACCTGCCCATTTCCCCATTTCCCCATAATCTCAACTCCTAGCAGCAGCCCCTCATGACCTTCATGAGGTTGGGGGGAAAATAAGTAATCTTTCTGTAGGCTTCCTCTTGTAGAAAGGTAAGCATGACTCTGCAGACTAACTCCTTCCCCTCTCTTCTGTTAGAACTGGAATGGGGAGTGAAGATCCATGGCATTTAATGCTAGGTGGAAGACCATGAAGTCTCAATGTCAGTCTACCCAAGGAGCCTGAAGATCTGCTTCTCTAACCTTTTGCAACATAGGGGGCCTGCTTAGTCATTTCAAGGACCTGGTGTCTAACTGGAATCTTTATTGTAAGACCTGGTGACTATAGGGCACTTTTAAATGAGCAGGTCGCCATCGCGCAACCCGCTCGCGCGATATTTCAAAATTCCGCAAGGCTGGATTACATGAGACAGAAGTCCGTGATCATGCGCATAGAAGGCGGTCACGCATTGTTTGCAGACGGCGAATTAAATACCTGCGCATGATCACGGACTTCTGTTTCGTGTAATCCTGCCTCGCGGGATTTTGAAATATCATGTGAGTGGGTCGCACAATGGTGACCCGCTCATTTAAAAGCAGCCAATGTCAGGAAGCAAGCCCCTTCAAGGGGCCTCCAGACCCAGTTCCTCTCTCAGGGTTCTCCCGTGGGGTGCTTGAGAAGCTTAAAGTTACACAATGGTTCCCCAGGACACACATGGAATTAAGGCAAAGGGAAGGCAGAGCTAGAATTTACGAATAGCCAACAAAGGCTTAATGGGTCACGGAGAAGTGGGGGGAAACTAGTTACACAAGAAAGGCTGTGGTGGCCACGCTCTGTAGCCTATGTAGCCCTTAGGGCTCCAGCATCTTGGTGCTGGTAATCAATTTTTTCCAGAGTCTCTTCCAGCTGCTAGCTTCCTCTCAGCAAGACCTTGCTGCCCTAGGAGCTGTGAGCTTTGTTTTTCTTGGTTACCTATGTTCCTCTCCTCTGTTTCCCCAGTCCTCACCTGACTCCTGTGAAGTCTTGTCCACTATGGAGCCTGTATTCCTCTCTATGCTTCCCAGTCCTCACTTGACTCCTGTGAAACCTTGGCCCTTTTTACACGGGTCGTGGTTCAAGTGGGGTGGTGGTGTCCGTGTGCGCTGCAGTTCGTGTGTGATGGATGGGTGGACCCCCACCTCCATGCACAGAGGCACCTCCATTTTTTTCTGGTGCTTCTGTGCATGGGGATCCGTGTGCACGGGAGCACGCACTCCCGTAGGATATACACGGCTGGCACGCACGCATGAATACCCAGATTTCTGGGTGTTCATGCGTGGGTACTGCCTGTATAAAAAGGGCCCTTGTTTCCTTCTGAAGCCTTGTCATTCTTCCCAGGCATCACCTGACCCTCTGTAGAGCCTTCTTTCCTTCTCAAGTCTGCTTCCATTCCATAGGCCATTTTTAAATGGCACCGTCTGGTGGGGGGTGCATGGGCACACCGGTGTGTGTGCGGTGGGTGGACGGGGCGTGCACACGGCCACACACGCATCTCCATTCACCCCCCGCTCATCCCCACACATGGAGCAACCTACGTTTTCCCCAGTTGCTCCATGCGTGGGGATGAGTGGGGGGTGAGTGGGAATCGGTGTTAGGTGGGAGTGCGCATACACCCCCACTCACCGCCCGTGCTGTGTCCTTCACACGGGCCTCTCCCACTCATGAACACACATTTCTTCCTCAAGCCAGCATTCCTCCTTATGCTTCAGTGGCGGTTTTCTTCCTCTGGTATCTGAAATCCTCCTTTCTGTGTGTTCCTCTCATCTCACTTTCACCAGCCTCTCTTTCTTGGGCCCTGTTTCGACTCGTGTTCAGCTTGTCTGACCCCAGTGGGGACCTCGTGCACCGTACATGTATACCCAATGATGATCACTGGCCTTAGCTTTTATCCTAGTCCTCTCATCATCCTGAGGGGGAGGACTGTTCCAGCTCTTTCCCTCTATTCCTTTCCTGCTGTGGCTTGCCCCTAGGCCCTAGCCATAGCCCTTACGCTGAAACTGTTATAAATTCTTGGGAGGATGGCCTGTTACAATTTAGAGTGGGAAAACTGGGGTTGTGGAAGACAAAAATGAAACATGGGGATTTTCTTTTCTTTTTTGGTGTGTGGTGGAGAGAGGTAATATTGTGAAATCCTGACTGCCTTCTTGTTCTTTCTACATAAAAATTGCAAACCAGATTGTGAGGGATTTGGGAAGGGACTGTGACTTACCCTAGGCAAAGCTCAACGGCAGTCATAGGTGTTCAGATTACAGTCGCTAAGAGCTGCAATAAATACAACGAATAACAAAACCTAGGTCTATAGTGTCCACGTCTAGTATATCATGCTAAATTCTGTTGGAAAAGGAAAATTGAAAGCAAAGGAGTGTATTTTCATAACTCACATTCTTGGCAGACCCAGCAGAGGCCAAAGCTTGAATAAGCACTGAAAATGAACTCTTTTTATCACTCCTAAAAAGGGTCTGGTTCCTCCAGGTTAGGCATAAGACTGAATGGCAAAGCTTTTACCAGACTGTCCCTGCTTCATCTTATCTGGCATCTCTCAAGAGCACTAACATATAAAAACTAAGCAACCTTGCAACAGGAGTGTAACAGAAGGCTAGAGAACTGGGACTGGGCTACATCAGCCAGACTGCCTTGCAGAGGGGGAGGGTGTTTACAAACGTGATGCCGGCCCAGCAGGGTCCACAGGGTCCGCTATGGGCTGGCTGGGCCAGCAATCATGGTGGTACGTTTGGGGCTGGGGGGGCGGGGGGGTTGGTTATGTGTCTTCTCTTTTATTTGCATTTTTTAAAAATTGTATTGTTTGGTTTTTACCGATTGTATGTGTTTTAATGTTGTAAGCCACCCCGGGCTGCTTGGAGCAGGAGGGGCGGGGTAGCAAATGATTTTATAAAATAAAAATAAAATAAAATAAATGGGTGATGTTTTCCATCCAGTTTAAGTATCTTCTCTCTCCTTTCAGTTCTCTTTTCGTTAGGTTTAAACCAATACATTCCCACTGTTAAATATTTAATTGCAAATCAATATTCACAAACCCAATATTTTCTGTTGTACCATTTAAATCTGTTACAGGTAGCTAGACACAGCATGACTCATGCCATTGAGACTGGCGGTAATGTAATCTCTTTCTGGGCTGTATAGAAGCCTCCCCCAAGGCCATCAAAGGTCACTATCACCTCTGCTAATGATCTCCCCAAATGTCATTGTGTTAATGAGTGCCTTCTGAGTCAATTCAAAAGATCACCTCTCCCCACTTCCACTATTTACTCTGGGCTTTTTCTTTTCAGTGTTACACTTGACAACAAGAAGAAAATATGCCAGATAATGCTCAGCACATTTTCATGGACTGATCCTACTACCTTTGAAGTCAGTGGTAAACACTCCATAATAGTTTTCAAATACCTAAAAGGATGCCATAAAAAGAAGGAGAACATTGCCAATGAAAGCAGAATGAGAAACAATAGTTTTAAATTGAAGAAAGGTAGGTTTAAGTTAAATATTAGGGGGGGGGAGGGACTTAACAATTAGAACTGTTCAGTGGAACTAGCTTCTAGAGAGATTTTGGAATCTCCTTCTCTAGAGGTTGTCAGGAAAAAAAACCTGACAGGCATATGTCAAGAATGATTTAGATATAGGGTAACCTGCCTCAGAGCAGGGAGTTAGACTAGATGACCTCTGATATCCCTTCCAACTCAACAGTTCCAACTGACAGGTGCTTAGGAGAGCATAGTTTGAGCATGGGCAGTTCCAAAGAATGCCGTTAATTCAGGGGCATCTGAGTATCCTAAAATAGAGAGGAAAGAAGCTGAGAAAGCTCAGGTAGGAGTCAGTGCAGAACAGAGACATTTAAATGATTCCAAATTAACTGAAACAATCTCTTAGGCCGCTTTTAGATGAGACAAATTTGCGCATGGTTGGTAAAAAAATGCACGTGTTTTCATGCTTGTTTAAACACTTAAACTGTTTTAAATGCGCATTTGCCATGACCGTGTAAAAGCCCAAACCGTTTTGAATGTGTTTTTAAAATAATGCACATTTAAAAAAATCTGTTTTGGCACCCCCGCAATCATCAAAGGGGGTCAAAACCGGTTTTAAAAAATGCGCATTATTTAAAAACCACATTCAAAATGACTTTTACACGATCATGGCAAATGCGCATTTTAAACGGTTTAGGTGTTTAAACAAGCATGAAAACACGTGCATTTTTTTACCAACCATGCGTAAATTTGTCTCGTCTAAAAGTGCTCTTATAATGAGCAGAATAAGAATAAAAAGAATATGTTTAAGTGTGTCTATGGGCATTTTTACACGCACGTTAAAGTTCCGAATGTTTAAATCTTCTGGGTTTACAAGTCCACAAGAAAGTTCCAGATTAATTTTTCATACACACACACTGCCCTGAGGTAGTTCCTGGATGCAACATTCTTCACACAAACACTGCCCTTGAGGCAGCCTAAAGTAGCTTCAGCTGTAGATGTGACAGGCTGCCATGGAAACCGAGTGACCACAGCTGCCTGGAGCAAAGCAGTTTACCAGGAGAACATTTTACACACAAAACTTCTGGGAGAAGTTCTATGCAGAAGTTCAAAGATCTGGATGTTTAAGATCTGAGACTGCGTTCTCACCTGCAGCAGCGGTGGCGGCAGTGGGAGGGGAGAAGGAAGACGCGGCAGCACGGAGGAGCTGGCTGATGGGAGAAGAGCCAGTGCGAACGGGGATCTGCCGTGGCTTCTCTCGTGCATGTCAGGATTTTGCACCCTGACATGTGTGAGAGAAGCCGCAGCAGATCCCCGTTCGCACCAGCTCTTTTCCCATCGGCTGGCTCCTCCAGGCTGCCGCCTCTTCCCTCGCCCCTCCCGCTGCTGCCACCGCCGCAGGTGAGAATACGGCCTGAGTGAGTGATTTTAGACATGCAGAATGTTCAGGATGTAACAGCAAACATCCAGGAGAAATGTGCGTGTAAAAACACCCTATATACCAGCTCGATCTACTCTGTCATTTCGATATACTTCGTACCCTGGTATTACAGTGTCCCGTTGGTTTTATGCATTCCACCAGATGTCTGAAATGACTATTATGTCTAGACCTTCATTTCGTGCCATACACTCTAATTCTTCCATCTTACCTTTTAGACTTCTAACACTTAAATGTATTCTTTTTATTATTCTTAATCTGCTCATTATAAATAACTGTTTCAGGCATTTTGGAATAATTTACATTGGTCTGTTCTGCACTGATTTCTACCTGGGTTCCCTTGGCTTCTTCCGTATCCTCTATATTAGGATATTAGGATACTCCAATTTCCCTGAATTAACAGCATCCTTTGGAGATGTCTTGGTCTGAACCATGCAATCCTCAACGACTATTGAGATTCCAGAGCTCAGCCTGCCTCTGGGGTCCTGCGCGTAGAACTGGGAACATTTTTGAGAATGCTACCCTGGAGGTTCTGGACTTCAATCTCCTACCTAGAAGCCTAAAGCCTCCAGAAACACTCTCTAAAATTCTGTCTAGGTGACGTGTGAGGTCTGCCACCTTTGCATCAGGCAGGAAATTTACCATGCAGTCCTCATGGCCACCAGCAACTCAGCTATTGTGGGGTTTTGGGTGAGGGGAAGGCTAGGGAACACAGCGGTGTGGAGACAACAGGCGAGGTCTGTCTATAAAGAACCCTCAGGATTGAATACGGCTTCTGGAACTGCTGTCCCCAGCCTAGATCATCATTGGGGGATGGAGCACAATGCCTGAACCCCTTCTCCACAATCTCACTACCATGTATATGGGGCCCAGAACCTGGGGGCAGGGAATTGCCAAAGTGGGGGAAGGTTGGTGGTGTCATAGCTCCCAGGAAGGGGAAGGTATGGTACTCGGGTAGGGACACGCACACCCCGGGGGAAGGCTAGGAACCCGGGGCGGTGCACGGGGGAAACATGTAGCCTAGCACACACACGGTACTCCACGCACCCACCTTACACACCACTCGTTCTTATTCCAGTAGCTCGTTCATTCGCTCTCTCTCTCTTTCTCTCATTCTCTCATTTCAGGGAAGGAAACTCCAAGTATCACAACAACGCAAGGGGGCCAGTCTCACGGGCGCTGAGGCACTGATCACTGGCAGGGCTAAGCGGATGAGGGGCCCTTTTTATCCTGCTGTCTGCAGGAACGCTGTCTCAACCGCTCTGAGCGGTGTGGGGCAGCTGAGGGGTGTGTGCCCACCTGAGATGTGCCTGGGTAGGGCTGAGTGTCCCCAGCTGAGCTGTCTTGCTCCACTGCCGCTCCCAGTGGCGGCGGAGTTGTTTCTGCAAGTGGGAGCAGCTTTGCGGGAGGATCTCTTGATAGCGCCACCGGGGGAAGCAGCGGTGAGCACACTGGGGGAACTTGCGGTGCTTCAAGTTCCCATTCTGGGTCTGTTGATGCGACATGGTAGGGGTCTTTATGTAGAGCCCTAGGCAGTGTTAAGTGTCTTCCCTGCAGACCCCACTGCCAGGACCTGACAGCTACATTTCTAACAATTAAATCACCAACTACCACAGCTATCCTATTCCCACCCTCCTGGGCACATAGTCCTGGAGATGTGTCCTTGGTGTGAGAGGATAGCACACCACCAGGAAGGCAGGGTCCCAGCTACGGGATTACTCCCTGCCATTCCCATGTGATGCTCTCCTTCCTGGAGGCCTTGCTCCTCCAAAGCAGAAGCGAGAGGCCACCAGAGTGGAGGTCATCAGGGCAATCCCGGGCCAACATCTGGTGGCGCCTGCACAGACATACAGGTGAGGTCTGGGACACAGCATGACAAAAATAGGAGGGGACTGCTGCCTCCCCAACAGGGCCAGCCTTTAGGCAAGACAATCACATACAGCCCCACATTTTGTGGGGCCCTCAGCTGCCTTGCCACTTTACCGCTTGATCTTTTTACTCCCTCTACTCCACACCAGATTCAGTGCACAGGAAAGACTCAGACAAAGGAAGCCCATGCTGCATGGGGCCACCACCTGTCCCTCATGCTAAGCTGTCTCCTTTTTTCTGCCACTACCTTCTGTGTTGGAGAGGAAAAGGCAGAATGAATGGGATAGGCAGGTAGGTTGGTGGCCGGTAGGCAGTGCAGGGTCCTCCTAATCCACTTTCTCAGCTGCTGTGCTATTTCTGTCCCTTCTCCTGAGGGTGCAGCCACATCTTGTGGCGGAAGGGACAAGGAAGACAGCTGCACTACATAGTGCAGGCTGTGCATCCCTGGCCCCTTCTACATTCATTATGACCTTGAGAGACCTAATGTCAACCCTGCTCCACACCTGGAAAGCTGAAGGAGACACATCGTGAACTGATGTGTAGAAAACAACATAATAAATCTAGGGGACATAATCCCAAACAACATGTGAACATAAATAAAGCAAATGAAATCAAACTGTCTAATATGTCATTATTACCTTCTTCTAAATAGCAAGAGAGATTAACTTGTTGCATTTGGTTAGGAGAATAAATGTTTTCTGTCATAAATTGACGTGCTGAATTTAAGACCTTATGGAGGTCTTTGAAATATCCAAGCTGTTTTCTCTTTCCTTTGCACATCAGACTGCCCCAGTGTTCCTTCAAGTTTCCATATTCCACAGGAGCAACTCAGCTGATGCCCTCTGTAGAATGTCTGACTTCTGGCGCCTGGTAACATAGCATTCTGCATTCCCTCGGCTAAGCCATGCTAACCCTTGTGGGAGGATTGCTTTCAAAAGCCTTGTGGTTCTCCAAGTCACATGCCCTATGAATCAAACCCCAAACTATTTACGCCCTCCTCCAGTTCCTGTTCAAAAGCAGATGCAGGAGAGAAGCAACATTGAAATTTCCATTTGCTTATTTGTTTTTTGCTTCTGCTGAATCCTTTTACCCTCCCTCCTTTCACATTCTTCTGTCCTATGCCGACAAAAGCTCTCCCCTTCCCCTTTTGCTAGGATCTGGCACAAGCTCTGTTCACATTAGTGAACAGCCTTGACTGAGCAGCCTCACTCTTCTGATACTTAGTAGCTTGTCTATTCCTGCCATGAAATGCTGATGACATCTACCCTCTCACATATTTGGCTGATCCTACACCCAGTAAAATCAATGGAAAAACTCCTATCAAGTTCAACAGAGCCAACCTGAGACCTTTATTTCTGGCTATCATTGGTCAAATGGACTCTTGCTTTCCCACATCATCTATCAACACTCAAACAGGAACCTCATAATATATGCACTATTTATTATATACTATATATAAGAATCTACTGTAACAACTGGCTGAGCTGCTATGATGGCACTGAAAGATCAACATCATTCCAGGCGTCGTGAGAGAAGGGAAAGCTCACATTCTTGTCACACGTTTTACCATGTATTCCGGGGGCTGTTGGCTTTGTTTTTCATTAACTGTTGTGTTTCATGGGCTATTATAGATTTTTGAAATCTATATTCTCCCCCCCAAAAATGCCTGACTTTTGGTGGCCACATTTTAAGATAAGGATCATGGAAGAACAAATATGGTCGAGTGGGAATTAACTGGGACTTGAAAGACTTGACTTCAATAACCTGTTCTGCCACAGACTTCCTTTCTGACTTTGCCTAAGTCATTTAGTCCTTTTGTGCCTCACTTTTCTAGCTGCAAAACTTGCAGAAGTGTACTTCCTTACCTCTGGGAGGAGGATAAATATTAAATACATTAGGCTCTCAGCTCCTTACAGTAAATGCATAGTCAATTTCCATATTATACCGTCACAGTTTTGTCTAAAAATAGCTAATCACCAGAACCATGCTTCAAGCCTAGACCTTGATTTGCTGGTCATTTCCCCATTAATTTGAAAAACAAAATTCCATTCCCTTTCTTCCAGATTCCCCTCCCCCATCCCCCTGCCAAATACTCTCAAGCCATAACACATTTCCCCTGTCCTTTATTGTAAAGTAAACTTGAGCCCATAAAGTTCTGCTAAAAGAGCATAAATCCTTTTCTCTCCAGAAGCTATCTGCCGTTTCTTCTTATCCTTTGGATAACTGCAGTAATTTTTATGCCATGCTGTCAGGACTGTAATGTTAAGTGCTTCATTAATAATGATTTGTGCTACTGAAAAGTTTAAAATAGGCAAAGCTTGGCAAAGAATGACCCTTATTTATTTGTGTTGCTTGTATTAAACTCTGTAAAGAACATTTTAAAAGCAGCTTTGCTCCTACTTTGAGATACTACAAGCAATATTTCACTTGCCACTGCCCCAATAGCATTAATCAGACGAACAATAATAATGGGAACACATTTTGAGAATTTATTTGCATTTATTAATAAGAAGGGGGACATATTTTACGGTCAGAAAAGGAGACTAGTAGTTGAGAAAATTCTCTAGGTTTCAGTTTAGTAATAATTCCAAGGATTTGCTGATGGGAGAAGAAAAACAGAAAAACTGGGAATTTGATATTCAGGCCTTATAGTAGGAGTGGACCCATTACACCACCAAATCAGACACCTAGGGTGAAAACAGACATAATACTAACACCACTTTAACACTGCTTTAACATTTCTTATGGGCTGTTTTTACATGGACTGTGGTGGCGGGGCAGTCCGTGTGCGTGTCGCTGTGCGCGCAGTGCGTCGGGAGAGGCATCAGACGAGTGCACACCCATCTCCACCCACCGCCACCCATCTCCATGCACGGAACAACCCGGCTTTTCACTGGTTGCTCCTTGGATGGAGGTGGGTGAAGATGGATGGGTCACGGCAGTGTGCACCCAACCCACCGCCGCCTTTACACTGGTGCTCCCCCATGGGTCTATTGAGTGGCTATGTGGGGGAGTGTCTCATGTAAAAACGGCCATCCATGTTTCAGGGCTGTATTGGCAGCCTATGCAGCCCTGCAACATGCATGATGGGTGGGTGATTGGTGGATAGTGGATGGGGAGGCGTTTGTCTAAAAACACCCTTAAAGTAGCTGATAAAGATCTGAAAGGGAAAGCCAAATGAATGCTGCTGACTGCCTTCTAGGGTATTGTGATATACTGTCTTAATTCAGAAAGAAGTAAGGGTGTGGGAAGATAAGACTCCACAAATGCTGGGGGGGAAAGAAGGGGATGGAAAGAAAAGCAAAATGGCTTAAACAATCTATGAATCTGACTCTGCCTTCCTCCATTTTGGGGTTTGCTAGTACTCAGTACGACACTGCAATATAATCCAGCCAAGAACTTAACAAAATGCTAAGTTTACACATGTTGATTAGTCCCTCCAGGATGATGTAAAGTAAAATTTGTTTAAATTGAATTACTCGTCAGATAAAAAAGTTTTATTTATCAGAAATTCTGCTTAAGCAGACCTTAAAGAAATAGACCTGGAGACGGAGAAAACTGACGCTCAGACTAAGGCCATTTTAAAATTAAACACTCCCACGAATGTCCATCCATGAAACACATGTGGGAGCATCCTGTTTGAATTTGGAGGTGTGTGGGTGCACGTTTCTGCGACCCACGCATCCCCACCTCCCCACTCATGGAGCAATTGGTGAAAAGTCGGGTTGCTCTGTGCCTGGAGGTGGATGGAGGTGGGTGTGTGCTTGTCTGTGTCCTCCCCCATGCATGGGCCCCGTAGCAGTGCTCCACCAGCTGCACATGGACCTCCCCCCCCCCAGTGGCGGTCCATTTAAAAATGGCCAAAGTTAGCATTCAGCTTCTCTGTCTCCAGTCCACTTCCCATTCATAGGAAACAGAGAATTGGAACAGACAAAAGGGCAGATATAATCCTGCCGGTTCTGACTCGGGGAGTCTTGTTGAGCTGGTGACAGGGAAACTTGGGGCTCGCTCCCCTTACAGTCCACTTGAGACTCCCAGAGTCAGAACTGACAGGATTTCTCTCTCTCTCTCTCTCTCTCTCTTTTTCTCACATGCATACACATGGCTCTGCCTGGCTGTCAGTGTGAGTCTGTACATCTGGAGAACTGGAGATGGTGGCATTGATGTCCATCCTGCCCATCTCCAGTCTGTCCAGACTTACCCTGGATAGGTACTGCATTATTTTAACAATCTGAGGGACCGGCTGGATGGTGAGTGACTCCCTCAATGGAAACTGAGAGGGAAGTAGGAGGGGAACGTTTTGGCCATATTAAGCTTGAGTTGGTGGTGAGACATCCGGGCAGAGGTGTCAGAGAGACTGGATGGAGGAGGAAAGCACGGGAGTGCAGAAACAGAGTTGTGTGTCATCAGCATACAGGAGATACTGGAAGCCGTTTCAATGAGTTTACACAGAAAAAGAGAGTAAAAGGAGAAGAGGGCCCAGGACAGAGCATTGGGGAAACCTCACAGAGGGGAAGCGACATAGAGGAGGTACCAGCAAGAGAAACGTTGAAGGAGCGCTTGAAGAGATATGAAGAGAACCAGTCAAGAACAGAAACCAAGGGAATGTAGCAAATCTAGGAGGAGGCTATGGTCAACAATGTCAAAGGTGGCAGGCAGAGAGATCGAGGAGGACAACAATGGTGTAGAGGTCCTTAGACCTAGCTAAGAGAAGGTCATGGGTGATTTTGGTGAGGGTAGTCTTAATTGAGTGGATAGGTAAGAAGCCCAATTGAAGAGGTCAAGGGTGGAATTTGAAGAGAGACGATCAAGACAGTGCATGTAGACATCCCGCTTCAGGAGTTTGGAAGCGAAGGGTAGGAGTGAAATGGGGCAATAGCTGGAAGGGTTGGAGGGATCAAGAGTGGCCTTCTTAAGGATAGGGGAGATGATGGCATGTTTGAAAGCCAATGATAGGGAGTAGAGAGGGAGAGATTGATGCTGTGTAGCAATGAAGGTGCAGCAGTGGGGGCAATCGCTGCTAGGAGATCAGAGGGGATGAGATCAAGGGGGCAAGTGGGGGGGTTGGATGAAGAGAGGATGGATGTGAGCTCATCAAGAGAAGCTGGGGAGAAGAAAAGACGAGAGGCAGGAGAGGGAATAGCAGGGAAGGAAGTGGGGGAGGGAGAGTGTTGAGAAGCAATAGCAAGGTGGAGTTTATCAATCTTGTTGTTGAAGAAGGAGAGAAGATCCTGTGCAGAGAGAGAGAGGAGGAGGGGGGAGGACAGGGAAGCTTCAGAAGGGAAGCAAATATTGAGAACAATTAAGGCATTTTGTGACTCATTTACTGGAATTTTACAAAAATGAAATGTATAAGTATGTGGTGAAAAAACAGATTTATTTTGCTTCTGCTGAAGTCAGTGGCAAATCGTCCCTTGGTTTCAAAGAGATTAGGAGAAGGTACTACTGTAAAGATAAGGGAATGTTTATTCAATAAGGTTTTATTCAATTTTTGTGACTATTGAAAATAATATCTGATTCTAAAAATGTTATAAACCAAAATATTTAAGGAAGAGAAGGATGGATATAAAGGAGAGGAAGAAGAATTTGGAAAAGGGAAAGGTGTCTCGTAGAGGCTGACAAGGAATTTAAAATTACATGATATAAACAAGAAGGAGCACTAACAATATCACCCTGGAAAAGGAGTAAAATATGATACCCCATAATGACTGGATCTTATGACAAGACACAGAATTACTTCTCATTGACTTCTCATTGAATACAGAACCTTGACCCAGCCTAACCTTGAGGGGCAAATTAAAGGCACCAGAGAGGGGAATGCATTTGTTCTCACCAATAGCAAGCATCACAAAACGGAATGTTTAGAAAGATGTTTGTAAGTGGATAACAACAGCAGAGGCCCAGTGTGAGAGATCTTCCAAACTAGGGAATTCTTCACAAACCTGATTCATCTAAAGTAGCTTTTATAAGAGCACATTGACCTCCCATTCATATAAATGTGCTAGCAGGGGTGAGACTGTTATTCAGACTCTTCCAAACCACTTAAAACACCTCCAGGATCACATTACTACTCTTAGGATAAAAACAAATGAGACTATAGCCCACATCAGGTGGGTGATTAGTAGGTGTTGACTGCCCTTTTATTAGATGTCCACCAGAAGTTAGTCCCTACCTGTCATGCGGCCACCACCCACCTGCCACTCATGGCATAGTCTAAGGGCATCGTGGGCCGACCAGGAGGGCAAATAGAGACTAATGTGTGCCCACATGGTCACATTCTGTAAATTAGGTTGTGTGCAACCTCCTCACATCCAGGTCCACCAGCACCATGGAGCTGTTGGCCTAGAGCATTCTGAGCAGTAACTGTTTCCTGCTCTTCTCTCTGCTCTCACTCTTCCTAGTGCCTTAAAAGCCCAATGTGCGCCAAGTTCAAACATGCACTGTCCCATCTCGTCCTGGTTTGAAGCATGTGCTCAACACTCATTGTCCAGGCCAGGTTGGGTCCCCTCTGGTGGGCAGTGGGTGGCCGGGCATCCTTGCCATGGGAAGAGCTGACTGACCTGCCTGGGCAGAGGCTGTGAATGACACAGAGAGCCATGCCAGAAGGACCTGAGGGGGTGAGATCCAACTCTGGGATCTGACTTCCTATCCCGGCCCCAGGTGCTGGCACAGGCAAGGGGACAGGCCCAGCCACCCCAGCACTCAGCGTCCTCCTTCCTCCTACCTGAGCTCCTTTCTTGCCTAGCAATATCTCCAGGCTGGCTGATCCCTCCCCAGGCCAGGGCTGCTATGAGCTCCCCACTCCAGCTCCCTCCCCATGGAAGCCATGACAGCCGGTGAAATTCTCTTCATGCCTGTTCCTTCCTTGGTGCAAGCAACATTAATAGAGAAGGTGGAGGAGAATGGATAGTTAATGCACCAGTGGTGGTGGTGGTAGTGGTGAGTGTTGACTGTATTTGCACACCTGCATGATAAAGGCTTCTGTTTATTGCTCTAATTATGTGGGGTTTTTTCTTTAGTGTGTTCACAGGCGGCCAGGAGAGGCACCATGGTGGGATGGCGGGCTGAGTTGGAGGGAGAGACACTATTTGTGCTTGGCCAGGAAGGACAGCCGTTAGATTGGGCAGAAAGGACAGGTGGGGGCTTCAGGTTAGACTAGGAGAGATGGATGGAGGGGGAACTGCCCTGCCTCCCACACCCCCACCTCGCTCTCCTCACCTCCAGGCCACTGCAGTTCCTTGCAGCCAGCCGGGTCCTCCCCTTGCTCTCCTTTGCTGTGCCTTGCTCTCCCCGCCTCCAGTCCGCCACAATGTTCCACAGCTCTCCTAGCTCTTCCTCACCATGGTTCATTCTCCCTGACTCCTGGCCACTGCAGGGAGGCTGAAGGACAGGGCTGGGAAGGTGGGAGTGGGGGTGGGGGTGGTGTTCGGGTCGGGTCTGAATGGATGGTTTTCCTTGTAGTCTTGCTATAGTACTGTCACTGCAATGGGTGCGAACCGATTCCCCAAACAACAAGAGCCCAGGACCTGCAACTTCTTATATTTTATAATAAAAAATGCTTCTTCTTCTTCTTCTTCTTCTTCTTCTTATTATTATTATTATTATTATTATTAATAATAATAATAATAATAATAAATAATTAATAAACATAAAACAGATATCTGAACAAATGAATCCAATGTTTAAGCTGCTTTGGAAGCTTAGGGTGGGAAGGGAAGGGGGGATGTAGGTAAGAGGTGGAGGAAAGGGGTGTGTGGAGAATGGTGGTCTGGCATAGCGATAAGCTTATAAGCCGCTTTGGGGATGCTGCTTTGGTAATAAACTGCTTTGGGGATGAGGGTGGGAAGCACTTACACTCGAGGGTAGGGAGTCCACAGTAGCCCGGGTGAGCTAGGAGCTGCAAGTAGCCGGCTGTCCTGGGTGCGCTGTAGTGGCGCTGGGCCTGCTTTCAGCCTGGAGAGCAGGGCAAGAAGAAGCATGGGATGTGATGCACCCTGGGAGGGAAGAAGCCTGTGCCTGTCCAGCCCAGTGAAATGCTCCCCTCACCATTTGCAGTATCCTCTCTGCCAGGCCCAGGGAATCAGCAGGCGATGTCTCAGCCCGGTGCGAGGGGAGGAAGGGGGTGAATAAGCCAAGCAGAAAAGTTGATATGCTGAATACAAGGCTTGAGCCGTTCTGGCTGCCACTAGTGTGGAGTTAACCCAAGTGGGCACCCGGTTCCTCTCTCAGGTACACGAGTCAATAAGGGACACCCAGGGACTAGCTCAGCAATTGGGGCTCCAAGGGATCCACTCCACTCCTGGGCTTCTGGTTGCAAAGCAGAGGAGATGCTGAGCTCCAGTTGGGGCGCTGCATTCCCCGTAGGCATCTCCGCCAGGTCCCTCTGCTGACCCTTCCAGCTGTGTGGGGCTGTGGGGGGCTGCGAGCAGCCCGGTCATTTGGGCTCTAGCAAAAATCCTTGTGCCAGCCCTGCTGCCTGTACATTGCTGTGATCCAGAAACTAGGTGATGACAGCATGCCAAGACTGATTGCTTTGAATGTTTTATTTTTGCCTTCACTGTTCACTATAAGGCGCTCAATAAAGTCTGTATTTTGCTCCATAAACTCAGAAATTGTGTACATAGCAAAATTTAATTCCAACTGCCAAGTGCTGGCAAGTATGAACCCCTGTGGGTGGGTGGCAATAGTAGTTGCTGGATCGCCTCCCAGGGTGAAAATAGCCCAGAGGAAAAAAACAGCTGGGGCAGTGGCTTCTTCCCATAGTTCTCCATGGCTGAGTGTCATGACAGGGGGCAGGATACTGACAATGGCTGTGGGGGTGGGCAGAGTGCAGTGCCTTAACCATGTATTTCAGCGCCATAGCCTTTTAAGCACCGTAACGATATAACCATGAGACACCCATTGTCACACTAAACATGTGAGTGGGGGCTGCATGGACTGAACACAGACTCCAGAGGCCTATCGTCCAGTTCGAAAACATCCTTAGATGTCACAGAGAGAGAGAGAGAGAGAGAGAGAGAGGAAATTATCATGTTATAGAGACCTGAAGAAATCTTTTGAATGATGAAACCTGATTTTGCTTTGATTCAGCACGTCACACAGGAACATCTTGGAAGTCATCTTCCCGCCATAGATTTTTCTAGTACATAAGAGAGAGCACCAAGAAATCATTTCTGTGATCAATTATGTTATATTAGTTGGTTTTCCTTTTCAAGGAACATTTGCTTCTTGAGAACCACACTTCTATATGGACACAATATACCAAGGTTGTGGTGTTGAATGCATTCTGTACCAAAAGATACACAACCGGTCTTTGAGGACATTTCCTGTATTACCACCCACACAGCTACGATACCACAAACAGCATGGTCTCATTTCTCAGTATCCTGTTCTGGGACATAATGCAGGAAGAGAGGCAGCAGGGGGGTAAAATACTGCCTATATACCAGAGTGTCTGGGGCCTTCCCAAGTTAAAGCATCTTGAGGACATATTTTATGCTTTATGTCTCATAACTTTCTTGGATAATGATTCTCAATCATGTTTGAACTACAGCCACACATACTGTGGAGGCCCAGTCCTTTCACAACACCATGGCAGGCAAGCACAACCACCATGCTACAGGACCAGCAGAGAGAGGAAGGCAGATGGTTGGCACCCGTGGAGAAGCTGGGTAGGCAGGCCGCTGTCAGAATTCCTGCCATGGCACAGGGCAGGCTGAGGTGCCAGCCACGAGTGGGTGTCCAACCCTGCCCCACCACAACCACATCTCCGAATGTGATACAGTCATATGGGATTGGAGCAAGTGGCTGCCACTCAAAGCCCCACAGTGGACCTCACTGCGTGACAGGGCAGACAGCAACTGGGCAGACGAGCTGCTGTGTCTTGGGCAGCCTTACCCCAATTTGGGTAAGGTTATTACTGATGCTGCATCCTCAGCCTTTTTCTGAGGACATAGCATATAGCAGCCAGCTGCCCATCCTGCCATGTGGCAGGGGAATATCTGGTGGCCACCGGCCACATGATGCGCTGCATCATGTCTAAGGCTTAGGAATGTGCACCAGGCCTCCATGTCATTTTTGGGTTTTGTTATTTTAAAATGTTTTCGTTATCGTTATTAATGACAATGCCGTTATCGTTATTGGTATTGGTATCGTTATCAGTACCATTTCAAATGAAGATTGTATTTTTGGTAATGGTATAGTTATCGGTATCGATTCCCATGCACAACTAATATCTATCTACATCTAAGGGGGACAGGGGAAGGGAAAAGGAAAACTATCTATTATCTATATAACTATTCTAATCTAATCTATATATGTCTCTCCCTATATATATGTCTCTCTCTCTCTCTCTATGTCTCTCTCTCTCTCTGTGTCTATATATGTCTATACTTCTATAATATATATCTATATCTAATCTACTATATATAGTGTACAGGGGGGAGAAGGGGAGGGAAAAGGAGAAGATAAAATGTAGGGTGTGAAGAAGGAAAGGTAAAGGTTTTTCTCTCATAGAACTGAGAGAAAAAGCCTGGCCCTGCTATTATAAAGGGTTGTAGTGCCCTCCCCCAAAGCCCCCCTGATTGGTTGTGGGAGGCAGCAGGCATTGAGCAATCCCAGAGTGCCATGAGACTGCTGGGGTCTGCTTGTGCTGCTCATTGGCCAGGAATACATCCATCATATACTGCTGAGCTGCTCGCCCCTCCCAACACATGCACAGTTCGAGAGTTCAGCCCTATTTGAAGGGGGGAGGAGGTGGGGGGGGGGGAATGATACGTTGTTATTGCTTAATAGTTTTATATTGTGTGGATCTATGCTGTAAGCCACCCCAAGCTGGAGGGGTGGGATATTAAATTTAAAAAATAAAAATAAAAAAATAAATATTTAGGGCTCCAAGATGTCTCCTCCCCCTCCATATTTTCCTTCCAAAACCCAAGTGCTACAGCATTAATAATAACAATGATAACGACATAGTTGTTTTCATTATCATTATTCTCAGTTGTCATTTTTGCTATCATTATTCTCGGTTGTCGTTTTCGTTATTGCAATAACGAAAACAAAAACAACCATTTTAATTATCGTTATTGTAATAATGAAAAAGACATGCACACCCCTAAGGCTGCCCGGAGTGGGGTAAGGTTGCCCAGGTGCAGTAGGCATCTTGTGTTGCTGCACCCATAGACATTGCTTGCTCTACTCCTTATTCTCCAACTCTTTCTCCCTATTACCACACCATTCATTCGAAGATTCTCCCTAACTCAGTCTGAATGGTCTAGAGCTTTGACAATTGTGGTCTTTCCCATGCCAGTCACAACCCTCACCTTCATCTAGTTAGAGACCCAAGACTCTGGAACAAAGATTCCCAAACTCTGGGTCAGGACACTAAGGAGTTAGTTAGAGTCTCAGTCAAGTTGCACTTGCAGCAACTTCTGCCATACTGGGTCAGACCAATGGTTCATCGAGCCCAGCACCTGTCTCCACCAGTGGCCAATCTTGGTCTCTTGGAGAAAGTACCCAACAGGTCAATATGGGGCAATCCATTCCCTTTTGTTCACTCCCAGTTCCCGACAGTCAGAGGTTGCATTCCCCAAATCTACCTCTAGCTAATAGCTGCTAATGGACCTATACTCCAGAAACGTGTCCAACCCTTTCTTAAACTCAACTATACTACTGGTCTTGTCCACATCTTCTGGCAATAAATTTCACAACTTAATTGTATGTTGAGTGAAAAAATACTTTCTTTTATTTGTTTTAAATCTGCTACCTGTTAGTTTCATGGAGTGTCCTCTAGTTCTAGTACTATTTGAGAAGATAAATAACTGTTCCCTATTAACCTGTTCCACACCACTCATGATTTTATAAACTTGTATCATATTCCCTCCTAGTAATCTCTTCTCCAAGCTGAAGAGCCCCAACCTATCCAGACTCTCTTCATATGGGAGCTATTCCATACCCCTTATCATTTTTGTTGCCCTTCTCTGTACCTTTTTTACTTCTACTATATCACTGGGTAATTTCAGACGTTATGATACCATGGTCAACCACAGTGAATCCCCTGTGGTGGCCATGGTACCATAACACCTGTAGTGCATTCCGCCAGATGTTCACCATGGTGAACACCCGGCGGGAAACACATTGACTATGGTTCTGGACCTCCGGCCGCCCAGAGGTTAGCTGGACCACGGTCTGGAATCAGCAGAAAGTAACATCTGTTACCTCTGCCGATCCCGGATCATGGCCTGGACCCTGATGCGGGATCGGGCGCAGCGGCCGGATTGGCCGCTGCACCCGCCCGTCTCCCGGAGGGCGGGCGGCCAGGGGAGCATGGGGGGCGGAGCTGTGCAGCCACACATCGCGCTGCGCAGCCTCTCCCCCTCCCCGATTCCCTGTAGGAATCAGCCGGCATGTCTAAAGGATGGCTGGACTGATCCCGGTGCGTGGTTGGATGTGCCTGGTGCATGTCTGAAATTACCCTTTTTTGAGATGAGGCTACCAGAACTGCACACAAGCTTCAAGGTGCAGTCGCACCATAGATTTATATAGTGCCATTATAATATAGAAAGCTTTACTATCTATCACCTTATGAATAATTTCTAACATTCAGTTTTCTTTTTTGACCGCCGCCACACACAGAGCTGAGGATTTCAATGTATTGTCCACAATCACTCCAAGGTCCTTTTCCTTAGTGGTAACTCCTAATTTAGAACTCAGCATTGTGTACATAAAGTTTGAATTGTTGATCACTACGTGCATTAAACACACACTTGCCTGTCATGTCTGTTTGTTCATATGCTTTGCACTATGTGCTTAACATGGGCTGTGATCCCAGAAAGCATGGTCATGGACAAATATAGCCAATGTTTGCGCATAGCCGCTATTATGTTTAGATAAGCCTGTTTGTGGTCTGTAGTTGCCTGAGATACTATAGGGACCCCTGGCATAAAGGGACAGCTTCTGACCAACAGCTAATGAGAGGGGACTATGGAAACTATCATCTAGACATGAAAACATGCAGTGACATAACATCTGAAAAAACAGCCAGCTGCTCCAGATGTCAGCAATTTTAACGCATGATGGATTTATATGTATTTAGCATTATGTCCAGTAATGCCCCTGTGTTTTAGCTGATAGAGAGAGAATTAAAAAAAAGAGATATTAAAAAGAATTCCCCCCCCCCCTAATTTACTGTAACAATCTGTGCTTGGAAGAAGGGCCAGGGAGAGGTAAATGAAGATGTGTTGTTCTTATCAGATGTAAGACATTTATTCCAGGGGGCTGAATTTTAATGAAAAGAAACCCACTCAGGGCTAGCTTTGGAAAAAAGCACAGTAGTTTACAGTCATGTTAGATACAGAGCTTCATTAAATCTTTTTTCTCTTCCCAGTCTTCTCTGTCTTCCTGTACACACACACACACACACACACACACACACACACACACACACACACAGAGACACACTCTCTCTTTAAATATGCATTTTATTTTTATACATAAACCTCCATACAAGTAAACCCACGTATTAACACAGACATGCATGTTGATGCCCACATGTATTCAAGTAATCATTATCATGGCTATTGACATGCTGCTGTGTACACATGTATTGACTTGAGAAAGGTGTATCTTTCTCATTTTGTCCATCTATATCTTTTCAATAAATGATAAATAATTAGTGCTGTAGCTATAAAGCTTATATATTCCTAGTCAATGACACCTTCAAGGTCTCTGTGCTGCCTACTGCTTGACCTTGGTTTAAAAGCACACAGAATGGAAACCTTGAAACCAAGATCAACAAGATTCATTCTGACAGAAACCAGATGCAGCACAATAGAGAAAAATACACATTTAATTTTAGCTTTTAAAAAAACCAAACACAACTCCCCCCCGCTCCAACAACCCTCACGTTTACCAGTTCTTAAATTCCTAAAGTACAGACTGTCCTTCACTGCACATACCATACATTTAATGGTCGAATTATATTGTACTTGGATAGCGCTGAAAGTAAAGTAACTATAGCAATTCTGCATTCTATCTTTTTTATGATGATATACCAGAATGCATATATATTGGTATACATAAGTAAAATAATAAGATGCTACAGCTTTCAAATGAGGCTCTTTTGCTGAAAGAATGTAAAAACATAATGAGAAACATTATATTTCATAAACTTTGAACAAAGAGGTTATGAGGCTACAATGCAAATGTACCAAAGAGTGGATATTTTTGACCTCTGAGATACTGTTATTGTCTTATGTTACATTTTATTTGTACATTCTGTGTCAAGTCAGTTAATCTCACATAGACTTCAATACACTGATTATTATGGTAGACCAGCTGTACAGTCACAGTTAAGATTGTCTAAAAAAAATGAATCAGTTAAAACAGGAGCTTCAAATCTGGATTTTGTTAAAATCCCACTAAAATGGCCACAGTGAGCATTATTTGAATTTCCCATGGTGATTTGTAGGCCCTTTTTACACAGACACTCTAACACTGATAAAATAGGTTTTACATTTTATACATGGTACAGGGCAACATTGCAGCCCTGCAACATGGGCCCTTTGCACACGAGATGCCTCCACCCAGTAAAACTGGGTGGAGGTGTCTGTGTAAACACAATGGGCGGTGGGTGTAGGTGCATGCGTGCTCCCATGCAACACCCATCTCCACTCACCACCCACTCATGGAGCAACAGACTCCAATGCCGATTGCTCCGTGGTGGGTGGAGATGGGTGAGTGGGTGGTGAGTGGAGATGGGTGTTGCGCGGGAGCACGCATGCACCTACACCCACCACCTGTGGTGTTTACACAGACGCCTCAACCCAGCGAAATGCACCCCACCCACCACCTGTAGTTTTACACAGATGCCTCTACCCATCTCCACCCAGCGAAACTGGGTGGAGGCATCTCGTGTGCAAAGACTCCATGCTGCAGGGCTGCAGTGTTGCCCTGTATCATGTATAATAAAATGTAACACCCAATTTATCGGTGTTAGAGTGTCTGTGTAAAAAGGGCCATATCTGGATCAATAAACAAAAACTAGGTCAATAAATGAAATGTTAATACACATTTTGAAAATAACTAGAAAATAATACTTTTTAAAGACCGCCGCTGGGGTGGTGGTCCGTGTGTGCGCTGCTGCGGGAGTGCGAGTGCAGACAGGCGCACCACCCCATATCCCCCCACACAGAGTAACTTGCTTTTTCACTGGTTGCTCTGTCCATGGGGGAGGTGGGGGTGGGGATGTGTGGGTCGCGGGAGTGCACACCCTTGCACTTCCACATTTACATGAGATGCTCCCCCACATGGATGATGGGAGTGTCTTATATAAAAAGGGCCAGAGTTTCACTCCCCCCTATTGGTGTGAGATCACTGAATGGTTCGGGGTTCAGCCTGTTCGGGGTTCAGTTGAACCCGAAACTGTTTGGTTTGGTCCGTTTGGACCAAACCGGTTTGGGGGGCTGAACTTGTTCGGGTGGGGGGTACCCAATTTTTCCTCCCCCCTCCAGGCTGCGTGGGAGGAAGGGGCACTGGGGAGTACCTCCCCCCCTGCCCAGCCTGGGTATATATATTTTTTTTAGCCCCCCCGGGATCGCCCGTGGCCCAACCTGGTGGTGCCAGGGACTCTGACCCCGGGTTCGGCCGCAGGTGGGTCCGGCCATGGGTCCATCGCCGCCGGTGCTCCGGAGCGCTTCAGGCCACTACTAGGTCTTCCAGGTCAAACGGGAAGGCCTAGTAGTGACCTGAAGTGCTCCAGAGCACTGCCCCCAGCAGACCCAGCGCCGAAGCCCGACCTACCTGGGGGTGCCGGGGCTCCATCCCCGGGTCCAAGAGCCCTGGCACCACCAGGTACGGCCCCAGACGATCCCTGTGTGTGTGTGTGTGTGTGTGTGTTAAAAAATAAATAAATCCCAGGCTGGGCAGGGTGGGTGGGGAGGTGCTCTCCGGCTCCCCTTCCACCCGCGCAGCGTGAAGGGGGGAGGTAAAACCAGGTTCCCCCCTGAACCAAGTTTGGAACCTGAATGCCGTTCATTCGGGGGTCAGTTCGGATTCAGGGTGTTCACGAACAGGCCAAACACCCCGAGTTCAGGCCGAACCCCGAACTTCCGAACCGCATTTGCACATCCCTACTCCCCCCATCAAAGAACAGATTCTCTGGACAGCAGGAAATGCTGCTCTATATGTTGCTGGGGATGTACTGAGTTAGACAATAGCTGTTTCAGATGTGTGGAGCCTGTTTTGTGAATGTTTAATATTTTCCCCATTACTGTGCACTCTCTTTTTCATATGGCTTATAGAAAAACAATGTCTAGATTTCTATGCTAAAGGCTCAAAAGCCACTTCATGGTTTCAGGTGTCAAAGGATGAATTACCAGTATTACTCCTGTACAGGAGACAATACACAAGGTGCGTGATAACCTCAAATTCACTGCAACAACAGTTACGTGTATGCTTCATTTCCTGATTATATAACAATAGCTGCATCTCCCATGTGTAGTTCATAGCCAGTTGAGCATAGGTGAGACCAAAGTCTTATTGGGTGTTTTCAGATGGATGCATGGCTGCCCACCCACGGATCTGCTCCGGGGGTGCACCTGTGTTCACCTGTTCCCAGCTCCACCTGGGTCTGGGTCAGACAGACCAGGTGGGTTTCCCGGCCCAGTCCACTTGTGCACCAACCCCAATAGAGTTGCAAGCTAGAGTGTCTGCAATGTCATGGTGTTGCCTGGGGCAACAGCTGGCTGGAGGTGGAGCAGTAGCGTGGGGCCACACATCAGAAGGAATGTTGCTCTACTTTGGGCTGGCTGGCCCACTCTGCCGGCAGTGCTCCAGGATCTTCCTGGCCTGCTCCACCTGCACATTTAGCCAGCCACCTTTAGACATACGGGCCAGTTGTGGGTGAAGCTGGAAGATGCAGCCAGCACAGGGGCAGCCCTTCCGTCTAAAAGCACCACTGAGACTGCACTAAAATATGCCAAGCTAAAGCCAGGCTGGAAGTGCTGATGGTTTTAGAAGGATTAACACATTCCTGCCTGGCAGGCAAAAACAAATGAGAGAGAGAGGGAGAGACAGGCAGACTCAGTCAATACCCCCAGAAGAAGTTCCACTGATCTGGGTGAGATAATTGCATGAGTCTGAATCTCAATTCTTCTCACTGTGGTTTATATTCCAATCACTTCACCACCTATTTTGACTCACCCAAGGCATTTACCACTACCAGAGAAGGCAGTGAAGCTACCTCATTTTACAAGTAAACTACCACACTAGGATGATAGAACCACAATTCAGTCACTTAGCCATACTGCTTAGCATGAAACTGTGGGTAAAAACAGATGTGATTTGAACCCACTTTGGCCTGGGACCCAGTGGCACGTAAACATGTACCACCAGATATTGGCCTGGAATTGCCCTGGGCAGAGTTGATGGTTAGTCTGGGCTTTGATCTCCAGACAATCTCTGAGGTCACAGTCTGGGCTAAGTCCTACCTGACCAGACCAAAGTGGACTATCACAACTTTGCAGCCACGGCTTTCCTGGCCCAGGCCAGGGGCTACCATTGCCGGCAGCCATGGCTGTACCTCATTGGCCATCATAGCTGCCCATCATGGCCCATCTTGGCCCCAGGCCAGCCTGGAGAGCACTGTGTGGGTTAGGGCCAGCGGACTGCACATTTGTTTGTTGGCCCATACCTGGGCTGTGTGGCTGATGGGAAGGCTTCCCGGCTGCAGTCACGTCAGGTTCTAGGGATAGGCGAACAGACTGCGGTTCAGGTTCGGCCGTTTGGTTTGGCTGCATTCGGTTCGGCCGTTCGGTTCGGCCGTTCAGTTCGGCTGCGTTCAGTTCGTCCGTTCGGTTCGTCCGTTCGGTTAGTTCTCCGAGTTCGGCTGTTCGGTTCGGTTGTCCGAACAGGCAGTTCGGTTAGGCCGTTCGGCTGTTCGGTTTGGCCGTTTGGGAAATGTTGTTATGGGTGGTTTTTTGATTTTTATATGGTTTTTTGGTTTTTTATTGGGTTTTATATGGTTTCTTTTGTTTTTTATTTGGTGTTTTTGTTTTTATATGGGTTTTTTAATTTATTTTTTTAATCTAATATATGTATCTATCTACACTAAAATCTAACTGCTATTAACTATTCTAAATGCTATGAACTAAATGGATTATCTAATAAGTACACAGGCCTATTCCTACAAACACTAAAACTAAATCACTAACGCTATCTCTATCACTAAGCTAACACCTACATCATCTATCTATCTATCTATCTATCTATCTATCTATCTATCTATCTATCTATCTATCCATATCCATATCCATACATATATATGTATATATATATGGATATATATGGATATATATACATCCCATATATATGGGATGGGGGGAATCACAAACAGAAAAGGAGTCTGTAGTGAACTGAGTACATACATACTCAATGAGTCTGTACATTGAAATGCATAACACAAGGTTTCAGTTTTTAAGTTTCATTTCAGTACAAAACTGAAATGAAACTTAAAGCAATCTAAAAATTCTACTCAACACCTGCTGTTCAGGAACAGTCACTAGCTCAGAAGGTGTTGGGAAGTGGGGAGGCAGATAATTAGTTTCGTTTCTTGCAAGCCTCCCACCCCTGGTGCCTGGAAGTCTGCTCCTCAGTGACT
>QEPC01001360.1:4543218-4580490 GCA_003113815.1 Sphenodon punctatus
GCGTGTGAGGGAGTTTAGGACCAGGCTCCGTCCCAGAATCTTCCACAAATTTAAGATCAATCACTATGAAACTTTAAAATAAGCTGGTAAATCCCAAATTCCAGAAGTTCTGAAGTTCATGGCACCTGCTGTACGGTCGTGACAGAATTCTAACACTCTGCTGGTAGTGACTTTTAAAGCAACTAAACAGATATTTACAAAACTTCCATGTAAGACTGGAATGTTGCCTAAATCATGCTGTCTCCTAAATCAAGGGATTGCCCAGGGAAAATTAGATATACACCTGCTTTTTTAAACAGTCTAATCTCCAGTTTTCCAAAACAGTGAACACCCAATAATATTCTTATCTTTAACAATAACAGTTTTTCTGTTGTTTTTATCTGGCATATTTTCCTCATCTTAAAATAAAATTGGTGTTTTCTTTTTATTTTATCCTCAATCCCCTCCCTCCCTGCCAAAAAACCTGTTTTATTGGTATATGGGGAACGATAGATTTCTTTAGCTATTTGAGGAGAAGCATGGCCAGCTCTTTGTAAAACCTTAGATTGCCTTCAAAGTCAGGAGCATAAGGAATTTTTGTACTGTACTGGACAAACTACAACTCTGCTCCTGGGATGTATTTCCCAGTTGCTTGCAGTGGTGTAACTAGAGAGTAGGACCTTTCTCTCTCAATTTCCTGACAGACAACAACTCTCACTCACTCCACTCCCCTGTCAAAAAATTGAGGACTGCTACATTAGCCACTACCCTCTTCCCAGCCCTGTCAGTTGAAGCACCAGCTTCCCTCTTTAACACTTCTAGCCCCACACTGACACCAGCAAATCTCTACAGCCCTGGAAGTGGGAAAGGGAGACTATGGGTATTTTCAGACATTACGAGATCACACTCAACCACAGTCAATACCCTGTGGGGGGGAATGGCCTCGTAACATCTGTTGGGGAACCGGAAGTCCCCCCCCGATGTTAGCCACAGTCAATCGCAGCGGGGAATCACATTCACCACGCGATCGGTGGGACCAGTGGGGCCGGCGCCGATCGCATGGTGAATGTGATTCCCCGCTGCGATGAAGGGGCCCGTCTCACCTGGACGGCAACCACAGCCCGAAATCCCCGGCGGGATTCCGGGCCGTGGTCAATTCGGGCCGGCGCTGCGGCCACATTGGCCGTGGCGCCCGCCCGTCTCCCCAGACGGGGGGCGGCGTGGGGGGGCAGGGCCGTGCAGCTGCACGTTGCGTCACGTGGCCCCGCCCCCTCCCCGATTCCCCGCCGGGATCAGCCGGCACGTCTGTTGGACGTGACGGGCTGATTCTGGTGGGGAATCAGAAGGGTGATTCTGGGACGGGGCGAATGCTCCCCCGTCTCGTCTGAAATCACCCTATTTCACCAAGACCGAGCAGTGACATAGGTGACTCCATACTATAGTGACAGAAAACTAGATGGGGTGGGGTGAGGTGACCAGGGCCAGGAGGTGTAGATGTCTCTCTCTGTGGGAAGTGTCAGGGTGTAATCTAGGTATGCATGCCTTTTGTCTGGAAATTTGATGAGGAAGAAAATGTATTCTCTCCAACTCAAAATATGACACCTGGAAAAAGGATTTGAGACCACAAAAAGGAAGTGCTGTGTCACTAAGAAAACCCAAACCACAGACAGTCAGACAGACAGACAGACAGACACACACTCCCACCAAAAAAACTCAACTAGAAAATAAGAAGAAATAGAATATTCATAGCTTGGATTCATGCAAGGCATTTAAGTGATTTCTTCATTGAATTTAAGAAATCAAGTAGAATTTATGTGACATTTAGTGTTAAGAAACATTTCCCCTTCCTACTAAACAGTAACCGTAATTCTTTGTAAAACAACGTAAGGTGGAAAGAAAATAAAATTCCCAAATACAAACATTTTAATAAAATGCGACAGCTTCTTCAAGCAGCAAATGGACAAGGGAATAGCAGCTGCAAATTTTAAATGACGGTTTGACAAGATACATAATGATGATGCCTTAGCATTTCAGGGATAAAAGGACCTATTTTCACCACAGTATGTGGGGATTTATACACGTAACTCCTCTTTAGATAATTAATTATCTGTCTGAAGGAGTTAGTAGAGGTGTGCAATTTGTTTTTGTTATTATAATAATGAAAACAAAAAAATAATTTTCTTTTTTGTTATTGTAATAATGAAAATATAAACAACAACAAAAACAAAAAAGCATTTTAGTTTTCAAATAATGGGAAAACACTGAAAAATGTATTTCTGGCAATAACTTTTATGTTTCTTATTTCCTTCTGATGAAATGTGGGGAAATTGTACCCCCAATGGAGGGCAGTACGTGTACTACATTATGGAAAGATTGTATAAAGGGAACCGATTTTATAAGCAATTGTGTTAATTTGTTTTTATATGGGGAGATTATGTCCCTCCACAGGATTACTAATCATGCCAAATTTCAGAAAGATTGAATAAAGGGTTCTGATGTTATAAAACATTAACTTGAAAAAGCATTTATGATAGTAACGTTTTTATATTCCATCCTGCTTACAAGACATTTGGCAGGAATGTATCACACACCTTCCCTGTCATCNTTATCTTTAACAATAACAGTTTTTCTGTTGTTTTTATCTGGCATATTTTCCTCATCTTAAAATAAAATTGGTGTTTTCTTTTTATTTTATCCTCAATCCCCTCCCTCCCTGCCAAAAAACCTGTTTTATTGGTATATGGGGAACGATAGATTTCTTTAGCTATTTGAGGAGAAGCATGGCCAGCTCTTTGTAAAACCTTAGATTGCCTTCAAAGTCAGGAGCATAAGGAATTTTTGTACTGTACTGGACAAACTACAACTCTGCTCCTGGGATGTATTTCCCAGTTGCTTGCAGTGGTGTAACTAGAGAGTAGGACCTTTCTCTCTCAATTTCCTGACAGACAACAACTCTCACTCACTCCACTCCCCTGTCAAAAAATTGAGGACTGCTACATTAGCCACTACCCTCTTCCCAGCCCTGTCAGTTGAAGCACCAGCTTCCCTCTTTAACACTTCTAGCCCCACACTGACACCAGCAAATCTCTACAGCCCTGGAAGTGGGAAAGGGAGACTATGGGTATTTTCAGACATTACGAGATCACACTCAACCACAGTCAATACCCTGTGGGGGGGAATGGCCTCGTAACATCTGTTGGGGAACCGGAAGTCCCCCCCCGATGTTAGCCACAGTCAATCGCAGCGGGGAATCACATTCACCACGCGATCGGTGGGACCAGTGGGGCCGGCGCCGATCGCATGGTGAATGTGATTCCCCGCTGCGATGAAGGGGCCCGTCTCACCTGGACGGCAACCACAGCCCGAAATCCCCGGCGGGATTCCGGGCCGTGGTCAATTCGGGCCGGCGCTGCGGCCACATTGGCCGTGGCGCCCGCCCGTCTCCCCAGACGGGGGGCGGCGTGGGGGGGCAGGGCCGTGCAGCTGCACGTTGCGTCACGTGGCCCCGCCCCCTCCCCGATTCCCCGCCGGGATCAGCCGGCACGTCTGTTGGACGTGACGGGCTGATTCTGGTGGGGAATCAGAAGAGTGATTCTGGGACGGGGCGAATGCTCCCCCGTCTCGTCTGAAATCACCCTATTTCACCAAGACCGAGCAGTGACATAGGTGACTCCATACTATAGTGACAGAAAACTAGATGGGGTGGGGTGAGGTGACCAGGGCCAGGAGGTGTAGATGTCTCTCTCTGTGGGAAGTGTCAGGGTGTAATCTAGGTATGCATGCCTTTTGTCTGGAAATTTGATGAGGAAGAAAATGTATTCTCTCCAACTCAAAATATGACACCTGGAAAAAGGATTTGAGACCACAAAAAGGAAGTGCTGTGTCACTAAGAAAACCCAAACCACAGACAGTCAGACAGACAGACAGACAGACACACACTCCCACCAAAAAAACTCAACTAGAAAATAAGAAGAAATAGAATATTCATAGCTTGGATTCATGCAAGGCATTTAAGTGATTTCTTCATTGAATTTAAGAAATCAAGTAGAATTTATGTGACATTTAGTGTTAAGAAACATTTCCCCTTCCTACTAAACAGTAACCGTAATTCTTTGTAAAACAACGTAAGGTGGAAAGAAAATAAAATTCCCAAATACAAACATTTTAATAAAATGCGACAGCTTCTTCAAGCAGCAAATGGACAAGGGAATAGCAGCTGCAAATTTTAAATGACGGTTTGACAAGATACATAATGATGATGCCTTAGCATTTCAGGGATAAAAGGACCTATTTTCACCACAGTATGTGGGGATTTATACACGTAACTCCTCTTTAGATAATTAATTATCTGTCTGAAGGAGTTAGTAGAGGTGTGCAATTTGTTTTTGTTATTATAATAATGAAAACAAAAAAATAATTTTCTTTTTTGTTATTGTAATAATGAAAATATAAACAACAACAAAAACAAAAAAGCATTTTAGTTTTCAAATAATGGGAAAACACTGAAAAATGTATTTCTGGCAATAACTTTTATGTTTCTTATTTCCTTCTGATGAAATGTGGGGAAATTGTACCCCCAATGGAGGGCAGTACGTGTACTACATTATGGAAAGATTGTATAAAGGGAACCGATTTTATAAGCAATTGTGTTAATTTGTTTTTATATGGGGAGATTATGTCCCTCCACAGGATTACTAATCATGCCAAATTTCAGAAAGATTGAATAAAGGGTTCTGATGTTATAAAACATTAACTTGAAAAAGCATTTATGATAGTAACGTTTTTATATTCCATCCTGCTTACAAGACATTTGGCAGGAATGTATCACACACCTTCCCTGTCATCCATGACAAACTACAGGACAATTTGATAAAGAGCCGCAATTTTATAAGCAATTGAAGTTGTCCCCTTGAAGACCATTGTTCAGATAAATAGCAGCACATGCAGTGCCAGTCAGAGGCAAGCACCTGGCATGGCAGGGGGATGGAGGCTATAGGAGGGAGGATGTGGAACAACCCAACAGACTTACAGAGACACATTCACTGACCAATTACTGCATGCTTCCAGCTTTACAGGACCAATGAGTGGTGGCTTTGAGGCAGGCATAGGGGGTGTCCCTGAGGCGGGTATAGAAGGGACATAACTGGGACCTTGGGGTTAGCATCCCAGAAATCAGGTAACATTTTTTATACATCCATGCTGGCCAATTATCATCACAATCACATCCTGCAGCTCTGTGTGATTTCAGATGTTACACAGTCCCGAGTCACCACAGTGGATTCCTGGTGGGGGTGAACCGAACAACCACCCCCCATGATCAATAAAAGCCCCAAACAGACGTGACGGGACTGGGACCACGGCAGGGAATCGGGTCGCCAGATCACGGTCCGGAGCTGCGCAACAGACGTGCCGCCGATTCCTGGCCATGGTCAAAACAACCACAAGGCACCGCGCAAGGGCAGGACACAGACATGGCTGCCTGAGGGCAAACAAAGCCAGAAGGCACAAAAGGGAACACCCAAAGGGAAACGTGAAGAGAGGGGGGAGAGGGAGAAGAGCCGTCCAGGTACCATACACAACAGGCACACAGACAATGGGGCACAGTGGAACACACAGCACAAGCACACGCCCGGGCACACACACACAGAAGGGAAAGGAAGGGAAGGGGGGACACAGGCGCCCGGACAAGACACAAGGCACACCGGGCACGGAGGTGTGTGTGTGTGGAGAAGGGATGAGGGGGGGAAATGGCACAGGGGCTGGGCAGGACACAGGCAATGGCAACCACAACCCCTACAGCAGAACAGTCTGCACGGGCACCCCCACAGCAACACAGGCAGTCTCGGAACAGGGGGCCCCAGGAGCTCAGGCCCAAGGCACAGCGCAGGGAATTGCCTGGGAATGGTCCAGGAGGCACACTCGGACCCCACACCCCGGCGAGGGGGCAATGGAGGGCAGGCAGGAGAACTGGTGCAGCACAGCAGTTCCAAAGA
Source organism: Sphenodon punctatus (assembly GCA_003113815.1). Lineage (NCBI taxonomy): Eukaryota > Metazoa > Chordata > Lepidosauria > Sphenodontia > Sphenodontidae > Sphenodon > Sphenodon punctatus. The sequence goes on from QEPC01001360.1 coordinate 4,549,191, forward strand.
TGCAGTCCCCCCACCCCTGGAGGAAGCCGGTAGGGGCAGTCTGGGGCCCCAGAACCCTGAGGTCACACAGGAACCCAAGGGGGGGGGGCGTGGCTGCAGAAAGGAGCGCTGGCAGGTGAGGACAGTCAGCTGGACTCAGGCGAGTTAGTGAGGCCATGCAGAGAGCCGGACCCAGGAACCGGGGAAGGCAACCATGGAGGGGAACACCAGGTGCAGAGGCAGACAGGGGGGCCCAGGGGGGGCCGGGGCCACAGGCAGGGACAGCAGCACCCCGGGAATCAGGCAGCACAGCAGCATGGCAGAGACATCAGGGAGGGAGCTGCCAGTGGAACCTGGCCCCCGGGCAGGGGCAGGAGCCCACATGGGGGCAGGCAACTGGGGGCCAGGAGGCACACCGGGACTCACAGCCAGCTGCTGGGGGCCACGATGGGCCCAGGGGATGGGTGCCCCACCCGGTGAACCAGGTAGGGTCAATGGATCATGCCCCGGCAGTACCCCAGCGAGGACATCTGGTGGGTGATAGGTAGTAGGCCTCGAAAGGATCCTGCATGGACAGCCCCAACTGCACATCCGAATGGGACCACATGCCCAACAACGCTGACAGCTCTGCCATGGTAGGCTCAGACATGCAGCAGTCAGCAGCAGGGGGCCACGGAAGCTGACCCAGCTCCAACAGCCAGTGATACACTGCCCTACAAGAGCACTGGTACCCACAGGCCCCATGAACACAGTCAAAGTAGGACACAGTCAAGGCGGGGCCCCCCTCGACAAGGCAGATTGTGTAGGCGGCCAGGCTGCACACAGACGGGGCAGACATGGTCTCAGCCGCAGACCAGGCCACATGAGAGCACCTCATCTCTGGGATGTGCCCATCAGGGAAGGGAACCAGCCCCAGGGTCTCCGCATGCAGCCGGCGATACCGGGTGCTCGCCTCAGAGCCGAAGTAGCAAAACCTAGAGCTCAGACATGCATAATACCCAACTGGCTGTCCGGTCAGCCTAGGAGCAGCTGGACGGCTGGGGTATGCCACAGGTCACACAGGACCATGGTCTTGTGGAAGGTTCAGCTATGGGGGGTCCCATGGGGGCTGGGAAGCAGGAGCCCGGTGGAAGCACAACCGGCCATGGTCCAGCCAGACAGGGAGAATAACACCATGGACAGGGGGGCACAGATTCCCTGCAGGGCTGGGGGGGCTCCGAGGGGTCCCAAGAACAAGCTAGGCAGCCATGGGATGCAACAATGTATAGCAACAGAGTGAGGCGTGGGGTGCAGACCCGGCACAGCTGCAGGAAACAAGTGCCCAGACAGGGCTGCCAACACTAATCACTCAGGCCAGTAAGGACATGGTATTGCAAACAGGGAGAGGTGGGAGAAGGAATGCAGCTGCAACAGGAATGCTCAGCAACACGTGCCCATCCGTGCGCCAGTCCCCATACAAGGACAGCAGGTGCACCCAACAGTGCGCCCAGGGATGCCTGCCTCACAGTTGGAGGCCCGGGCATCTGGGGGCGGGGCACCAGCTGACCCAGCCCATTACCGGGCCGGCATATCCCACCCCCAACCTCTGGAACTTCCAACACCATGGAGCGGGACAGCCGGCTGCCTACTGGATGCACCTTGCACTCTCAGCCAAGTGGTATCATGCTTACACTGATCAGCTGTGTATCCTTACCACAGAGGTGCACCTGGGCACCCACCTGCGGGTTTCCACGGCCTGGAGTGCTGCACAGTCCCGCAGGGTCCACCACTGCTGTAGGTGTACCCTGGCCCGGTTCAGGGCTCAGAGGGTGTCCGGGGCTGACCAGCAGGCCATGAGCTGGGGCTGGAGCAGGGCAGCAGTGATCCACGAGGTGGCCGGGTGCCTCCAATGGGGGAGGGAGACCTCACACTGGCCTGCCCTGCTCGCTATGCCCATTGACCAGTGGATATGGGTCACCGAGTGGGCACAGTGGTGGTGGGCTAGGGCGCTGGCCCAGTGGGATGAGGCAGCCTGGAGGGCCCACTTTAGGATGGACAATCTCACCTTGCTGTGGCTCTCTGAGCTCCTCATGCCCTGGCTGGAGTGCCAGCACACCCCCATGCAGACCCCCCATCCCCATGGTCCAGCGGGTGTCCATTGAGGTCTGGGCCCTAGCAGTGCCTGACTCCTGCTGGTCCATCTCCCAGCACTTCAGGGTCGGCTTGAGCACTGTTGCCTGTATCTTCTGGGATGTGTGTGAGGCTGTGGAGGGTGTGCTCCTGGACCGAGCGATCCAGCTGGTGGAACAGGGGGCTGTGATGGCTGGATTCATGACCAGAGGCTTCCCCAACTGCATGGGTGCCATAGACAGCATGCACATTAAGATCCTCTGCCCCTCCGCAGTGGAGGCTGCGAAGTATGTCAACAGGCACGGGTATCACTCACTGCAGCTTCAGATGGTTGTGGATCACCAGGGCAGGTTCATAGATATCTTCACGGGCAACTCTGACTGCAGTCACAATGCCCGGATAATAACCATCTTCCCCTTCTATGCCCGGATGTTCCAGGGGGACTTTGCTGACATGGGGATGACCTGGATCAAGGGGGTACCGATGCCCGCCTGTATCCTGGGGGACCCGGTCTATCCCCTCACCCGGTGGCTAATGAATGTGTAGCCGGTCGTCTGCAACCCCGTGGAGGTGCTGTACAATTCCTGGCTGTGTTCCAGCAGGACCATGGTGGAGCGGGCATTTGGGGCCCTCAAGCAGCGCTGGAGGAGCCTCGCTGGCCAGCTGGACTACACTGTGGAGACCTCAGCCCTGGTGATCGGGGCCTGCTGTGTGCTGCACAATGTGTGCGAGACTGAGGGGGCAGACCTGGAATACCTCGAGCCCATCCGCCCCCCCAGCCCTGTGCCACTGTACATGAACACGGACAACCTGAGGGAGTACCGTTATGCCAAGAGCATCCGTGATGCCCTGGTGAAGCATATCAGCCGTGAGGCTGAGGCATGAGGGCAATCACCACCTGGCCCACCTCCGTGATGCCCCCAGGGGATCCCAGGGCCAGCCCCTACACAGGAGGAGACCCCAACACTCCCCCTTGTCGGCCAGAAATGGTCACAGGAAGCAATACTGTTGCAAAAGCATTTATTTCACCCCTATGTACAGCTGCCACTGACCCCACCCCCGCTGGCCCCCACCTCCCATATCTCCCCCCTCATATACCTCCCTCCCCCTTCCCCAACATTTCCGGGGATGCCCCCTCGAGCGCCCAGTGGTCACCATGCTCTGGGAGCTCGCCTTCCCCCCGCTGTCCGTGTCCTCAGCAGTGTCCTGGGATGCCTTGTGGGCCAGCAGGTCAGCTGGCGGTTGGGGAAAGGAGGGTCACCGGACCTGTCCCCCCGAGCGGCTGTACCCTCCGGAGGGCTGGGGGGACCAGGAGGCGTATGCGTGGCCCCTGTGGGCGTGGAGGTGGCTGGGGTGGTTCGGGACGGGGTGGGACTCCAAGGGGCCTGGCATGGGGCCCTGGGCAGGCAGGGTGCCTGGCAGGGCAGCTGCCATCACATATGTGCACATGGTGCCTGCGTGCAGGAGCAGGGAGGTCCCAATGTCGTGAGACCTATCCATTTTGGCTGAGTGCTCCCGCACCATCCCTGTGATGGCCTGCTTCAGCCGCCCGAGCACTTCCACCTGCCTTTTGTGTTCCCAGTGCTCCCGCCTCCACTCCAGGTGCACCTCTGCCTGGAGCCTCATGTCCCGCACCTCCGCCCACTCCAGGGATCGCTCTATGGCCACCTACATCCGGTCCATGGCCACTATCATCTGCTCCCCCTGATCTGCCGAGGTGTGGATGATGTCCTCCGGTGGTGGACCCATGCCTGGTACTCCCTCATGCGCTGTGCTGGGGGCACAGGCCCCGGGTGACTGTGGCTGTTTGGGTTGCCCTGTATGGTAAACGAATGTGAGTCGCCTGTCACCCCAGCTGCCTGCCCCTGGCACTGGGATGGGCCTGGGGCTCCATAGCCCCCCAGGGGTGTCCCCCGGCCCCTTCCCTCCCCCCTCCCTGTTGCCCTGACCCCTCTTACTGGCTCCGCATGTCCTGGGTCCCCCTCCTGGCCCCCCCCAGGGGCCCCTGCACCTGGACAGAGTGCCTCACCTGGTTCCTCTGCCTGCTGCCTGGGCTCCCCGGTGCTGACCTCCTCGCCCACCTGGGTCTGGTGCCAGGGTGTCCTGTCCCCTGTGGGCAAATGGGGTGGTGGTTGGTGTAGGGGTGTCCAGGTGGGGCCCGGGCCCCTTTACTGCCTTGTTTGGGAGGCTGAGACTGGCCCCGGCCCATGCATCCTCTCCTGCCCCTGGGTCTCCAGTCTCTCTCCCCTCACGGCTGCTCGTTTACCCTCTATGTCCATCTCTGATCTCTCTGAGGCCAGATCCTCTGTGTTGGTGTGCTTCCCCTGGTACCACTGACTGAGGGTAATGAGGGTGCTGGCCTCAGACTCTGGCTGTCTGGCCTGGCAGTGAGGGCTCTCCAGGCTGCTGTTCCAGGGGGCCTGCTGGTGTCGGAGGACCCGGGGCGTTCCTCCTGGGGGTCTGGGGCCCTGTAGCAAGGGGAGGGGGTACCTCGGCCCATTCCCTGCCCTGGACCACAGTGGTCCCCATGAGCCGTGGGGTGACTATTGACCCCTTCATATGCAGTATGCGGTCCAGGGCATCATAGAAGGGGGCGGTCCGGGCTCCATATGCGGACCACCAATTGTTGTCCTGTATGGCCTTGTACCCCCTCTTCAGCTCCTTGACCTTCGAGCGGCACTGGGCCATGGAGCCCCGCTGCCTCCATTTCCCACACTATGTCCTCATAGATATGCTCATTGTGCTGATTGAGCACTAGCTCCAGCTGGTACTCCAGGGTCCCCCAGATTCTGATGAAGTCCCGGGTCTCCTCTAACCCCCACTGGCCTCCTCGGTGGTAGGGCCTTCTCCACCGTCTCCCCTTTGGGTCCTCCTCCTCCTCCTCCTCCTCCAACTTCCCAGAAACAAGTGGTGGGGGTGGGGAGAAGTTGGGATGGTCACAGCACAGAATGAGGTTAATTGGTTGACATTTCTGCTAGTCAATTAGCATCACAAACTGATCTTATACCACAGTGACACGTAAGAGAATCCCCGGCATAGGCTCATTCTCTGCATATGCTGTTCAGGCTTATAAAACTGGGACCCTTTATCACATCTTTCTGATATTTGGCAGAGATGATCCTTACAAAATCAGATACATCTCTTCCAAATGTCATGAACACTGGTTGGACTATAAAGATGTTACAGTCAGATATACATTTATACGTTAGTTGCTTATACCAGCAGGATCCTTTATCTAATCCTTCTGAAAGTTGGCATAGGTAGTAAACCTGGATAGGAGGATAACCTTACCAAGTTTCATCCACATTATGTGGGAGACAAAGAAGTTAAAGCTAGGAATGTATATGTATATTTTTGCAAAATAATATAATTCAACTGCTTATAAAATTCGATTCCTATATCCAATCATTCTAAAATACGGTACACATAATGCCATTCTTTCGAGGTACAGTCCCTACATGTTTCATCCACATATAATGAACAATACAAAAATTACAGCCAAAACTATGTTTTCTATTAAAACCAATGGAAAGCAAAAACGAAAGCAAAAATGAAAATGAAATTTTGATATTTATGAAAACAAACAATTTAAATAACAAAAACAAAAACAAAAACAAAAACAAAAACAAAAACAAATAACAACATGGGTCCCTGGTGCACCCCTGTAGGAGTTAAGCACTTCTCTACAGCTAATAAAAATGCTATGTGCAATAACTTCCCTTCTCCATCAGGGCTTTTCAGGGCCTGGGAGGTCAAATTGAGGTGCAGAGTCACAACCCTTCAGGGGCTTGGCTTACTCCCAAATTGAAGAGAAAAAAAAAAAGAAAAAAAAATGCAGAGACTGGGTGTTTTCAGACATAACACTCACCTGGGTTTAACCACACTTTAACCACACTTGAACATTTCTTATGCATGGGTGAAAACAGACATGATGCTAACCACCCTTTAACCACCCTTGGTGGTTATTTATCCATGTTGCAGGGCTGCATTGGTGCCCTATGCAGCCCTGAAACATGCATAAGAAATGTTCAAGTGTGGTTAAAGTGTGGTTAAACTGGGGTAGCCTCATGTCTGAAAACACCCAATGTCTTGCAGCCCTGTTTTGCTTCTTACTGTGTTTCCCAGTCAGCTCTCACTGAGCATTTCAGAATTCCCTCTCCCTGAGATCAAGGTTAATTGCATGGGAATAATTAAATTATTAATTTATTATCATTATTTATTATTTATATATTGCAAGTTTTCTTAGGGTTGAGAAGGGTGTATTTCCTCTTGATGCTAAGATAATGTCCATCATGTATGCCTCTTGGGTATGTATTCAGGAAATGTCCACAGAACGCTTGCCCAAACTGTGCTGCTCTGAGCAGTTATATAAATCTTATGATTCTTTGAGGTTCAAAGATTTGCATCATGTGCTCGCAAAAGCAGTTTCCCATGGATTTTTAAAAGGCTTACACTAAGGAGAAGGCAAAGCAAATGTTTCAAACTAGGATGAGAGATATTTGTGTACAGATTGACCTCGAGGTTATATATATATATATATATATATATATATATATATATATATATAAAAATAGCCCCTTGATTCCATGAATTTAAAGGGACACAAGTTGGAAGCCTATCTTGAAATAATTAGTAATTATACGATCTGCAGAGCTTTAACACTGCTGCGTTTCAATGCTATGCTTACTAAAGTTCTAGAAGGTAGGTATGAGGGGACTCATTATTTAAGATTATGCCCCTGTCGCGTTGGCAAAGGTGAGGATTTACCCCATTATCTTTTCCAATATAGATTTTCTGTTACAATATGGGCTAAGTATCTTCAGTAATTAGTGGGTAAGGAACATTGGGATTTACCACATCTCTCTCTCTCTCTCTCTCTCTCTCTCTCTCTCTCTCTATATATATATATATAAAGAGAGAGAGAGAGAGCATGCATATAGGACATATATAGGGCATGGGGGCGAGGATAGCAGCCCCCACAAGTTTTAGCCAAAGTTATACTAATGGAGGGAGGAACACCAGTTTGATGTTGAGCCATTGGCGATCACTCTTTGGAGTTCAGTTCTTCAACCAGCCATGAATCTACCTTGTTGTAGTGTCTTCCAGCCTGCATTTTGTAAGCACTTTGTCAAATGCTTTGCTGAAATCAAGGTATATTATGTCCACAGCATTCTCCTCATCCACTAAACTAGTTACTCTATCAAAGAAGAAAACATGATTAGTCTGACATGATTTGTTCCTGACAAATCTGTGCTGGCTACAAGTAATCATTGTCTTGTCATCAAGGTACTTGCAGATTAACTTTTTAAATAATCTGTTCATCTTCCAAAGTATTGAAATCAGGATGAGTGGTCTATAATTTATAAGATCCTTCCTTTTTAAAGATAATGTTTGTCTCTCTCCAAACGTCTGGAATCTCACCTGTTTAGTAAGTGTTATTGAAGATAATCAACAGAAGTTCTGAGTGTAGTTCTTTCAGTACCCTACGGTGTAACTAATCTGGCCCTGGAGAGTTGAATTTATTTCTTCCAAGACGCATCAGGCATACAGCTGGTGAAGACTGGTTTCCCAGTAGGAAAAGTGGAGAAACCAGAAACTCTGCTATGACACTTTGAGTCATAATATGGCTACTAGTCTGCCCTTTTTTCAGGGCTTTTGGCAAAGTCACAATTTAACCTTAAATATATGAGACAGAAAACATTAAATTATTTTGGGGAGGTAAGATCATTTTGTGCAGGGCTACTGCTTTCTATCTGAACCCAATAAAGTACTCTGTATGCCTGTTTCAGTTGTTATTTGTCATGGATTTTTTTTTTTAAGTCATGCCTGACCTTGTACATATTGTTATGTTTGGTGTCCTTGAGTCTGGCTTTAAGCTTAAATAAAAGCACAAGTAATGCTACTTTTTCAAAGACAAAACTGAAAGACCATTGACAATAAATACTGTAACCGTTTTTTTCCACTTCACTGAACTCTTCTTCTTGTTAGAAGCTCTGATTCAACCAGGCTAACAAGGTTATCAGATTATGTGCCTATTGTCTTGTTATGACTTCCTTGGCTGAGTTCCTGCAGTAAACAGTGCTGATGTGATGTTTTGTTCATGCAGCAGAACAGAAGGGAGTTAGAGAGAGGGAGGGGATGGCGGGGAGACAAGGGTCATGGAAACTGTCAAGGCCTCCCCAGAGGTGGTGCGGTTGCAAATGTTACCTGAGGTTAATACTAATTAGCCCCCTGCAATATGCAGTCCTGGTGGTGACAGACTGTGTTTGGGAAAGCAGGAGTTTGGGAAATCTGCTTAATGTACAGGAGAGAGAGAGAGAGAGAGAGAGAGAGAGAGTGTAAGCAGGAGAAGGGAGAGGAAAGGAAAGAAAAAAGAAAAGTATCCAAGGTAATACTTTGCAAATCCTTCAGATAAAAGGACCATGCAAATGCATTGAGCTGTCTGATTGACTTTCAGTGAACATTACTATTTAGTCTGCATTCACATCACACAAACAGATTAAGGGACAAGGGTAAATAATTAATTTTTTTTGAAGCTCCAACAAGCCAGTAAAAAAGTGAAACATAATTGTATGATACCCTCGACTCTGCTGTGCTCCTGCTGGCATAATTAGATATGCAGCCGTTGCTATGTAAATAACAGAGGAGGCAGCAGAGCAGCCACACAGGACTTTGGAGAACTGGTGACAAGGTCATATCTGACAGCTAGTAATTCAGACCACTTAGTGAGTTGAGCTCCTCCTCTCCTTGGTAAGGAAAGGGATGGGCATTATTGCCACTTCAAAAGAGGGAAAAAGAAAGGTGGAGGCTCTTCAGCTTGGAGAAGAGACAACCGAGAGGGGCTGTGATAGAAGTTTATAAAATCATGAGTGGTGTGGAACAAGTTAATAGGGAACTGTTATTTACCCTCTCTAACAGTACTAGAACAAGGGGGCACTCCATGAAACTAACAGGTAGCAGATTTAAAACAAACAAAAGAAAGTATTTCCCCCCCCCCCACTCAACTCACAATTAAGTTGTGGAATTTGTTGCCTGAAGATGTGGTCAAAGCCAATAGTCTAGCTGAGTTTTAAAAAGGATTGGACACGTTTCTGGAGAATAGATCCATTAGTAGCTATTAGCCAGGTAGGTTTAGGGAATGTAACCTCTTACTGTTGGGAGCTGAGAGTGAACAAGAGGAAATGGATCACCCCATTGGGACCCACTGGTTACTTCTTCAGAGTGACTGAGATTGTCTCCTGTCAGAGACAGTGGGGTCAATCCCATGCTCTGTGTGCGCAACCTGTGCATGCAAATCGTGCGCATGTCCACAGAGAACACATTGTGGCCCGTGCAAGCCACTCAGGACCCACATGGATCCCATGCAGATTCCGGTTGGGATTGCAGCCAGTGGCTGGACTCGATGGACCATTGGTCTGACCCAGTATGGCACTATGTATGCTCTTATGAGGCTGGGCTTAAACAGGAGGGCAGGGAGGCAAAGAAATTTGAAATAGCAGGCCTGTTAAGTCTGGCTATCCTTTTCCGTTGTAAAAGGAACTTTCACATGGCAGGAACTCCCTTTATCCTACATAACACACCTCCCTCTGGGGTGCTGCCATTCCAGCAAGCACCAGTAAATTAGAAGCACCCTTTTACACCCCCACACACTATCTCATTGTCTTCTTCCATCAGTGCAGTATCAACTGCCACCTATGCCCACACAGCAGGGTCAGGAAGGAGCTGCAAACTAGCTACTGTGAAAAACATCATGGTATTTTTCTGTACCTATGTAGTAAATACTTGAAAAGCACTGGAAAGGCAATACGGGCCTGAACTATATATGCATTATGTCGGGAGTCCTCACTCAATAACAGAGACTTTTAAAGTTCAGAGGTTCCGTTCAGTGTGCACAAGCAACCGAAAGCTTGGATGCTTATCTCAACGAACTATCAGAAACCCCTGGGTTTGGAACATTAGTCTGCAATTGCACCTGAGGTATTCCCAAAGCTATCTCACATCACATGTTGGGTCAGTTTATGACACACGTAAACAAACATCAAGAGTTTATAGAAAAGGAGCAGCATGAACAGCAGCCTTTGTAGCCAGGGACAGCTTTAGTGCTCTGCTTGTGTATACGTTAAAAAGGCTATTCAGCGACAGACACCATCTAGCCAGCCCACATCTGACATGTGGCTCACACCAAGCCACCCTCCATCTCTGGAGAGTGAAGGGGAGCCAACAATGACACAGATTCTAGACAATCTCTGCCAATGTGTCTTTCAGCCCTGTCTACATACTGAATCCCTAAACTCTGGCAGATTTATGCCACTTCCCCCCCCTCACTTAGGCCACTTTTAAACAAGGCACTTAGAAGTGCCTCCTGAGCCCTATGTTCAAGGAGAAAGCCGCGTGGGGAGAGTTTACACACTCTCCGTGCTACCAGTCGTGATGTTCCGCCTGTTCTCGGCAGCGGCGGCGGCTGGAGATGCAAAGCTTTGAAGAGGCGCGTTCTGAAAGCCTCACTTTGCAGGCTTAAGAAAACAATACCTTAGAATCTATCCCCATCTGCACCAACAGCTGGCCAAATGGGAAGGTTTTACGCTGCTTCTAGAAAATGCTTGGACTCTGGTGAGTCTACAAGCAAGTTCTAAAGATATTCTAAGTACTCCTCTCGAGCACACCAGTGGACATGTTCACACAAAATGGGGCTTATTGGGAGCTAAACAACTCCAAAGGGGAAGACTGAAGTAAATCAAGACAATTAACTCTGGGCTAATTGCCACGTGAAAAGTTTGGCATCACTCAAAACGAATGTCTTGTGTGGTTATTCTTATTTTAGAATGTAGATTAAGAGATAATTAGCCCCAAGACAGGGACAATATAAAGAAAAGTTAAGTTTGAAAAGTAGAAAATAAAATGTGAACCCAAAACAAGTTGGGAAGGTTTGGGGACAGGCATGGAAGACAATTGTAAGGTAGATGAAGTGTTATTGGAGGGTACTTGAGTTTCCCAGTAGCTTCCAGAGACTGAGTGAATAGCCCAGAAACAGAAGAAGGGAGAACCTTTTGGGAGTCATCTAGAAAATATTTAAAAGACAAAGAGAAGCCAGAGGACACACACACACTTGACAAGAACCAGTTGAAACATGGACTGAAAAGCCTCAAAACAGATCAAGAAGAAGATGGGCCAACTAAAAATATCTAGCAGTGTAACAGGGATCCACTTCTGAATAGGGTAAGATATGGGTCTTGGAATTTTCTAATGAATCTAGCATTGTATTCCTTTTTAAATCCTTTGACTTGCACTCTTGAATCAATTTTGTTTTGTAATTAATCTGAATTTATAAATACCTTGTTTTACATGAACAAGACCAATGAGTGAAGGGGGGAATTCAGAGGCAGGACAACTTGAAATGTCTAATGTTTTCTAACCCCACTCAGGCTGCTTTTATATGAGGCTCTGAAAAGCGCCTCCTGAGTCCCGAGTTTAGAGAAAAGCCATGTGGGGAGTGTTTACATTTTCCCCGCACTGCCAGAAGTGACGTGCCCCCCATTGTTGGCAGCAGGGCTTTTCCTACCCCTATATAAGGTGATTTGGTACTTGGTTATTCAAAAAATACTTGGTACTTGGTTTTATTTTACCAAGTACCAAATAGCGAGTATTCAGAGCCAATTCTCGGAAACTCGGAAATACTCACAATACATTTTTTACTATTGGTTTAAGCCCTTTGCAGTTCCACTTAAGAGCCAGGATACAGCTGAGCTTGGGGTCACCAGCAGGATGCAATTCAAAAGTTGTCCCATACCCCCTTTGATCAGTTTTGGAACATCTGATCCTAATGAGGAGGTTGCTATCCTTGTACACTACATCCGCCAGATCCAAGGCCACCCAGATTGGCCTCTACCCAAGTTAGGGACCAGCTCACCTACCTGAAGTGCCTCATAGAAAGCAACCTTGAAGGCTGCTACAAATAGTGACACTTTGTAGCTGTCCTTACATATGTTCCCCAGTACCCTAACTAGTTTTAGGAGGAGGGGGAGGGAGCAATTGGAGCCCAATCTTTGGCCTGTCCAATGTTTGCCGTGACTAAATTTCTAATATCCTATGTAGGTAGAACCCTTGGTCAGGAGGCGGCTGTCCCACTAGCTGGCTAAAATGGTTAAGGGCTGCTACCTTACTGGACGCCATGCCCGGAGCCAACACCATGCGTTGGAGTGCAAACCCAAACTGCAGCAACTGGAGCTCAAAGCCTGCTCGTAAGTCACTTTGGTCCATGGGACCAGAGATCCTTGGATAGTGTCAAAGAACTCAACAGATCCTCTGGCATTGGCTTGAGTGTCATACAGGCTTCAGGCGCCAAGCCACGGAACTGGTTCATCTGGGAAGGAGAAAAGGCATCGGCTATGCTGTTGATTCCTGAAACATGCTTGGACAGGAAAATGATATAATTCCTGAGGCAAAGTAGCATGAATACCTGGACCAGTCTCTTTACCCATGGGGATTTAGAAGATAGTGAGTTGATAACGTTGAAAACAGGCATGTTATTACACCAAAACAGAACTCACTTGTTGGCAAAAGAAAATGCCCACAAGCGTACTGCAACCACTATCAGAAAGAATTCTAGGAAAGTAGTAAGGTCCCTGGTGATTCTGGCATTCTCCCACACAGGGGGCCATGGGTGGGCACACCAAAGACCCCCAAAATATACCCCAAAACCAAGATGGCCCACCACATCAGATTGTGCCCACAGGTCAGCCTTGATCAGAAGCTAACTCTGTTGTATTCAGCTAAGAAGGTCTCCCAAATGCCCAGATCCTCCCTCATTTCCCTGGTGATCCTAATGTGTTGGATGGGGGATAAAACCTCAGAAACCTGAGCATACAGGTGGGTTAAGAAGGCCCATCTGGCAACACAACCCAGCAGGAAAAGTTAAGAGATCTGAGCAGTAACTAGAGTTGGCAAACTAACTTTTTCGGACTGCATGCACACCCAACTCCCCTCCCTCAGGGTGACTAGCTTCTATGGTGGCAACCAGGAGATTGAATGAACCGTGTCTAATTCAATCACCAGATAGGTCAGAGATGTGGCTGGGCCCTCTGTTTACTCTGGCATGAACAGGATGCCCAGCTTGTAGGCCAGATACTGGAAGGTGCCCAGTAGGGGTATGCATTTTGTTTTCATTATTATGATAACAAAAATGAAAATTTTGATTTAACGATAATAATGAAAACAAAAATGAAACAATTTCTTTTTTAAAATAATGGAAAAACACTGAAAAATATATTTCTGGCTATAATGTTTTTGTTTCTTATTCAATTCTGATGAAACCTGGGGGGTTGTACCTCCAATGGAGGGCATTATGAGTACCAAATTCTGAAATGATTGGATAAAGAGAGTTGATTGTAGAAGCAATTGAATGTTGTGATTTTAAGAAAAGCTCCATACAGATTCCTGGCTACGTTTTTTAAAATTTCCATTAAATTTGCATGAAACATAGGAAGATTATGTTCATCCACTAGTGTACCAACCATGCCAAATTTCAGAAATACTGGATAAAGTTTCCTGATGTTATAAGCTATTAACCTGAAAACACATTTCCAGATGTAACATTTTTATATTCCATCCTGTTTACAAGTAATTTGGCAGAAACATATCACATACCTTCCCTGTCATCTCTGTCAAATTACAGGACAATTTGATAAAGGGACCCAATTTTATTAAAGCAATTGAAGTTGTCCCCTTGAAGACCATTATTCAGATAAATAGCAGCATATGCTGCAGTGCCAGTCAGAAGCAGGCACCTGGCACGGCAGGGGGAGGGAGGTTGTAGGAGGGAGGATGGGAGCAACCCAACAGACTGACAGACACATTCACTGGCCAATTACGGCATGCTTCAAGCTTTACAGGACCAATTGATGTTGGCTTTGAGGTGGGCATAGAAGGGACATACCTGGGACTTTGGGGATAGCATCCCAGAAATCAGGAGACATAGTTTACACATCCAGGCTGGTCAATTATCATCAAAATCACATCTTGCAGTACTGTAACAGAGGACATAAGAGAATCCCTATTGCATTATTCAACTGCTTATAAAATCAGATTCCTTTATCCAATCTTTCTGGAATTTGGTAAAAGTAATTCCTTCCCTTGAAGGTACAAGTCTTCCAAGGTTCATCCAAATATAATGAAAAACAAAAAATCTACAGCCAAAAATGTGTTTTCAATTGAAACCAATAGAAATAAAAAACGAAATCAAAAACAAAAGCGAAATCAATATGGATCCCTCGTACGCACCTCTACCAGCAACATGGAGCATTCAGAGGTGTCTGCCCTCCCTATGAACAGGAAATTATCTAAATAATTCATGACCTGCCTCTTTCACGCCCTCTGTTGAACCGCCTGGTTAACTACTGAGCTAAACTTCTTAAAAGCTGCACATGAAATGGAACATCTCATGGGTATGGCTTTATTGATATGAAACTGGCACTGAATTAAAAACCCAGAAGCTCCACATCATCTGGGTGGACCAGAAGTAGTTGGAATACTGACTTTATGTTGCTCCTTGTTAAAAGTGCCCCATTGCCGCACACCCACACCATCTTGACTGTGGAGTTGAAAGGAGAGTAGCACACTACACAAATCTGGGGAATCGCATCATTAGGGGGTCCAGGGCACTTGGCACAATGCAAGGGTAGGGCCATCCAGATGCACATTTGTATGGCTTCCCGGCAGCCCTTGACCCGGCCATGTGAACATTTGTTTTGAGGTCGGACCCGATCCTGACGGAGTTGCCAGGGGTTTCCCAATCCAGACTGTTGTGATGATGGTGGTCCACCCATTGTCCATAAAGATGGCAAAACCCTATTTTTTTAATTGTAAAAACATTAGAAATATAAAAATAAATTTAATTTTTTTGCATATTTTAGATTTCTATTTCAGGGTCATATTTTATATCCCTCCCCCTCAAGCCAGCCATGAGAGTGAGAAACTTACCTTTATAAACCTTAGAGGCTATTCTGTTGATGACCTGGTTGTTTTGTGGAATGGCATCTTCACCATGGCAATCGACAACATTGCAGCCAGGTATTTGTTTTCACCGCTGAGGCAGCATAGGTCCCCTGGTATATGGGGGACCTGAGGTGTCTGAAGCAGGAGGGCAGGAGGTTAGCGCACAGGTGGTGCTCAACTCGTGATGAAGCTGACTGACTGCGGCATAGATCATTTTTAAAGGACTATGCCCTGGTTGTGATGGTGGCAAAGAAAGTTTTCTTCTCTGCTATCATAGTGTCTGTAAAGGCCCATCTGGAGGAGCTATTCCGCGTGGTGAGGGGTCTGGTTAATCCGGTTTGTCTCTGCCCAGAACTGGAATCATTTAATGCCTGCTGTGACATTTTCATCACTTACTTTGCAGACAAAATTGTCACCGGTCATATTCACCATGACTCAGGTGCTGACATTTCATTAGCAGAGTCAGAGTTTGGGGTTATGAAAGCACAGTTTTGTCTTGTTTATTTGCATTAATTTCAATTTGTTTTATCCACCGATGCAGGGGAGGTGCTTGGGGCATTGAGGGAAACCAGTTGTGAATTAGATCTCTGCATATGCTGGCTGGTGAAATTCAGCCAGAAGAAGCTGGGGACATTGCTGGCTGGGGTTGTCAACACCTCTCTTTGGGAGGGTAGGGTGTTGGACGTCTTTAAAACTGCAATTGTCCGGCCCCTGCTTAAGAAGCCATTTTTGTACGCTGACTCTCCACCCAGCTATCAGCCTGTCTTTAACCTCCCCTTTTTAGGGAAGGTTATTGAACAGGTGGTTGCCCAACATCTCTGGGCCCACCTCAATTGTATCGGATTCCTGGACCCATTTCATTGGACTTTTGTCCTGGGTATGACATGGAGACTGCAGTTGTGGCCTTGATCAATGGCCCATACCTAGAGATCGATGGAAATTCTAGCCTGTTGATCTTATTAGATACCATTGATATCACTAATTATGAGGTGTTGCTGATTCGACTGTGGGACCTAGCAGGGGTTTTGGGACTGCTCGTGAGTGGTTCCACTCCTTCCTGTTGCGGAGGTCACAGATAGTGGTGATGAGTGATTGCTTGTTGTCCTCTTGTGGCCTCCCCTGTGGGGAAGTTCCACAGGGTTCTATTTTGTTGTCCCTCTTGTTGAATGTCTATATGAGACTGCTGGGAGAGGTCATTTGGAGGTTTTGTGTGAGGTGCCATCAGTATGCGGATGACAGTCAGCTCTACCTCTCTTTTTCATCCAATCCAGGTCCTGCAGTCTTGGTGCTTACCCAATGCATGGTTGCTGCTGGGGACTGGATGCAGATGAGCCGACTGAAGTTGAATCCAGACAAGACTGAAGTGATGATGGTTGGCTGGCCCTGTGACCTGGGGGGGAATTGGAATTCCTGTTATTGATGGAGTCCAGCCCCCTTTGGTCACTTAGGTTCGCAGCCTTGAAGTGCTTCTGGATCCCTTGCTGTGCCTGGATTGTCAAGGTTGCAGCGGTGGCCAGGAGTGATTTTCATCAACTTCATCTGGTGAGGGGGCTGTAGCCTTTTCTTTCTGACTTGGCCTTGGCCACTGTCATCCATACTTTCATCACCTCAAGGCTGGATTACTGCAATGCACTCTATGTGGAGCTACCCTTGATGACTGTTTGGAAGCTGCAGCTAGCGCAGAATGTGGTGGTCTGACTCCTTTTGGGGACGGGTCACCAGGAGCACATTACACCGGTGCCCTGCACTGCACTAGCTACCTATAGCTTTCCGGGAACAATTCAGGGTGCTGATTTTGACCTTGAAGGCCCTAAATGTCTTGGAATCCATGTATCTGAAAGACCACCTTTCCCTGCAGTCGGCCGGGGGTGCCCTCCTGTGGGTTTCCTCCATTACTCTTCTTTGTTCGGTGGGGACGTGTTCTTGACAGCTGCCCCAGTGCTGTGGAACTCCCTCCCCCTGGGGGTCCATCTGACTCCAGACCTGAGTGTCATTTGGAGGCGGTATAAAACCTTTCTTTTTATTAAAGCATTTGGGAGATGGGGATAGGGATCAGGTGGGAGGTTGTTAGAGGGTGGGAGTGGGTTGGGTTTTGAGAGGAATTGTATTTTAAATGTTTTTATGTTGTCTTTTATATTTTTTATAAGCCACCCTGAGCCTTTGGGGAAGGGCGGGATATAACTACGAATAAATGAAGAGAAAAATAAATAAATAAAATCTGAATTTCTCATGAATTCAGTAGCTGTGGCTTTCCAAAAACATTTAAAATCATGATATTTGTAATAGAATAATGAGAACAGGCAACCCAGCTGCTTGCTTATAGTTGGGATAGAAATATTACCTCAGTAGAACTATCCCTCTCACAGTATGTCTGCAATTCTGCTAATATTATCTGGAACAAAGAAGTGCAAAAGCTTTAAAATGACCTCCAGAAAAGTTTGGCATCAAATTTTTAAGTAATGATTCAGGTAAATTATTTTATCTGAGTCAGTTCATTCATCCCAAATATCCGGGTGGATCTGGAGTGGCAAAGCATACTGTGTATATTGGCGGTGTAGCTAGGTTGGAATTGAGCTGGTCGCAAATGATGGGACAGAATATCCCTTCTCCCCCAGGTACACAATAAAGAAAGAAAAATGTACATTTACCTACTGCAGTGGTCTCATGCTTTCAGTTCAGTTAACAAGTCTATGATTTTTTGTTTAAACTTTAGCATGTCCTAGTGGCTATGTCATTGTATTAAAGTTCAGCTCTGCCAATTTATTAAACCCAGCTGCCATTTTATTAAATGAACCCCCCCCCCCCCATAGCAGATGTCCATCAGTTCCTGCTCAGATAGCTATGGCCCACACACCAGAGACCCCTTTCCCAGTTGAGGTCTACACAGCCATTTGTCCCTTTTACCAGCAGCAGTGGTGGTGCTGCACTAGGTAGGGTTCCTTCCTGTAGTCAGCATAGGATATGGAGGAGAAGCTGCTGAGGAGGAGAGGTGTTTTGCAGAGGCGAGATGCAGGGTGTTAACAAATGAGATGGTAGCTCACACCAGGTGGGTGCCCACCTGCATGTTTATTACATGTTTGCCTCCATTGTCCATGTGGCCACCACCCACCGGACACACAACACAACCCCCACTCATGGCAGTGTCCTGGAGCATGTGGAGCCTGCTGTGTGGGCAAATGTGGGATAATGTGTGCTCATGTGTCTGTCTCCCATCAATTAGGATGAGTGCAGCATTGCGTGCATACAGGTCTGTCAGCACCATAGAGTTGCAGGAGAAAAGCCTAGAGCATTGTCAAGAGCAACCACTTCCTGCTGCCCATCTCTCTGCTCTTGCTTTCACTGGCATGCACACAACATCTGCCTATATCTCCACGGGTAAAGATACTGGTCCAGGTATTCATGCTACTTTGCCTAAGAAATAATATCATTCCTAAGGAATAATATCATTCCTTAGGCAAAGGAATGATAATATTGATTGATAATATTAATTATTGATAATATCAACATCACTGGCACAAACCTATCACTGACACAAAATTATCACTGGCACAAAATTATCAATCATATAAATTATTGATAATATCCCATGTGCAAACAAACAAATAAATAAATAAATAAATAATAAGACTTAGGCTCCTAAGTAACTAGGCTCTGATTCACAAAGTGTTGCACAGGCACAAACTCAACTGAAGTGAATGATGGGCTTGTGCTTCAACAATGCTTTGAGGATCAGAGGCTAAGGCACTTCTGAAAACAGTACTAGGTTCCTAAGTGCTATCGAAAATATTACCCTGCCTTTATGCTTTGTTTCTGTGTTTACCCTGTTCAATAAGTGTGAGGGAATATCCCTAGGAGAGAGTAGCAGACATCAGGGAAGATATTTGCTATGAAAGGGGAATCATTTTCCACAAAAAAGGTGGTGGTGGGGGAAATCATAACTGTCATGAAGGATAACTGGCTGGAAGTCTAGTCCTAAGAAGGAAATAACACTCTATGTTTAGGGAATATACTGTTGGAGAGTTGGATTGTGCGATATTCAGTTTAAGGAATTACCAGTCCAAGATATGGAGGAAGCTGCTAAGTATTGATAAGCAGCTGAATGTTCAAAATAAAAACTACTTTTGGTTTTGCTGCTATCTTTTTCATGCAACATACATGAGATTTCTCTATCAGATGCTAACTCTGAACATATATTAGTTATTTAAGCATAAGATGACAGGCTGACGTACACTGAGCAGCATAAACACAAGGTTTTATTAGCAATGCAATTATGATTTTAAAGCAAATGGGTATACCACGCTGCAGATTTTCAAAGGTTAAACACAATTTCATAATTTGTAGACTACTTGACTACAAACCAGGTAATTCTATTGCAGCACTCAAACTGAATCACACTATATGAGTCTGTGAGATTAACAACAAAGTCGGATAGATTACTGTGGGTTGCTTCATTCATGTTGTTGGGTTTTATTTTTAGATCTTGAGTTGGTTTGGGGCCTGATTAAAAACTCAACAAAGTCAAACTAAATCCCTTCTAATATTTTCAAAGAATGAAGAATGACAATCTTGTCCCTTAAAGTCCAGAGTAGACCCAGCTTTCATATTTGACTCCAGAATAATAGATAATAAATTTATTATTTATTATTATTTTATTTGACTCCAGTGAGACTACTCTTGTGCTTAAATCAAGCATGAGATAAGTAACTTGCTGAACCAAGGTGCCAATTCCAACACCTAGCTTCTACAATTCATGTACATATCACCCAACACTGAAGATGGCCAGGACAAGACAAGTGATTGTGTCTCAAGGGTTGTAGCTGTGAGAAGGGTCCGTGTCCCAGACAGGTTGTAACTAGGAGGGGAAAGGTCTTGTGTCTCTGGGGAGGTGTAACTGGGAATTGGGGTTACTCTAGCTGAAATCCCACTAAAGTTCCAAACACAAAATGACCCAGCTTCCTCACTCAGAATCTTCATGGGCATCTGCTCTTACAACCCAGGCTCTCCCCACCTATTCTTGCAAAAGTTGGGACAAAACCAGAAAGCCAGATTCACAAGTGCAAATCCTTAGCCATCTGTAATTTGAGGGGTTGGGCTTGTTCCCAGATCACAGAAAATTAATTTAGATAGGCTCATCTCTAAAACAGAGGACGGATTTAGAACTAGTTTCAGCAAATGTACAAACACAACAGCTTTAAGAGGGGGAAATAAACTTAGAAAAAATTAAAGAAACAATCTTTCATTCAGGAAAGCCAATGGCAAACCTCCCATTGACTTTAATCATGGAGAATTTTCTTCTAAAATCAAGTTAAAATAAAAATAAATACATTTTTGTTAAAAATGGTCCAGTTACAGGGATTTACTACTAAAACCAAAGAGTTAAAACAGGATAAGCTAAAACCTACTTGGCTAATAGCCATTAATGGGCCTATCCTACAAGAATGTATCCAATCCTTTCTTAAAACCCAGCTATGCTACTGGCCTTGACCACATCCTCTGGTAATGAATTACACATATTAATTGTACTTGAGTGAAAAAAATGCTTATTTTATTTGTTTTAAGTCTGCTGCCAGTTAGTTTCATGAAGTGCCCCTATTTCTAATACTGTTTGAGAGGGTAAGCAACAACAATTCCATATTTACCTGTTCTGCTCCACTCATGATTTTATAAACTTCTATCATATCAACTGTCTTTTCTTCAAGTTTTAGAGTGCCAACCTATAAAGTCTCTCCTTGTACAGAAGCCATTCGATACTCTTGATCATTTTTGTCATCCTTCTCTGTACCTTTTCCAGTTCTACTATATCTTTTTTGAGATGAGGCAACCAGAACTGTACACAATATTGAAGGTGCAGTTGCACCATAGATTTATATAGCAGCATTATGATATTTTCTGTTTTATTCTCTAGCCCTTTCTGAATAATTCCTAATATTCTGTTTGCCTTTTCAATGTATTGTCCACAATGACTCCAACAGCCTTTTCCTGAGTTGTAGACCTTAATTGTGTAGATATAGTTTGGATTATTTTTCTTGATGTGCATACCTTTGGACTTGTTGACACTGAATTTCATCTGCCATTTATTTGTCTAGACTCTAGGGATGTGCGAACAGGTTGCGGTTTGGGTTCGGTCGTTCGGTTTGGTTTGGTTCGTGAGTTCGGTTCGTGCGTTTGGGTCGTTCACCAGGTTTGGGTTTGGTCGTTTGGTTCAGCCATGTCCAGTTCGGGCATTCGGAAAAGTGTCATGAGAGCGCGTCATCACGCAGGAAACCGGAAATTCGAATACGTGCAGAGCTGTGTGGCGAGAGAGTGTGTGTTTGGCTGGGTGGTTGTTCGGTTCGTGTGTTTTGGATGTTTGTTTGTGTTTGGCTGTGTTGTTTGGCTGGTTGGTGAGTGTTGGTGTGTGGTGGGCAACTGTGTGTGTTGGTTGCGTGATTTAAAAAAAGAAAAAAAAGAAAAGGGCTGCAGTGCCGATTCCCCGACTGGGGTCCAACTTGGTGATCTTGGAGGAGGAGGAGGAAGAGGCCGCTGGCCCTGGACCTTCAGTGGTGGTGGCTGGATCTTCAGATGAGGAGCAAGCGGTGGGCACAGCTGCCAGGTTTGTAAACTTTTTTTTTACTTTGAGGACAAGAAAGGCTCTATCTGTTAGAGTGAGCTCACTGGTGTGCAGGTGTGTGTGTGGGTGGTGGGCATCAGTCAGACACAAACAGTGGGCATCAGCGGGTAGCCAGGGTCTCCCCATTGCCATCCCTCTGCAGCACCCAAAGAAGGGCAGGATTTGCACATGCCAGCCAGGGTCTCATCCCTCCCCAGCACCCAAAGAAGGGCAGGATTTGCATGTGCCAGCCAGGGTCTCACCCCTCCCCAGCACCCAAAGAAGGGCAGGATTTGCACATGCCAGCCAGGGTCTCATCCCTCCCCAGCACCCAAAGAAGGGCAGGATTTGCATGTGCCAGTCAGCCAGGGTCTCCCCATTGCCATCCCTCCACAGCACCCAAAGAAGGGCAGGATTTGCACGTGCCAGCCAGGTCCTTTCTAGTTGCAATCCCTAGTATCCCCTAGCACCCAAAGAAGGGCAGGATTTGCACGTGCCATCCAGGGTCTCTCCATTTGCCATCCCTAGAACCCCAAGGAGGGAGGACTAGAGGCATCATCATAAATGCATGACATTCCTTAGGTGTTATTTATGTGTTCCCATTTTAGAGAGGAATTGGATGCCGGCTCCAGCACTGGTGCCAGGCCAAGGAGGACCCGAGGTGGAGGTCGACAGTGCCACCCCCAGACATTGGGCGGATAAGGTCCAATGTCTGGAATTTTTATGATAAGGAGAACGGGTTCACGCTCTGCAAGGTAAGGCATGGGGGCTGGAACACAGGGTATGCATGCAAACACTGCCTTCTATGACCTGTTATGAATGGAAGTCCCCTGCAGAGAGATTGCCGCCCACCCACTTGTGGAGACAGAATGCAGGCAGGGCTTGACACAGACCATTGGTCTGATGCAATATGGCACTTCTTATGTTTCTATCTTTTTATGTTCTTTAGACCTGCCGAAAAAGATTTAAGAGGGCCAGAGAGGGGACCACATCTGGGCTTATCACCCATGTGGAGAAACTCCACGGGAAGAAAGTGAGGCGGTACGACTCTGGCGTGGATGTGGAGCATCAGCACCAGAAGAAGGGGGGGAAGGCACGCCAGAAGAGACGCCATCGAAGCCCTTCCTCCTCTTCCATCACCGCTGAGGACTCTCCAGTCCCCCGGGAGGAGGCAGAAGCGGCAATGGCTTTTCAGGCAGAACTAGAGTGGCCTACCCAGAACTTTCTGGAGCAGCAGAGGCAGTATAAGGATGGGCTGCGGATGCAAGCCCTGACTATGGAGGACCGACTGGTGGAGCAGTTTCAGTTGCTGGAGGTACAGGAACGCAGGGTGGAGGCCTATTCCTGGTACCTCCAGACAGAGATTGATGATGTGGAGCTGCACCGCCAGTCGGTCGCCAAGTGGGAGGCATCCTTGGCAGGGGGCATTCAATTTGCCATTGAGCATGGGTACAAAATGGAGGAGGGTGGGATGCCCGCCCCTAGGTCCCATCTACCCCTTTTGACTTTCCCCCATGTTCCGGGGGACAGGCCCATAGACAAATAAGTTTCCTTTATATGTTTGCTTTTAGTTTTATAAAGTTGTAGTATATGTGTTTGTTATTGTTGTTGTTGTTTGTTTGAATAGTTTTTATAAAAGTTTTATTTGTTGTTACCTGCTTTGTTTGGCCTGACCATCTTTTATCCCTCTGTGTTACTTCTGGCAGGTGGCAGAATCTCATTGTATATACAGCTTGTCTGATCCCACAGCAGCAGCAGATGTAGCGTAGGTAATCCAAAGATATGCCAGCAGCAGGGTCTCAACTTGCAGGCAGCCCCAGAGGGGCAGGACTTGTGTCTGTGTGGGTGTGCCAGAGAGAAAGAGAGACAGGCTATTTTGGCAGTGGGCATCCACGGGTGGGTGTGGAGGAGTAGGCTGGTGGGGGGCAGGCTTGCAGACGGGCACTGGTGGCCGCTGGCCAGTCAGGCACAATCAGCGGCAGCACCCAGAATGGAATGACAGCCCCCCGTGACTGGAATGATGGTCCCAGGATCTCGTTGATGGTTCCTGGCATGGGCGGGCAAGCATGACTGCTTCAGGTACAGTGGAATGACAGCCTAAAGTCTATGGGATTTGAATGATGTCCCTAGAATTAGTGCATGGTTGGACACACTTCATTCAATCAATCACCATGCGATAGGTGATAGCTAGCAAGTACAGGAACGCACATAGGCAGGCATGCACATATAATATGTTGTGTTATATTCCATCTCATTC
The DNA here is from genome assembly GCA_003113815.1 of Sphenodon punctatus. Classification (NCBI taxonomy): domain Eukaryota; kingdom Metazoa; phylum Chordata; class Lepidosauria; order Sphenodontia; family Sphenodontidae; genus Sphenodon; species Sphenodon punctatus. The sequence goes on from QEPC01001360.1 coordinate 4,573,115, forward strand.
TGGTAGGTTTCGTGCTGGATGTAGGCGATGGGCATCGGGCGCATAAGCACAGATGGGAGTTCTTCCTGGTTCTGGCAGATGGCCGTTTGAGCTGAGCCGGAGGATATACACCTACCTCTCCCCCTCCACCCCCATCTTTCTCATTCCAGCGGGGAATCCCCCCCCCCTTTCAGTGCAGGTGACAGCATGGGTGGAATCGTGTCTCTCTCCCCTTCTAGCAGTGGGGAGACTTTCTCTTTCTCTCTCTCTCTCTTTCTTTCTCTCTCTCTTGGCAGCAACCTGGGCAGGCAGACAGGCAGCGTAGAATGAGAGGCATGAAGGCGGGCTGAGGCAGGCTTTGAGCTTGGTGGCAAGCTGGGGCTGGGGTACAGAACCCTTGGCACAGACAGCATATAGGCCTGGGGGCCATTGGCACTAGCAGCAGCAGCAGACATTGGTTGCCGCCAGGGTACAGGTGGTAGCAGCAGGTACAGAAACACACACAGGCAGGTGGCCACATATAATATGTTGTGTTATATTCCATCTCATTACGGAAGGTTTGCTGCTGGATGTGGGCATTGGGCACATGAGCTCAGATGGGAGTTCTTGATGCGGTGGAATGACAGCGCCTCTGTGCGAGGAATGATGGCCCCAGAAACCTGTCGGTGGGTCCTAGGGCTAGAGTGGCAGCTTCTAGGTACTGGAAAGCCCTCCCTGCCTGTAACTTGGCCCCAGAACCCTGATGGTGGGTCCTGGGGCTGGAGTGGCTGTTACTGGATGTAGTTGAAAATTGGCTCTCTGTGCGAGGAATGATGGCCCCAGAACCCCGAGGTTGGGTCCCTGGGGCTAGAGTGGCAGATTCTAGGTATTGGACATCTCTCCCTGCCTGTAACTTGGCCCCAGAACCCTGATAGTGGGTCCTGGAGTTGGAGTAGCAAACACTGGATTGCTGGAGCACGGTACCCATGGCTCAGACAGCAGAGGTGGCAATGGGAGCAGCAGCAGACTTTGGATTGATTGGGCACAGAACCCATGGCACAGACAGTATAAGCGGCATTGACAGCAGCAGCAGACATTGGATTGCCTTGTAAAAGAACCAGTGGCACAGACAGCAGAGGCAGCATTGACAGTAGCAGCAGACATTGGATTACCTTGTAACAGAACCAGTGGCACAGACAGCAGAGGCAGCATTGAGAGTAGCAGCAGCAGACATTGGATTGACTGGGCACAGGACCTGTGGCATGGACAGCAGAGACAGCAGCAACAGGATTTGCCTGTAAACAGCACCCATGGAGCCAGGATGGTTGGATTTGCCAGGGAATAGCTCCCATACAGCAGCAGACGTCAGCAGCAGGATTGAGGAGGCACATTTGGATTGGCCAGGGCAGAGCACCCATGGACCAGCAGACAGCAGCAGCGGGATTACCAGACCAGTGGTGCACATCACCCAGGGTTGCCAGGGTAGGCAGACAGGCAGTGTGGCATGAGCATAAGGTAGGCAGACTGAGGCAGGCTTTGATCTAGACCACCTGGGCGGGCGGGCAGGTGGGCAGGCAGCATGGCATGAGCAGAAGGCAGACAGACTGAGGCAGGGTTCAAACTTTGCACCTGGGCAGGTGGGCAGGTGGTCAGGCAGCATGGCATGAGCAGAAGGCAGGCAGACTGAGGCAGGGTTCAAGCTTGGCAACCTGGGCGGGTGGGCAGGTGGTCGGTCGGTCGGTCAGACAGCACAGTATGAGAGGCAGTAGGGAAGGCAGGCTGGGACCTTGGCACCAAGTTGGCAGGGCACTCAGATAGGCTGGTGAAGACTGTGTAGCACAACAGAGAGAGCCAGTCAGATAGGCGGGCTGAGATCATCTAGCCAGAGGCCAGCTGACAGGCTTACAGTTTCCCAATGCCACCCTGCAGCATGCAGTCAGTCAGATAGGTTGGCCGAGGCCATGTAGTATGAAAGAGAGAGGGGGGGAGGGAGGAGGGCAGGGAGGGTGCCACTGAAGCTGTGGGAGGGAGGGACAGCACCTCAGCACAGCAGCAGCAGCCATTATTGATGAGGAGCCCCTTGGCAAGACTGCCCCTGGCATGGGATGGTGTGTGTGCTACTCCAACATCACTCCTTGTCCACGGGCAGCTCGGGGAATCCCAACAGTGGAAGGTTGACCTTCAAGAAGATCAACTGCTCCACCAACTTGGCCCCCAGTCTCAGGCAGTGCGGGGAGCAAATGTCCCCCACACCAGAGAACACCCGCTCACTGGGGACACTGGTTGGTGGGCATGACAATAATCCCCTGGCCACTTTGGACAGGGTCGGTCACACGTTGGTCTTGCCGGCCCAGTAGGCCAAGGGATTGCTGCTGGGATTGATGCATGGCTCCTCGTCCAGGTAGGTATCAACTGCTGCGGAGGCACTGTCATACTCCCTCTCATAGCTCTCCCTGGGCACCACCGCCCCCACTGCCCTCAGCCACACTGTCAGTCCTTGCCCTTTTGTGGGCCGTGCAGAGGAGGAGTTGCTGGTAGTAGGGGTGCTGCTGCTGCTTATCCTGCTGCTGCTGATGCTACTGCTGCTGCTACTGCTGCTGCTACTGCTCAGGCTGGGGCCAGGGATAGACCCACTGGCTGAGAGGGGCAGCTGCTCCCACTCCCACCATCCCCTGGGGCATCTTGCTGCTGCTGCTGGCAACGTGAACTCTCCAGAGCCTGCTTTGCCTTCAGGACCCTCCGCACAAGATCATCCTTCCATATAGCATAGTGGGCTGACTTGTGTGCCATGCTGCCCTTGACCCTGGGGTCCAGAATTATTCCAACAACATATTCCCCCCACTGCCAAAGGTTGTTGAACCTCACCGTCAGGCCTGCCTTAAGCTTCTGTGCCAGCCCAACCACCTCAGCCACCAGCTTCTTGCCCCTAGGGTCACAATCCTGCCCCTGCATCATGATCTCCTCCAGACTCCACTGGAGACTCTGGACCAGAAAGGTCACCTGGCTTATCGTGGCTGTGGAGGAGCTTATGGTCTCTGTCACCTGATGGAATGGTCTTAGAACTAGAACCGTCTGTGCCAGGATCTCCCATTCTGGCCCACTGAAGCCTGGAGGTGCCCCGCTGTCCGTGTCCAATTCCACCTGATGCAAGGTGACTTTCTGCTCCACAAGCCACTCAAGCATCAGGAAGGTGGAATTCTACCTNACTTTCTGCTCCACAAGCCACTCAAGCATCAGGAAGGTGGAATTCTACCTCGTGGACACGTCCTGCACCAGCAGATGCCCTGGGGAGCCTTGCTCAGCCTACTTGGCCTGGAGGATTTCGCTGCCCTTAACACTGCAGTTAAAGAACCCCACCAGCTTCCTCCCCTACTCTATCAGGGAGCTAAGGGTGCCTGCCCCAATCCCCTTTTCCCCCAAGCCCAGAGCATCTGTGACCACCAGGTGGAGGGTGTGTGCTGCGCAAGGGATGCTAGTAAACCCCATATCGCGGACAGTCCTCACTATATTTGCTGCATTATCAATCACTACACACCCCGGGGTGAACGGTGCAACAGGCATAACCCACTCCCCCACCATGGCGTTCAGGGCTGCCTCAAGTTTCTTAGAGGTGTGGAGGCAGTCCATGACTTCCACCTGAAGCAGGGCCCACCTATACCCTGCTTCAGGACCCCTCCTGCCACTGTCCAATGCCAACTCTGGGTCCTCCCACCAGTGCACCATCACTGCCACGTAAGCGTGTCAGGCATTCCGGCTGGACCACAGGTCAGTTGTAAAATGGACAGTGGCACCCCTAGTCCCTGCCAGTGTCAGCTGCTCCTTCACACTCTCCTTCAACATCCTGTACAGGCCTGGCACCACCGTACGGCTGAGGGTGGTGCGGCACAGAATCTTAAAGTGGGGGGCCAGGAACGTTGCCATCAGCTGCTTAAACCCTGTGTCCCCAACAATGGAGAAGGGCTGGCCATCAACAGCGATCATCTCGCCCAATAGGCTCAGGGCTTTCTCTTGAAAGCCACGCCGCCCTCCAGCTGCTGATGGCCTTGCAAGCTGCCCCTACCCCAGCTCCTCCATTCTGGGATGATGCTGCTGCTTCTGTTGCTGCTCCTGCTGCTCCTCCCTAGCAGCAATACTTCTCCTGCTGCTAGAGGCAGCTGCTGCAGTGGGACGATTGCCCGATGGAGGATAAGGGGCCACTTGGATTGGGAACCCACTTGCATCCACTGATCCAACCTGTCCGCTTAGCAGAGCAGCAATGTGGCATGTTTTAAGATGCCTGGACAGGGTGGATGTCCCTAGGTTGGTGAGCACCTGCCCTCGCTTCACCACCTTGCTGCACAAAGTGCACCGCACCTCCCGGGGATCATCCACCTGCACCACCTTGAAATGCTCCCAGTCCCATGATTACTTAGCCCCTCCTGCCTTCTGACCCGCACTGGGTGATGCACTCCTGGGAGGGGCAGGACATGGTGGTACTGGTGACACAGCTCGTTGAGGGACAGCCATCACCTCAGCAGCACCAGATACAGAGACCTCCACAGAAATCTCTGCATCACTGTCCCCATCCACAAACCGAGTGGCGGAGGCTGTTGGACTCCCCATGCTGCTCCCACTCTGAGCAGCACTCTCCCCCTGTCCCCTATAGCTGCTGTTGCTACTACGCTCCCTGCTGCCAGTGCCTGGGGATCAAGCCCTGCCTCTAGCCAGGCTCTCAACAATGGGGGAGTCGGGGGACAATGCTGGTTCCTGCTGGGATACTTCATCCCCTGAATTGCTTGCTGCTGCAGATGACAGAGCCACAACAGCCTCTTCCACTGCCAGGAGGCAACCTCCAACCCCCTGACCATTAGTGCTGGGAGAGCGAGACCCAACATCACCACCAGGCCTTCACATCTTGGGGCATGGGGATGTGCTTGGGCTGCTGCTTCTGCCCACTGCTGGCACTCTTATGGCACAGCCCCTACCACGTGCCTCATTGGCTGCCTTACGGGCAGCAGAGTGGCCTCGCCCTCTCATAACTCCCTTCTCCATTTCTCCCTTCTCCAAACCACACACAAGTATATTAAATATATTTATTTATTTATTTATTTTTACAATTTTTATAAAATATTATATCTATCTATCTATCTATACTACACTAAATTTAACTATCTAATAAGTACTATAAAACCTATGGAACTAAATAATGGAATATAAAAAACACACTCTAAAACTAGATCGCTATATCTCTATAAACTAAGCTAACTTAACTGTAATAGCTAACTATTACTATAATCTCTCTCTCTCTCTCTCTCTCTCTCTCTCTCTCTCAAATCAAATCAAATAATTTTTATTTACATGACCAAAGGTCATTGCAAAACAACTTACAGCATATCTCTCTCTCTCTCTCTCTCTCTCTCTCTCTCTGGGTATTTTCAGATGTGACGAGATTACAGTGAACCACGCTGAATACCTACATGTGGTCACTGTGCCCTGCACATCTGTTCGGTGGCTGCCAGATGTTCGCCACACTGAATACCCACATGGGGTCAATTTCAACCATGCTTCCCGGGCTCCCGGCGCGAAAATCAGCTGAAGCGTGGTGAAAGTGATTCCAGGCGGGCATAAAAAAAAAGTAACGTCTGGTTGGCTATCATGGCCCGTAATCCCTGGCGTGGTGAACTCGGCCAGATGCTGTGGCGGCATTGGCCTCACCAACCGCCCGTCTCCCCAGAGGGCAGGCGACGGGGAGCGTGGAGGGGGCAGGGCCGTGTGGCCACACATTGCGCCGCGGGCCCCGCCCCCTCCCTGATTCCCCGCCGGGATCCCTGGCACGTCTGTTTGCCGTGCCTGGGTGATCCCGGCGGGGAATCTCTGGGTTGTTTTCGGGACGGGGCGAAGCCACCCTGTCACGTCTGAAAACAGCTTCTCTCTCCAATATTACACAACAATGGGGGGGGTGGGTGGGTGGGACAGGACACAGACAACTCAAAACAACGCAAGGAGGGGTACAGAAACTGAAATAAAACCTAAATCAATCTAATCCTACTCTAATAAATAAAAAACCAGGGGAACGGAATGAGGGATGGAATATGGAGGAAGAAGAAGAGGGAAAGGAATGGATTCAATGGAAGGTAGGGAGATAGAACACAGGGAGGTATAAAAAATAAAAATAACTGCTAAATCTATCTAATATAATTTAACTAAATGATAATAGGGAGGTTAATCTGTTGGATGGGTGAAATGGGAGGAGGATTGGGAATGGATGAGGGAAGCAAACTGCTGGGAGCCAGGGAGCCTTCTGAAAACGCCTGCTGACAGGATCAGTGGCTAGCTCGGAAGGTGTTGGAAGGGGACAGGGCAAAGAGTTTTGTTACTTGCTGCTCCCGCCTTACTGCAAGGCCTGATTGGCGGCCAATCGCAGACTGTAAAGCCAGTGTTCAGTTGAAAAGGAAAGGTTATTGGGCACGCTGAGTGCTACTCCAAGCCTCAACCCTCCCCCCCCCCGGTACCAGGAAGTCTGCTCCTCAGCTGCCTCTCTCTTCCTGGGCCTTCGTCACGATTTTTCCGCCTGAACTCAACCGAACGTGGCCTAACACAAACGAACTGTTCGGTCGGTTTGTAGTTCGGTTTGAGTTCAGTTCGGTCGGTTCGCGTTCAGTTTGTAAGTTCGGTTCAGTCGTCCGAACAGATCGAGTTCGGTCCAAACTCCGAACCTTCGAACCGCATTCGCACATCCCTACTATACTCCAAGTCTTGCAAGATCCTCCTGTAATTCCTTACAGTACTCCATATCTATCCTGAATAGTTTTGTGTCATCTGACATTTTATCACCTCACTCTTTACTCCCCTTTCCAGGTCATTAATGAATATATTAAACAACACCGGTCCCAGTACAGATTTCTAGGGTACCCTACTTTTACTTTCTCTGTTGTGAAAACTGACCATTTAGTCCTATCCTTTCTTTCCTATCCTTCAAACAGTTACTGATCCATAGCAGGACACTTCCTCCTATCCCATGACCATTTAATTTCCTCAAGAGTCTCTTGTGAGAGAACTTATCAAACACTTTCTGAAAATCCAGATACACTATATCAGCCACTCATCCTTACACACATGCTTGTGGACAAAAGGCTCATTCTTCAGTCTAGTTTTCAACAAAGCTGTTTCACAACTTCATCTGAAACTGGGTTCCTCCTTTGGTCCATGATGGACCAATGGACCAATGATCCATCTAGCCAAGCATCCTGTCTCCGACAGTGGACAATCACGGTGGCTTGGGAGAAGCACCCAACAGGTCACAATGGAGGATCCATTCTGTTCTTTTCCCCCAGCTCCTGTCATGTTCCCTGATCCTGTCTGGCTAATAGCTTCTAATGGACCTATCTTCCAGAAACTTGTCAAAACCTCTTTTAAACTCAGCTATAGTACTGGCCCTT
>QEPC01001360.1:4580590-4603546 GCA_003113815.1 Sphenodon punctatus
CCTGTCTCTAACCTTCCCTTTTTAGGGAAGGTTATTGAGCGGGCAGTGGCAACCCAGCTCCAGGCTCATCTAGTTAGTATCTGTTTCCTAGACCCTTTTCAATCTGGGTTCCGTCCCGGCTATGGCACTGAGATGGCATTGGTGGCCTTGGTTGACGGTCTCTGCCGGGAGATGGATGCACGACGTTCTACATTTCTTGTCCTGCTAGATTTCTCAGCCGCTTTTGACACCGTGGACCATGGGCTGCTGCTGAGACGGGCTGCTGCTGCTGCGTGACCTTGGGGGTCTGGACGGGACTGTGCTGGAATGGTTCCGCTCATTCCTCTCGGGGAGAAGCCAGCGGGTGGTGTTGGGGTCTGAAACATCTTGTCCCTGCACCTTGTCCTGCGGTGTTCCGTAGGGTTCTATTCTGTCTCCGCTATTGTTTAATATGTATACGCAGCCCTTCGGGGAGGTCGTGAGAGGGTTCGGGGTGCGATGTCATCAATATGCTGATGATATTCAGCTGTACCTCTCCTTTTCAGCTGACCCAGACCCTGATATCTCATTGCTATCCCAGTGTTTGGAGGCCGTGGTGGAGTGGATATGGCATAGCAGACTGAGGCTCAACCCCAATAAGACAGAGATGATGGTGGTGGGGAGGGCGACGGAGGTGTTGACCCCCCTGATTGGGGTGGGTGGGTTTGCCCTCCTGTAGCTCAGCAGGTTTGGAGTCTGGGGGTGGTGTTGGACTTGAGTCTCCACCTGGATCGACAGGTGGAAGTGGTGGCAAAGGCCGCCTTCCGCCAGTTGTATCTGGTGTGGAGGCTGCTTCCATAGATCTCCAGGCCAAACCCGGCCTCCCTCATCCACGCCTTTGTCACCTCGAGGCTGGACTACTGCAACGCGCTCTACGTGGGGCTGCTCTTGTTCCTGGTTCAGAGGCTGCAGCTAGTGCAGAATGCGGCGGCCCGTCTCCTGATGGGGATGGGTTGTCGGGAGCATATAACACCTGTACTCCAGACTCTGCACTGTTTGCCAATAGCGTGACAAGCCAGGTTCAAGGTTTTGGTAATGATCTATAAGGCCCTTCATGGTCTTGGCCCCTCATACCTCAGGGACCGCCTCGCCCTCTGCGCCCCAGAGCGGCTCCTTCGGTCTGCAAGGGGTGCCTTCCTGGAGGTCCCCTGTGTTAAGCGGGGGGCCACGATGAAGAGGGCATTCTTGGTGGCCGGGCCGTGTCTTTGGAATTCTCTCCTGGAGGAATCTCGCCTGGTCCCAAGCCTCCTAACATTTTGGCAGGTTTGTAAAACCTGGCTGTTCACCCAGACCTTTGGGGAGGGTGGGATAGGGTTTTTATTCTCCCCGCCCTTATTTTTATTTTTCTTATCCCTGGATGTTTTAATTGTGGATGTTTTAAAATGTTTTTATGAATTTTAATTGTATGTCACCCCAGGATGCCATAGGCATATGGGGTGACTCATTAATGTTAGAAAATAAATAAATAAATAAATAAGGAGATGGGCCACGGCATTTTTCACCAGCTGCAGCCTCCGGACCAGCTTCTCTGGTAGCCCCATGTAGAGCGCGTTGCAGTAATACAGCCTTGAGGTGATGAAGGCATGGATGACAGTGGCGAGGTCAGAGTCTGAGAGATACGGCCGAAGCCACTGATCAAGATGTAACTGCCGAAATGAACTCCCTGCCACAGCCACAACCTGAGATTCCAGGCTGAGCCGTGAATCGAGGAGCACACCCAGACTCCACACTTGAGAAACCATGGGAGGGCGAACCCCCCCAACAAGAGGAGATTCAACCACCCCTAGGCCCCCCAAGCCCTCGCCCACCAACATCACCTCCAAATTGTCCGGATTCAATTGCAGATGGCTCAACCTCATCCAAGCCCGCACAGCTGACAGGCACTGGGAAAATAGGGAAACTGCATTACCTGGGTCGATGGAAAAGAGAAGTAGAGCTGAGTGTCATCACCATACTGATGACACTGCATGCCCTGAAATCCTCTCACAATCTCACCTAATGGCTGCATATAGATGTTAAACAAGAGGGGAGACAGAATGACACCCTGCAGGACTCCACACATGAGGTCCCGGGGGGAAGACATACACTCCCCCAAGACCACCCAGAGAGTTCTCCTGACCAGGAATGAACAAAACCAGTCCAAGACCGTTCCACCAATCCCGGCATGGTCCCACAGGCGAGTCACCAACACCTCATGATCGACAGTGTCGAATGCAGCCGAAAGGTCTAGGAGGACCAGTAAGGTCTGATGACCCTGGTCCAACGCCAGACAGAGATCATCAACCAAGGCCACCAATGCCGTCTCCGTACCATACCCAGGCCAAAACCCATACTGGTAGGGTTCAAGGAAACTGGTGCGGTCCAGATTTTCCTGGAGCTGCCGTGCCACTGCCCGTTCAATAACCTTCCCTAAAAAGCGGAGGTTAGGTTAGATTAGCAGCTATTAGCCAGACAGGATCAGGGAACATGACAGGAGTTGGGGGAAAACAACAGGGAATGGATTCCCCATTGTGACCTGTTGGGTGCTTCTCCCAAGCCACCATGATTGGTCACTGTTGGAGACAGGATGCTGGGCTGGATGGACCATTGGTCTGATTCAATATGGCACTTCTTATCTTGTTATTCACAATTATTCACATTTTTGGATTGCACTCTGAATAGTCATAGGAATACTTGTGCTGAAAAGAACATTCACATACTCAATAAACCCCTAAGCTTTGTAAAAGAGTAAGGCGGCTTTGAATGAGGAGTGGTTGGGGTATAACCAATTGGTATGGAGAGAGATCTTCAACCAGGTATGACCAATTTGGGGTAGCTGGAAGGAGGTTGGGAGATCGTTTTTGGATTAATATTACTACCAACCGATGGAGGGCAGGGTTGGGTACCTTTTGTGGTCGTCCACTTGCTCATGTGAATTTATTGTATTCTCCAAAGGAATTACAGGAAATGGAAATGCTGATGGTTAAATAACATGATATTGTGGTTAACAAAGCTTAAATGTATTTGGATATCTAAAGAATTCCTGCATTGTTATGCTGATGTGGATGTTGTTTACCTTGTCCCTCAGGTTTTCATTTGTACCAAGTTTTATGTTTATGTTTATGTTTATGCCTATGTTTTTGTGTATGTTTTTGTGTATGTCTTATGTTTTATGACATTTGTGGCCATGGTGAAGCCGGTGCCTAATAATAAATAAAATAAATACAATAAACCCCCTTTCTCTCCCCCTCCCCCTTTGCAGTAATTTTTGTTTCGTTATTCAATCAGACGTTTGGTCAAATTACCAAATAGCTGAACAAAAATGACCAAAAAATCCCCCCCAAACCCGGCAAAAAGCAACTGAAAACCAAAAGCAAATAGTTAAAGGCATGAACAGTGTTTTGTACCCACTTCATCAGACTCAAATTGAAGTGGGTGAATTCATCGAATATTTGCAGTGACTATTCGTTTCAACAGTTGTTCTTATTAGCCAGTGGGATGAAAATACTTTTTAAATATATAATGCTTCTTTTTCCAGGAGAGTGGATGGTGTTGCGCTCAATAGTACAGGAATAGGAATGAGGACAATCTGACTTTTTCAAGTCAAGTATGTCACTTCTCTGCTTCTTTCTCTTTATATGTAAAATAGGAATAATTCCTACATTGGAAAGCTTTTGTAAATTAATTCAAGTTTATAGGGTATGTTACCCCTACACTGTAGCAGTGTAATCACTAAAAGTTGGACTCTCCACACTATCAAACCAACCAACAACATGGAATACTTTAAAAATTGGTGAAGTATTGCTTATATATCACACCACTGTGATGCCGGCTCCTCATAGTTTAACACACCAGTCTTCATGTTTCAACAGCAATCACTTGTGCCTTTTATTTGCAGCAAGTTTTTAATTTGAATTACAAATACTTTCATGCCTGACTTATCCAGTAGTCTGTTACACAGTAAAGCTCTTTAGGAGTGAGCCACTTTCCAGTTCAAGCTCTACAATACCACCAGCTTATTGAAATTATGTATATCATCCCCTTTAGGCATGTCAAGTATGCTGCTAAAAATTTCAACAGACAAATCCCCAGCATGCGATATCATTAAGCCGAGATGCTGCATTTGAAGTTCCAGCTTACCAGACATAGGTCTGTGCTGTGTATTTGTGCTTGACTACAGAAATCCAGAAGATTGTTTTTTCTATAAAATTTTGGAATATGACAATTAAACTGATTCATATTATGATCTGAATCCGTAAGACGGCATATGGGCTGCTGACTAAGGACAACAGTTTATTCTAGTATATTTGGAATATACATATTTTTTTAAAATAGTGTAATCCAAGTTGGATTTTCCTATCCTTGAATTAGATGTTGCTTGAAGGTGTTTTCTAAGGTGATTAGACATTGACGAACGAACATATAAAATTAAACTTCCACCAAATTTTCAGTCAAAAGTCAAACTGATATAAAGTGATTCCCCCTTCCCGCCTGCCCCTGCACATTTTGGTAGTATTTGGTTAGCTCTCTTTTTCTTCTGCTATTGGAAGTAAATGTGCAGAAATGTTGAAAGTAAGGCTGTTGTAGGTAGTTCTTCCCCAGCTGGATACAGACAGGAATCTCTGAACTAAGCCTGTTTTGTGAGGTTCCTTGCATAATTCTTTAGGGCTAATAGTCTCAGAGAAGTATTGAGTCTGTGGTTCTTCCGGTGCTGCTCGCACAAATACAGACCTAATCTTTTGGGTGACAATCTAAACCCAGATCGACCAATGCCCCCCCAAAAATAAAATTATTCCTCATCTATAAGTTAAAGTTTCTAGTAGGGATGCATAACAAGGAAGGTGGCAGTCTTTTTTTCTCTTTTAAACAAACAAACAAACAAACAAACAAACAAACAAGTAAGCATTTAAGAACATGGAAATAATTAATTAGGGGAAGGTAAATAAATAAATAAATAATTTATAAAAACACAAATCCAGGTATGCATATGTAAAATAAATATTACATTTAATGTTTTGAAAATCTTTACACTTTTCCTGTATTTTCCTGGGCCTCCCTTAGTGTCTTGCCATCAGTGTCACATATTTCTCCAATACTGGGCATATGAAATGGCTTAGTCCGAGGGTCTTGACAAGATCCTCTACGTAACAAGGTTCCCCCAGGAGATATTCTATATTCTTTATTTTGCCACAGTCACAAATATCTGGGTTCCCCAGGTAAATCTACTTTCTCCCATTGTCCTTATACCTGCTGTGGTCGAGACTCTATAAGTCCTTGCAGGATCAGGCACTAGTCCAGTGGTAATTGCTTGTGGTAATTCCATGAAAACCTTACGGTGTGGGGAGAAGCACTGGCCCTTTAAGGGAACTGCTGACCCAGGAGCCAACCAACTTAAGAGCATGACTGACTGTGCTCAGCTGAGCGGGCCACCAAAGCAACTGAGCTACAGTCATAAGTCAGAGCCAGAGAGGTCTAAGGAGGACCACTGGAGAGAGTCTGTTGCCCTGTAGTGTAAGAGGCTTGCCTCCAGGAGGTTCTGCTACAAGGCCCAGAGGCAGATGCAACCCAAGGCCCTGTTTGCTTCAGGGTTCCTTAAAAGTTAGCTGACTGGCTGGCTGAGTGTAAGGCAAGCCAGGAGTTTCAGACCAGGGGCCTGCTGCTTCAGGCACCCAGACCTTTCTCCAAGTGGAAGATGGACGCAGGGAAATTCCTGAGGCCTACGGAGAATTCAGGGAGGACACCCTGTGTCATGAGGGGAGCTGGAAGTCAAATCTTGCTTACAGGTTATTAACGAGATGATGGGTTCAGTCTACCTCCAGAACAAGGTGCAGGATTCTGTGCTACAGAAAAGCATCAAGAAGACAAAGACCTGCAGGAAAGTATATGTGAATTATGAGCCCAGGTGGGGCTGCTGGAGCTATAGTATTGGTCCTCTGGCCTTTATATTTATATTATTTTTATTTTATTTTATAAATTAATTTGTACCCCGCCCCTCTCACCAGTTGGTGACTCGGGGTGACTGACAATAATGCAATGCAATAATCCAATGCAATAAAACCTATAAAAATACAAATATATAAAGATATAAAATACATTCCATCTTGCATATTTTTAAAATGATTTTGCCCAGCCCCCAAACCCATCTAACCCACCCATGCCACCCACTCCACCCCACCCCACCCCACCACCAAACGCCTGGTGGAAAAGTTAGGTCTTGCAACGCCGGTAGAAAGTAAGGAGATCCGGGCTGAGGTGAACCTCCACTGGGAGTACATTCCACAGCGATGGAGTGGCCACCGAGAACGCCCTCCTGTCGATGTATTAAACCTGCTGAAAATGCGGGACCTCCGGGAGGGCACCCCTGGATGATCTCAGGGGCTGCACTGGGGCCCAGGAAGTGAGGCGATCCCTCAGATAAGCGGGACCCAGGTTGTGTAGGGCTTTATAGGTCAAAACCAGCACCTTGAATTGGGCCTGGATGATGGCTGGCAGCCAGTGCAATGTTTAGAGCACCAGTTTAATATGCTCTCTGAGACCCGTCTCAGTAAGCAGATGGGCCACCGCATTTTGCACCAGCTGCAGTTTCAGGACTGTCACCAGGGGCAGCCCACATACAGCGCATTACAGTAGTCCAGCCTTGAGGTGATGAATGCATGAATGACAGTGGCAACGTCGGAGTCCAAGACATATGGACGGAGCCTCTTCACCAGATGTTATTGGTGAAAGGCATCCCTGGCAACAGCCAACACCTGCTGATCCAGGCGCAGCTGCGAAATCAGGAGCACTCTGAGGCCGCTTTTAGACATACAGCTGGGATCAGGCGCGGGAGCGGCGAAACATCCGCAGCGCTGTTTTAGACGAACCGGAAGTTGTGTGCATGATCTGGCGCCACGCATTCTTTGCCAACCGCGAGCGAACCGGGCTGATTCCTCTGGGGTGACATACGCGGCCGGCAAAGAATGCGCAGCGCCGGATCACGCGCACAACTTCCACTTTCGGTTCATCTAAAACAGCGCCGTGGCTGTTTCGCCACTCCTGTGCCTGATCCACATGCACGTCTAAAAGCGACCCTAGACTTTGCACGCAAGGGACCAACGGAAAGCGCACTCCCCAATAATAGGGACTTCCCCCTATGCTAGATCACCAACCCCACCCAATAGCATCACCTCTGTCTTGTCAGGATTCAGTTTCAATCGACTTAACCTCATCCAATCCCCTACAGCAGCCAAATACTGGGACAGCAACGAAACTTCAGGGCCTGAGTCAGCTGAAAAAGAGAGATACAGCTGGGTAACATTGGCATATTGGTGATAACAGACCCCGCAGCTGCAAACGACCTCCCCAAGCAGCTGCATATACATGTTGAATAAGAGCGGGGACAGAAAAGAACCTTGTGGGACCCCACACAGGAGGCCCCCAGGGGATGATGAACAGTCCCCTAGCACCACCTGCTGAGATCTATCTGTGAGGTAAGAATGGAACCATTGTAAAACGGTACCGTCTACCCCAGCCAATCTCCACAGACGAGTTGCCAAGAACTCATGATTCACAGTATTAAAGATGCTGACAGATCCAGTAGAACCAGCAGGGTCATGCGACCCCTATCCAACCCCACCAGGAGGTCATCGACCAAGGCCACAAGTGCAGTCTCCATACCATAACCCAGATGAAAGCCAGACTGCGTGGGATCAAGAAAACCAGTGCGATCTAGATGTGCCTGCAACTGATGGACCACAACCTGTTCAATAACTCTCCCTAAAAAGTGAAGGTTAGAGACCGGCCAGTAATTTATGTGACTTAAATGATGGGGTATATAGAAATTCATAGGACTGTGCTGAATAGTACTTCCAGGAATTCCGAAGTTCTGAGTAATTGGCCCAAGTACTGGGTGGCCCTTCGGTGCTGTTTCCAAAGTTTCGGAAATCAGACTTGGAATTCCAGACCTCGGAAAACTTTGGAAATATTCAGCGCTACGTCAATACTTCAGCAGGTGTTGCCATGTGCAGCAGCCTAGTTAATTGCCTAGCCAATCAGGGTGCACAATAGCACATCCATTCTGTCCTACCTCCCCCTTAATTGCCTAGCCAATCAGGGTGCACAACAACACATGCAGCCCTTCCTCCCTCCCTCCCCCCCCCACCATATTAACTAGAAAGAAACTAGAAAGTATTCCCCCAGTTCCCTGGCTGGTCACATCTTGGCAAAGTTCTTGAACCCACAGACAAAGCACTACCCAGAAAAGCAGGAGTAGGACAATCATCCAGAAGAGAACTCCACAAAAGTGGAACTACATGCAAAAATTCCCAAAAAACCCAACAGTAGTGTACCCACAGCATGGTCCACCATCGACATTGAGTGCACCCACTTTAATCATTATGCCAACCAAGCAGTGCACAAAAACGCAGGCTAGCAAGAATGGGACTTTTGCTCAAGAAGAATGCAACAACCCTGAAAAACAGCGCGCAACTACATGGAGAAATAAATCCCACCAAAAGCCAGCAAGCCCAGAAGTCACAAAATTAAGAAACCAGACACTCACGGCCCACCCCCACCCCCCGGGGCACCCTCTTGGCATGGCATTGGTACTGTGGCACTGGTAACTTGAACAGACTAGGAAAAGGGAAGTGGAGCCAGGCAGAGAGATTCCAGTCTGGTCTCATGGTGCCAAGCAGCTGACAGAACAGTAGAAGTTACACTTTACAATTAGGCTCTGTTGTGCCATGCCATAGCCTAGACAACACACACAAGCCTGCAAAACAGTGTGAAGCTGCATGGAAAAATAAAAATCCCACCAAAAACCAGCCAGTCTGCCCAGCAGATAAAATTATAATAACGCCCACAAGAAAGAAACCAGACATTCACACACCCCGCCTCCCCAGGGCACCCTCTAGTGCTGGCATGGCATTCGTACTGTGACACTGGTAACTTGAACAGACCAGGCAAGGGGAAGCGGAGCCAGGCAGAGAAATCCCTCTGGCCTCATGGTGCCAATTGCCAACAAAGCAGCAGGCAGAACTAGAAGCAATATGGCACTCAATTATTTATTTTTTTAAAAAAGCATTGCATGGTAAAAGGTAAACGTAGCCCCATCCCCCAGCATTGGCTCTATCAACAGACCAGGCCAAACCATGCCATGCCATGCCAGGGCAGGGCAGGGCAGGGCTGGGCCAGGCCAGGCCATGCACCCCTCCCCACTCCAGCTGATTACTTACAGATCCAGCACTGTAGCACACGGCCAAATTCACCAGAGAAAATGGAAAATGGCTGCAGCCACTTTTATTTTGTCCTGCCAGCCAATCAAAAACTTGCCATCTGGCTTGGCCAGCAAATCAGAACTTGCCATCTAGCTTACCATCTCTCAACTGTCCCCTCCTATACAGGAGTATTTGATCCCCTCCTACCAAACATGGCACTAAGTTTCATTTCCAGAAGAAATTTCTTTGACACGCACCTCTCTTTTAAACCTTACATTGACTTTGTTGCCAAATCCTGCCGATTTGCCCTCCATAACATTGCTCGGATCCGCCCCTTTCTCTCTACCTCCTCGGCCAAAATCCTTGTTCATGCCATGGTTATCTCTCGCCTTGACTACTGCAACCTCCTCCTTTCTGGCCTCCCTCACTCTCACCTGTCCCCCCTTATCGCAATCCAAAACTCTGCCGCCAAGGTCATTCACTCTGCCTGTCGCTTTGACCATGTGCAGCCAGCCTCTCCTCTTCTCTCTTCAATGGCTCCCCCTTCCTGAACGTATCCTGTTTAAACTCCTGGTATTCATGTTCAAAACACTCCACAACCAAGCTCCTCCTTACCTCTCGGACCTAATCTCCCTACGCACTCCTGCACGCGCTCTCCGCTCCTCCTCTGTCCCCTCCCTCCCTCTCCCTTGTTTCTCCTGCTCACCTAACCACCTTCGACCCTTCTCCCTCACTGCCCCCCATGCCTGGAACTCCCTCCTTACCCACATCTGCCTTGCCCCCTCCCTCTGCTCCTTCAAATCCCTCCTCAAGACCCACTTTTTCCTCACCATCTTTCCCAATGCCTGCTAGTCATTCCCCATATACTTACTGTCTGCCCTCCTCTGCAGACTGCTGCAACCAACCTGATTGTAACCAAGCCAAGCACATGCACCTAAGACTTCGCATCCGCTTGAATGTTTGTTTGTCTTCTCCCCTGTCTCTCCCACTGTCCCCTCTTCCTGTCTCCCCCTCCTTGTCTTTTAGATTGTAAGCCACAGGCAGGGACGCATCTATTTCTATGTTCTGTACAGCGCCAGGTACATGACCGGTGCTATATAAATGTTTATAATAATAATAATAATAAGCTCAACTGTCCACCAGTCCCCCCACACATGCAGTGGCTTTCAAAGTTTCCAAAGTTTTCCAAAGTTTTCTGAAGAACTGCTTTGGTCCTCGGAACTTTGGACTTCAGAACCGCGTACCTTAATCTTCAGCAAATTTAGACGTTTTCCGAAGACTGTGTTTGAGCCCATGAAATTCATTAAACAGATACTCCCTTAATCAATCTGTGACAAAGTCTTTGTGACATCTGCAAACCCTTATTCAAAGTTGAATTAATGTCCTCCAAGTCAGCCACTCCTACTCTGCCCTTGCAAGAAGATATTCTGCAATGTCCATAAACCTTTTTACACCTTCACCAAAAGCCTTCACTGTCAAGAAACACATTAGGACATTCTGTCTTACACTCACATCATACCATGTACATTTTACAGTCTAAAACAAGGACCATTCTTCAATTTATATCAATCATTTTTATCGAGACACACCATTATCATCCCTTCCGTCATCAATATACAGAACAAATCGCACATTTATACCTTATTACTGAGACAAAAAACCTTTGGTTTAAGAACCTAGTTGATGGCATTCCAAATTATACTCAAACATTAACATAACAGTAAATAGTATGTTAAGGCAACGTTGGGTGATTTCAGACGTTACATTTTCGGCATTCACCAGTCAATCGCAGTCAAATGCGGGCGGTGGTGAAAGAGTCGTGCATGTCTGTTGGCCCGCATCCAGATATTCACCACAGTCAAACACGGTCTGGGGTGAACCTAACCATGCTTCATGAGGTCGGGGCGGGAGGAGGTCCAGAAGTGTGGTGAATGTTCACCACGGCAGGGGTGAATGAAAAGTAATGTCTGAAGGGAAACCCTGGCTGTGGTGAAAGGAAATGACCACAGGCCGTGGTGACAGCACGCAGTGTCGCTGCTAGGAAACCGACAACAAGCGGCACACGGAGGGAGATTTAAAGGGCAGGCAGCAGTAGGGGAAAATGGCGGAGCAGTTGATGGAGAGGAGGGTGGAGGAAACTGAGAAGAGGATGAAGCAACAGGACGAGGAGGAGGTGCAGCAGCAGCAGCAGTAGCAGGAGGGGGAACCCGGCCCAGCGGGGAATACCTAGCAGCACACAGGGCCACCCCAGAAGAAGATAGGGGGTGCAGCTGGGAGCAGGTGGGTTGGAGCCGGGGAGAGGAGGGACACGGGAGGGAGGGAGGGACCACAGCTACCAGGAGCCTAACCGGCAGCCCCCAATGTAGCCCCAAACAGACCAGCAAGAGGGCACGTGCCCCAGAGGAGGCCGAGGCTGGAAAGAGCCAGGGCCAGCTGGCGGTGGCTGCGGAGGAGGAAGAGGCAGTGGAGGGGCCGGCACCCAGGTGCCGGTACCACAGGGAGGGGTCAGTGGGAGCTCCAGGACACCTACGACCTCATAGCTATCTGGGCGACACCCGAGATGCAGGCCGAGCTGGCAGTCAACACCCAGAATGAGCAGGTGTTTGCCCAGATAGCCACGGAGATGGGGGAGGCTGGATACGGCTGAATGCCCACACAGTTCTGGACCAAGATAAAGAAGCTGAAAATGGGGTACAAGAACATAACGGACAACAACCGGCGCTCTGGGCAGATGACACGTGCCTCCCCCTACCTGGACGTGCTGACCCGGGTGCTGCACCACAAGGGCTCAATAGTGGCCTGGCGCCTGGTAGGAGGGGGCACTCGGGAGGAGCGACCCGCGGATGAAGACACCCCCCCCATTGCAGTCGGAGAGCACCGAGCAAGTCCCGGCACCGGGCATGGAAACCACCGAGGAGATGCCAGGGACCTTGGGCACACGCGCCTGACACCCCCCCAGCCCTACCTCGACAAGGCCACACACGCCCCAGTGGACTCAAAGGAGGTAGAGGGGGAGGAGGAGACTGTGACCCTGAACCTCACAGCCAGCCGACCCAGGGAGCAGGCAGACACCAGTCCCAGCGACCACTTAGTCTCGGAGGGAACCGACACTGAGGGAGCAGGTAAGGGCAAGGCAGGGCACATGCATGGACCCCAAGGGGAAGGGGGGCTAAGGCGGTGGAAGGGGAGGCAGACGTCCGTCCCCCATGGCCCTGAAGGTAGGGATGGGGCACGGGCAGAGGGAGCGGCACAGGAGGCAGGTGGTGCCCATCCCGGGGGGAAGGAGTGCCCAGAGCATGGAGAAAGCTCGGACGAGGGGGGGTCAGTAGCCTTGGCCATCCCGGTTGGCAGGGGAATGGGCCAGCCATGGGGCACCAGGGGAAGGGGGAGGGGCAGGGAAGCATAGGGGATGGGGATGGGTGGGGGCACCTGGCAACACTGAGGGGAGTGGGAGGGGGGAAGAGCATGAGGGCACATGGGTGTACCGGGGTAGGGGGCGGGACCAGGGGAGCACAATAAATGGTTGTAGACACACCTAAACCTGTCTAAGGGCTTTATTTCTTACAGGTGCATACCCCCTCCCCAGTCTCACAGACGTCCCGCACCAGGCACACCACAGTTGTGCACCCCACTCTGAAGTACTGGCTATGGTCCACCATCAGAGGTACCCTGTGCGGCCCCCCTGGGGATGGGGCCTTGGCCCCCGGCTCACTGCTTCTCCCTGTGCGTGCGCGTGCTGTCGCTCATATCTCCACTAGCAGGTGTGTATGCGTGGGGCTGTCCGGCCTTGCATGCCGGCAGCTGTGTGCTGCCCACTCCCTTTGCATCCCTCCACAGAGGCCCCATTGTTCCCATCCTGCCATTATCTATTGGCCTTGGCAGCCTTTGTCTGCCTGTCCAGCCCCCTGGCCCCACATCCCATGCTGTCCCCACGGCCGCTGCGTCTCAGACCCTCCAGGAGCTGTACCATGGCAGCTGCATCCCTGCCCACAGTCCCGCTCGGAGGCTCCAGGGGCTCTGTCCAAGCCTGGCGCACCCACGAGAGTATGACCCTTTGCGACTTGTGGCATTCGCCCATCGTTCAGCGCTCCCTGCGCTCCATGCCCACCCGGCCGGATGCCTATCGGTGCCTGAGCTTTGGTACGCTGCGCTTCGGCTGTGTCGCAACTGCTGGCGACTACCACGTGCACTGTGAGGAGCTGGGGCTCACCTCCTTCCCCGAGGGACATGCTGGGGGGTCTTACGGCATGGAGTCCTGCTGAGACGGCCTCCGCTCAGTGTGTGTGTGCCTTCTCGGGATATGCAACCTGCCTGTGTGAGGGTGGCCCTGCCCTGGCCGTGTCCTCCTTCATCAGCATGCAGGGTGCCCGTGGGGCTACCTACTACCGTCTGCTGGAGTTGTCCCACCTGCCCTGGCCCCCTGCGGCCGATTATGTCATGCCCCCCTCCCTCTGGGCTGGAGCAGGTTGCCCTGTCGGAGGTGTGCAGCCACTCTGATGTGCAACTCGGGATGAGCTGTGCAGATCCCTTTGAGGACTTCTACCTGATCTGCTTCCACATGGCCGGCCGAGGCTTCTGCCGGGGACTGTGGCAATGGGCCCGCTATGTGCACCTGCTGTCGTTACCACCCCCTCCACCCGATGGGAACCCCTGCAGCTGGGTGTAGGGCGCTCCGGGCCCATCTGACTTCCGGCTGCTTCTTCTGAGCCTTCCTTCTGCCTGTGGCCTGGGTGCTTGCGCCAACACCTGCTGCCTCTTTGGGATGGCTGCACCCCCTGTGACCCACCTCTGCCCGCCTGCCTGTCGCCCTCTTGCCTGGGATCTACTGCCGCTGCCCTGGAACCCTCCGTGTGGTCTCTTGTGGATGTGTCACAGACAGCCCTCTGTCTCCGTGAGCTGCCACCTCCACCCCTGCACCCCACTCTCCTGCCCCTGGCCTGGGGGCCCCTGTTCCTTGGGACATGGCTTCCTCCCCCACCTTGGTGGCCCTTGACTGTGACCCCACCTTCCACCGGCCCCTTGGCTGCCTTGGGGAGTGTGTCTGGGGGCCCCCCGTGTCCTTCCTCCCCCGTGCAGGTGCGTGTGTGTGTGGGTTCCGTGCCTTCGTCCGGTGTCTCCCCTCGCTCACTGGGTGTGCTTCCCCATTGGACCCTGGCTCTGTGGTGGGCCGTTGTGCTGGTTCCCCCCCTCCCGGACTGGGCCCTGTGCCCTCCACCGGCCCCCTGGCTGCCTTGGGGAGTGTGTTCCGTGCCTTCGTCCGGTGTCTCCCCTCGCTCACTGGGTGTGCTTCCCCATTGGACCCTGGCTCTGTGGTGGGCCGTTTTGCTGGTTCCCCCCCTCCCGGACTGGGCCCTGTGCCCCCCTGCTGCCCCATCTCTCGTGCCCTGATCCCACGTGCTCCCACTCTGTATGCCTCTGCGCCTGGCCGGTGCCACTTGTGTCCTCAATAAACACCTGTTGTGCTTCACAGTGCCTTGTCTTGCCTCCTGTGTCCTTGGGCTGCTGGGTCACCCTTCCCCTTGACCGCTGGGCTCCTGCCCCCTCTCCCTCCTGGTGGGCTGGCTGTGCTGGCCCCTCACCATCCCCCCTCCTCCCATGCATCCCACCGCCCGGGTATTCCCTGTCCCCCCCTGGTGTGTGCCTCCCTCTAGCTCCCTGCTTGCCTCCCCTTTGTTGTGTGGGTGTGCTGCTTCGTTTGTGTGTGTGTGCTTCCCGTTTTGAATTCCCCTGTCTTCCATGTGGCCGCTGCTTGCGAGCGCTGCAGCTCCCTCCATCCCTCCCTTCATGTTTCCCTTCCCTGGGTGGGGCCCTCCACCGTCTTTGGCTTTGTTTGCCCTCCGGCGGCCAAGTTTGCGTCCGTGGATCCCCGGTGCCTTGTGGGGCTCCCACCGTGGTTCTCGCCACCATGTCATGTCTGTTGGGTTCCCCTGGCCTGTGTTCTCTCTGGTTGGCCCCGGGTGGTGGTGCCACCCCTGTCACGTCTGTTTGGGTTGCGCGTCTCACTGCGGCCCGCGGTGACTCCATTCACACCGGGGTGGGATTCACTGTGGTGAATTTCACTGCGTCACATCTGAAATCACCCTTTATTAAATATCAGACCAAACTATACATTTTTCGTTTCTCATTCATTAATTTTTTTAAAATTACA
The DNA here is from genome assembly GCA_003113815.1 of Sphenodon punctatus. Taxonomy (NCBI): domain Eukaryota; kingdom Metazoa; phylum Chordata; class Lepidosauria; order Sphenodontia; family Sphenodontidae; genus Sphenodon; species Sphenodon punctatus. Next base: position 4,595,930 of record QEPC01001360.1, read on the forward strand.
ACTTAACTGAAATTAAACTACATTCCTAATCACATATAAATATTGTTCAGTCACCATACCAGACATATGCAGTTTAATTTCAGTTAAGTTGTATATTTTTTAAGGGGAGCCTTGGGTGGTTTCTATGGTAATTAACCATAACAGCTAGGTACATGTGATGAAAGGATCCAATTAAGATGGAGACATGTCAATGTAAGATGGATGGATATGTGAGCGAAAAAGGTACATAACCTGTATCTTTGGACTGTGTCAGTGCACCAGCCCACCCAATGTAAATTGTGTGTGTGCTCTGTGCCCCTCTGCGGAGGTAAAATAAACAAGTCCATATTGCTTACTGAACAGTCTGGTCTCAGTCTCCGAGTGCCTGCCTGTGTGCTGCTTTTGTCTTTCCTACTGAACCTGTACCCTAGACACCAGGTGATACCAACACGAATACATCACAAGACAATAACGTCCCCCAAACCTACTTGACTAATAGCCATTAATGGACCTATCCATATCCCTGATCAGTTTTGTTGTCTCTGTACCTTTTCTAGTTATACTATGGGGCAATCAGAACCACGCCGCACACAACACTCCAGGTGTGGTTGTGCCATAGATCTATACAGAGGCATTACAATATTTTCAGTTTTATTCTCTATCCCTTGCCAGTGATTCCTAACATTCTGTTTCCTTTTTTGACCACCGCCGCACACTGAGCTGAGGATTTCAATTCATTGTCCACAATTCATTGACATCTTATAACTAGGGGAACATTTTATAACTCCATGAAACTAATGGGTGGCAAGTTTAAAACAAAGAAAAGAAAAAAAAATTCACTCAGCATATAATTAGGTTGTGCAATCTCCTGCCAGAGGCTGTGGTAAGGGCCAGTACTATAGCTGAGTTTAAAAGAGGTTTGGACAAGTTTCTGGATGATAGGTTCATTAGCAGCTATTAGCCAGACAGGATCAGGGAACATGACGGGAGCTGATGGAAAACAACAGGGAATGGATCCCCCATTGTGACCTGTTGGGTGCTTCTCCCAAGCCACCGTGATTGGCCACTGTCAGAGACAGGATGCTGGGCTAGATGGACCATTGGTCTGACTGAGTATGGCACTTCTTATGTTCTTCTGTTCTTAATGACTTCATGATTCTTTTCCTGAGTGGTAACTCCTAATTTAGAACACAGCATTTTATACATATAGTTAGGGTTATTTTTCCCTATGTGCATCACTTTACACTTGCCTATATTAAATTTCATCTGCCATTTGGATGCCCAGTCACTCAGTCTCACAAGATCCAACTTCAATTTATCACAGTCTGCTCAGGTTTTAACTACCTTGGATAACATTGTGTCATCTACAAATCTGATCACCTCACTCTTTACTCCCTTCTCCAGATCATTAATGAATATGTTAAACACCAGTCCCAGTACAGATCCCTGAAGCACTCCACTAGTTACTGACCATTTAGTCTTACTCTTTGCTTCCTATCTTTTAACCAGTTGCTGATCCACGATAGGACACTGCCTCTTTTCCCATGACTCTTTAATTTCCTCAAAAGTCTCTTATGAGGGACCTTACCATGAGAGACACTTTCTGAAAGTCCAGATACACTACATCGACTGGCTCCCCATGAAGCCATATTTATCAATATGCGAAGTAATTCTGTTCTTAACAATTGTTTCCACGAGTCTGCCTGGCACCGACGTCAGGCTCACCCATCTGTAGTTTCTAGGATCACCTCTGGAGCCCATTTTAAATACTGGCGTTACATTTGCTACCCTCCAATTCTCTGGTACAATGGCATATTTCAGCAATTAGTCACAAATTACCAATAGTAGGTCTGCAACTTCATATCTGAGTTTGTTTAGAACTCTGAAATGAATACCATCTGGTCCTGATGATTTTCTACCTAATGAAGGTATACATTTAACTGCAACTATTAGTAGTCCCTCTCTCCTTTAACAAAAGAAGTGATCAGAAACATTCAGATAGTCAAATTCAGATTAGAGAGCTAATGAGTAAGCTTCAGAGGATCTTTGTATATATCTAAAATGTCACCAGCATTGATTTGCAACGTTTGTGACTAATGTACACACAGTCATACTATGGACATCAGTCACAAACATCCCATTGACTTCCATGGATCAGGACTGTACCTTAGTGCACTCCCTCATTTTCCAAAGGCAGGGCCAGTCTTACAATATATAGAGTCCATGGCGGGGAACAAAGGTGGGGCCCTATTCTTCCGCTGGCGGGGGTGCTCCCCAGCTTGGTCTGGGGGCAGCGTTCTGCCTGGGCTTGGGGACGGGCAGAGAGGCACTCCCCTCCGCCCATCCCCAAACCCAGCCATTTCAGATCACTTACCTGATCCGCTGCTACCAGCCTGGGCCTCATGCTGGGCTGTAAACCTCGGGCAGGGCAGACACGGCGGCAGTAGATGAAATTTGCCGCTGCGCTACGCTTCCTGCCACCACCGGAAGTTCCGCTGGCCCCCTCTGCTGACTGGCTGTCTCGGTCAGGGGGAATGAGGGAGAGGCAGAGGCCCTGCCTCTCCCACATTTCACCTGGTCGAGACTGACAGGCAGGGGAAGGGGGTACCCATGCAGTGAGGGAGAGGCAGCGCCTCTGCCTCTCCCTCACTCTGTGCCCCCCCCTCCGCTGCCTGTCAGGTGGGATGTGGTCAGTCGGCCAGGGGGGCCTTGCGCTCGGGGTCCCCAGCTCCCGGCCACTGTCAGGCTGGGAGTTGGGACCCCGAGTGCTGGGCCCTCCCAGGAGCGGGTCCTGGAGCAGCTGCTCCGAGCCACCCCGCGGTAGGGTTGTCCCTGTCCAAAAGGTGTAAGAGATGACTGAATTTGCTGTGTGATGTTCTAAAATGCTTCCATGCAGACCATTGCTTTTGTTGTAAATTGAAATCTGGAAAATCTTTTCTGAAGTCTGTTATAAGGCTTTCGTTTAGGACACTAGCACCATCCCAAGACTATTTCTGCTATACCTTAGGAGCAAATTCTGTAAGACAGACAGTCCACTCTTTGGATGTAAAAACTACTATTGTATTGCAAGAGCCATGTTATTGGCATAAACAAACATACATGAAAAGTCATTCTCAAAATGTAAATGTTGAATAGCAAAGGGTCCAGAATGGATCCTATAAGAAAATATTTGCTGAAGGCATGTTCTTTGTTAACTTGTCCATTCCTAAAGACACTGTATATATGGTTTCTCAAAATTGTGGCCAGAGGTTATATAGAACTGTAGTAATCATAATAAGTACTTTGTCTTGCTGCTTCCATTCTCTTATTGTGTCCTTTTTTAATTATATAGGACATACTCTGTGTGACAGGGTGCAGCTAGGCCTCTGTAAGAACACGAGTGTCTGCATACTGGATGGGCTGGCCAGAAGCTGGCCTAACTGAGTAAGGGTTGGTAGAACTAGCCCCGCAGGCTATGTAAACCTGTAGAGGTGTAGGGTGAGGTGTAGAGTTGAGAGTGAGAAAAGACTGGTTGCTTAAGGGCCGGAAGACTAGAAGGCAACTCCATACACTCTGGGCAGAGGAACCTTCTCCAGGGTGCTGATTCCCCAAGCTGGGTAGCCTGGAGAAGCTAGAGAGCTGAGCTGGTTGGACTAATGCTTGACGAAAGCATTGGCCACTCTCTAAGGTGCTGGAAGTAACACACTGACCCAGAGGCCCTGGACAGTGAGTAACAGCCCAAAGAGAGTGGCTAGGGTTAGGAACTTGGGGTGCAAGAGGGCTGTTTCCTGGTAGTAGTAACTATGTACAGACAGTGAGATGGTGGAGACCTTATGTATGTGAATATAAAGACTGGATCAAAGATTGTCTTGACAGGTAATTCCCTAAGATATGTAACTTGATTGGTTGGCATCCTGCCAGGACTTACTGTAGCTGCACCCTGCTACTCTCTTCTGTGCTTCGCTGCTTTATTTCAGAACACACAGAATAAATGGTCACAAAACACTTCAGACATTTTCCTGTGGAAATCTACTGACATTTTTAAACACCACCCCTTCTGTGTGCTCTTGTCATGAATACTGTAACACATAGGCAGGAATACTTACTGAAAGAGCAGCATTTAGATGAAAATTGCAGATTATTCACCACAGGTAAATTATGCAGTCGTGAATACTTGTGCCAGAGCCTCATTACAAGGTTGCTGGAACAAGGTTGCTGGTCCAGAAGAAGAATATACCATGTGAGGTATGCCCCCCCAAAATATTAAACTATACTAACCTCTCAATAAACTGCACATTAATTATTTATTTATTTTTATTTATTTACAAAATTTATATCCCACTCTATCCTGCCACAGGCGGCCCAGAGCGTCTAACAACATAATATAAACACAGTATAAAAACATAAAGCATAAAAACCACAAACAACTCCCCCTTCTTCTCGCCCCAACCCCACCCAACCCTACCCTTCTCCCTTGCCAAATGCCTGATGGAACAGCCAGGTTTTGCAGTCCTATGGAAGGCCGGAAGGTCCAGGACCTGACATGTCCCCACTGGGAGGGAATTCCAGAGGCATGGCGCCGCCACCGAGAACGCCCCATTCTGCATGCCCCCCCGGGAAACCAGGGGGACCTCCAGCAAGGCACCCTCGGCCGACTGCAGGGGCCGATCTAGAACCCGGGGAGTGAGGCGGTCTCACATATAAGCAGGGCCAAGGCCATGTAAGGCTTTATAGGTTAAAACCAACACGTTGAATCGGGTCCGGAAGACTATTGGCAGTCAGTGCAGAGATCGGAACACTGGGGTAATGTGCTCCCGGTGGCCAAACCCCACCAGGTTCCGGGCCGCCACATTCTGCATGGGCTGCAGCTTCCGAGCCGTCACCACAGGTAGCCCCACGTAGACCGTGTTGCAGTAGTCTAATCAAGAGGTAATAAAAGAATGGATTATTGTGGCCAGGTCCGGAACCGAAACCAGTGGCCAAGGCCGCTGCACCAGATGGAACTGGCAGAAGGCACTCCTCGCCACAGCCTCCACCTGGAGATCCAGGCGGAGCTGCGCATCAAGGAGCAACCCCAAGTTCCACACCTGGGACATCAGCGGAGGGCAAACTCCATCAATGGATGGAGCTGTCAACTCCGCCGACCTACCCACTAGCATCACGTCTGTCTTGTCAGGATTCAGTCATAGTCGATTAGTCCTCATCCAGTCCCCCACAGCTGCCAAACACTGAGTAAGAACTGAGACAGCCGGACCAGGGTCAGTTGAAAATGAGAGATACAGTTGGGTGTCATCCGCATACTGATGACACCTCACTCCGAGCTCTCTGATCACCTCGCCGAGTGACTGCATGTACACATTGAACAGGAGAGGGGACAAAATGGATGAAGAGCCAGTTACTTAAGATATTCAGGAACTATTTTCAGATAAGTAATATATTATTATTAATTACTCTTATTATTTTAATGTGTTTCCCCGCTCTTCTGGGGATAGGCAGGGTTAATGTAATCTGATCATGGACAATTTGTGAACAGAATGACGTGGATTTTGTCATAATAAAAACATACAATTTTTAAAAATTATTTGCCCACTGTTACTTACAGTACACATTGCAGTAATAAAACTACTTGCAACATTACAAATTTAAGTCCCCTGCACCTGTTTGTAGCCTGAATTAAATCAATTAGTACGTATGGACTAGACTGCAAGATCAGGAGGGTCATAAGCAGGGAGTGGTGTTGAGACCCAGGATTGTTATCTGTAGGAGTCTGTACCCCAAAATGTGAAAGACCAGGAAAAGGCCGATATTGGCTATTTCAGGGTTGGAAAGGAAAGTCAGAAAAACCAGTTGGTTTATTTCGCTTTAATTAATGACTTTTCTGTCCCATCCCCTGCATTGGCCATCATACAGATTAAATTGCAAGAACTCTTGTTTTATATTTAGCTGTAGAGAGGCAGATTAGTCTAGTGGTTGGGTCGCTACTTGGAGAATAGGGTTCACTTCCAAGCTCTGGGCCGAGAAGCATGGTTTATGGGGCAAAGGCTGTGGCTTATTGGACAAGGTGCGTGCCATCTTGGGTAGTTTTGGACCCCCAGCAATTCATTTTAATTTTTTTGTACGTATTAAGCACTGCTTATATGGGGGGGTGGGAGGGGCATTCATTTCTAATTACCTGAGGAATATGCCTTGTCTATGGTTTAAGCTTTTTAGTAGCTAGGGATGTGCACAGGAGGTAAGTTTTTTTCTTTTTATGTTTCCAATTTTTTGTGCTTTTTGTATTTTATGGAATTCCTGCAGATAACATATGGAAGACACGTTACACATGAAATGGTAAATAATACATCAAGAATGGTATATAATCTGTTTAAAAAGTGTTTTTAAATCAAGAGCTTCTCATTGGCAAATCAGCAGTTTCCTATGAACAACTCTGAATTTGCACTCTCTGTGCTGTATAATAAAATATCTGCACGGAGTGCTTACCTATGTCTCCTGTTGTCTATCCCACTGCTCCCCTGTTGCAGCTTGTGTTGCTGGTTTTATACTTTATTAGCCAGCTACCTAACAGCACAAATTGCATCAAATCCATAAAACAAGATAAAACAGATCAAACAGGCTCGCATTGACTCATCAAAATGTCCAGTGGGCTAAACTATTTAAACTGCAGTATTCAGTGCCATGTGGTGCCCAAAATAAAAGCAGACAAATAAGAGGGGTGGGAGAAGAAATAGAAGCGGAGGGAAATCTGGGTGTCACACCCCTAGGTCTCCTCACCCAAAGGCCGCACTCCCCCTTCAGAGTTTGCTCTCTCAAAATGAATGGTCCCCTCTGCCCTGTCTTCCTCCTCCTTCTCTCTCTATCACACTTGGTCACTCTCACCGGCTAAGGGCGTTGATAGACGATCCCGCTGACAAGCGGGATCATCCAGCGCCGGCATCTGTCCCCCGCCTTCCTCTCTCTGCCGTGTCTGCTGTTCAGACACGGCAGAGAGTATTTGTGCACATGCGCGCCCTTCTGCGCATGTGCACAAGCTCAGGGAACCCGGAAGTGGGGCATTAAGCTGGCACTTCGGGGATCCGCGTTGGAGGGGGCAGGATTGCCTGCCCCCTCTGACGCTGGTTAATATGCTTCCTGAACTTATAGACGAGCGCAAATAAAGGCGGCTGATCAAAGGATCAGCCGCCTTTTTTGTCTCATCTATAAACGGCCTTAGACTATCAGTCTCAAAATGGTCCCTGTCAGTTTTTAATAAACTGAGGGGGGAAGGGGCACTGCACTCTCTGTCCACTGTGCCCAACCAACAGGAGATGTGTATCTTCCACCCCAACTCCTTCCCTCGCCTCTCCTATGAGCGTTACCTCCTTACCGCTTGCAATAGACTGTTTCACACATGAGAGAGGGCTGGCAAGCCAGCAGGTCTGAGGGTGCCCCTGGCCCAGAACTCCAAAACCAGGGACATGAGTGTCTGAATTTCAGAGTCCCCCAAAAGGGCTTTGTGTTCGCTAGACATGAATTGCACACACCTACTTTTTAGCCATTTCAGGTATTAACTTTTCACTGGGAATTTAGTCAGAAAATATCTTTATGGCAGGCAGGACCAGCCTTAGAATTTGCAGGACACAGGGCAAAGATAAAATGCAGGCGGGGGGGGGGGGGGGGGGG
>QEPC01001360.1:4603581-4625078 GCA_003113815.1 Sphenodon punctatus
GGGGGGGGGGGGAAGCTCACCCTGCCCGGTGGCTCCACCCCCTCAGGGGCACCCTCCACAGGGAGGGCCCTATAGGTGGTCATATTTGGGGCCCTGCTAAGTGCACCCCCTTCCCTTGTAAAAGTGAGTGCCACTGCGGGGGCCCCGGAAGTAGAGAAAAGAGTGGGACCTGGGGCAGTTGCAGGTTGCCCTGTGGTAAGGCCAGCCTTGATGGCAGGTTTGATTGAAAATTGTGGCACTTTCCATTTATTGTTATGGAGAATGAGTGGGGGTAATGGGGTGGGGTGATCTCATTATATTAACCTTTCCAGCCTCAAATCTGGTGGGGGGAGGGGGGGAGGGGTTCAGGAAACTGAGCGGACATCATTACCCTTGTACATTATAAATCATCATTACATTTGTGTATTTCTGTGGGGACTGCAAGCAGGCAGGTCAGAAAGGCCGAAGATGGACTAAGCTTTTCTCACTTTTGATTGCTTTCAAAGCTAGGAAGATTAAAATACAGTACTCCCAGTACCAGCTGTAATGATGACTTATAATGTGAAAATTTAATTGTCTGCTCAATTTCCTGAAACCCCTCCCCCCCACTAGATTTGGGGCTGGAAAGGTTAAGATAATGAGATCACTCCACCCCATTGTCCCCCAATCTCCTTATTCTCCATAAGAATAAATGGAAAGTGCTACAATTTCAATCAAACTGGCCACCAAAGCCGACCATACCACAGGGCAACCTGCGGCAACTGCTGCTCTTTTCTCTACTTAATGACATCATCCCACCCCATTGCCCCCCGCTCTCCTTATTCTCCATAAGAATAAATGTAAAGTGCTACAACTTTCCATTTCAACTTTCAGCTTCCCCCCCAAAAAACGCTCCCCTCATACTTCCCTCTCAGTTTCCATTGAGAGTGTCACCATCTAGTCTGTCACTCAGGCGCATAGCCTGGAACTCATTTTCGACTCTTTCCTCTCCTTTGCTTCTCAGATCAAGGCTGTTGCCAAATCCTGCTGCTTTGCCCTGTATAATATTGCTAAAATCCAGCCCTGCCTTACTGTTGCCACTACAAAAACCCAATCCATGCTCTAGTCATCTTTTGCCTTGACTACTGTAACTTCCTCCTTACTGGTCTCCCCTGCTCTGATCTCCCTCCTCCCCCCCATATCTCTGTTCAACGCTCTGCTGCGAAAGTTATCCGCCTTGCCCATTGCTTTGACCATGTTCAGTCCCTTCTCTCCACCCTACACTAGCTCCCTCTACAGGAACACATTCGGCACAAGCTCCTGATCTTCACCTTCAAGGCTCTTCATGGCCTTGCTCCCCTATACTTCTCTGCTCTTGTATCCTGCCAATTTCCTGCCTGGGAGCTTCACTCCTCATCTGCCCCTTCCCTCGGCTGATTGAAACTCCCTTGCTCCTCTAAACTTCTTTAAACATCTCCTCTAAATGTCTTTGCCCCTTCTCCCTTGTTGCCCTCCAGACCTGGAACTCCCTCCCTGCATATATTCGCTCTGCTCCCTCCCAACTTTCAAATCCCTCCTGAAAATCTTCCTCTTGTCAGGCTTTCCCTGGCTCATCATGAGTGAAATTGCACCCTCCTCCTCCTCTCCCTCCCTCTCTCAGAATTTCTTCCCCGTAACTAAGTGAAGTACATGCACCTGCATCTTCTCAAACTCATGAATGTATCTTCGTCTCTCCTAATGTTCACCTCTCCCTCGTTTCCCCCTTCCTTTTGTCTTAGATTGTAAGCCCTGTCTGTAAGGGTAAGGACCTGTCTGTAACTAGTACTGTAGAGTACCAGGTACATCGCTGATGCTGTATAAATAGTAAATAATAATAATAATAATAATACCATGTGACATAGGCCTTTCTTACTTTGAAATTTAACACATTGATGTCAAACTTCATAATTTTCTTTGTCCAATATCTCTGCAATGTGAACCTGAGGTACTTCAGCAAAGAGCTTTAGTTCTGAATTTGAAGGTCTCTTCTGCAGCATGCTGACAAAAGACAGAGGGCTCTGATATGTTTCCACGATTTCAAAATTCTATCCAATGAAAAAGAACCAAAGGGTGGGAAAGAGAACAGGTCCATTTTTATATTTGTCTTTCTGTTGAGTTAAATCTCCTTCACTAAAGCACACAAAGCCAAAGTTCAGTGGAGCTGTGTACATTCTAAAAGGTGTTGAAAATGCCGATGATGTCACTGCTTGAGTGGGATGCATTTTTAGAGATAACATACTGTGGGTCATGCCGTACTGTTATGGTCTCATAGACGTGTGTTCTTTTCTTCGCGATATACAGTTTATTTTCCTATCTCTTACTCACACCGATTACTATGTAGCTGGTAGAGGCAGGTGGGAGGCTAAGTGTATAGTTAGATAATAACAAGATGTACTTTATAGTTTTCCACTGTCTAAGTCTTTTCTGTGGAAGGAAAGATAGTGATGACATTTATTTCACTTGTTAAATGCTGCATTTGCTTTTAAAGGGAGGTTGGCCTTAAAAACAAACAAACTCAAAACACAAATCCAGACAATCCTGAATTTTAGGAATGTTCCAAACCAAAACCTTGATCCACACCTACATCTGAATTTTCCAGACATCCCCTCTTTTTATAAAAAGTTCACATAAAAAAGTATCACCAGGTCTTCATGGAATTTCAATAGAATAATGGGTTTAACAAATGAAGTGTTGGCCCACTATAACCCCCACAAGGTGGGTGCCTACCCGCCTGTTTATTAGGTGTTTGCCCTCACCGGACATTGAGCCACCACTCACCAGGCCTACAGACCCCACCCATGGAGCCCACCACATGAGTGAATGCTGGCTAAGGTGGGCTAATGTGCGCTCACGTGTCCGTGTCCTATCAATTAGGTTGCGGGGAGTGCCTTCATGCCTCCTGGTCAGCTAACACCATAGAGTTGCGGGAAGAAACCTAGAGTGTCAGAGGAGCGGCTGCTTCCTGCCCCTCTCTCTGCTCTCAGTCTCATTGGCACTGCCGATGAGACCTGCCTGCATGTGCATGAAAGATATGCTGGAGGCTGTCCGTTTATTAGGCTAGACATGCAAAACATGTGAGTGGGGGCTGCACGGACTGAACTCAGACCATAGTGGGCTAACGTCTCATCAGTTAACATCCTATGCCAGTTTATGTCATCAGAGTATCTGGACCTAGATCTGTATATTCCAGGACTCAGAGGTTTAGAAATATAAATACACATCTTGTGGTATATTCTTGTCCATACGTCTGAGCTTCATATGGATAAAGAATGGATAAAGGAGATGATGAGGGCTGCTTCCTGCTTATCTAGATGAGTCTCTCTTATACAGTCTTATGAGTCTCTGCTTATCTAGATGAGTCTCTCTTCCTCTGCTACAACAATACCAAATGCTACAGAGTGATTTTATTAGTGATGATGAAATTCCTCACTCCCCAAGGCAAATTCTGATTTGAAATAAGTCAAAGAGATGTCTCTACACATTGATAGCACACTTCATGATACAAGTTATTTAGCTTTTAGCTTCCCTCACCTTGGACCACAGTGAACAGGTCAACAACAGCCATTTCAGAGTCTCATCACTGAAAATTGTAAAAAAGTAGTTGCTATTAGATTTTCTCTCCCTTTTTGTGTATGGGCCTCAAAGGAAACCTTTGTGCTACTTTAAACTGCAAGTAAAAAGCAAAAGGTCAGTGCATTATTAACCCACTCCACCACTTACATCAGGCTTTTCAATTTTAATTACCTACTACTGACTACAAGATAAACCATAAATGAGAAAAGGCAACAATAAAAATGAGTGAATGGAAAGATCAACTAAAAATATTTCCAGCAAATCTGAATAGGAAGCAATGTTAATTACTTCCCTTTATTGCTGATTCTAGTTAACATTTTTATGCTTAAATGAATTGCCTAATAAGGTAGGAAGAACCGCTCTAAACACATTGAGAAGATTGCTAATAAACCAGAGGTTTCTGTTTATATGTTTTTGGCCAGTGCTGAAGATGACTATTATTCTGTAAAATAAAAACACAGATGGAATTAAATGCAGTTTGAGTTTTCAGAAACAAGGTTTTCTACAGTACCTTAGGTAGAATGAAATGTAATTGAACTTGTAAAACTTTGAAATGAGTTTGGATACATTCAGTAGTAATGCTTTGAATAAGATGAACATATGGAAAATAAAAGCCAGCTTATTCTTTCCTAAAGGCAGGATAAAAGTTTGATTTTTACAAGGGATAGATAAAAAATGGGATTACATAAAGCAGAAAGCTAAAATGCATTTATAGAAAAATAAATGGCACAATAATTTGGATAATCTCCTCTGGGAGAAGACTTTGTTCTAAAGCGTGCTGTTAGTACTTTCAATTGATTAAATGTGACTTTGACATATTTGACAGTGTGCAAAAATAACAGCGCTGCTTTCTATGGTACCTAGGTTAGCAAAGTCAGATTTAAAACAAGGAAGACGACAATACAAATCCAGTGTAAATATTAGAGTACTTTTGAGGTCAATCTGAAGTGTATAACCAGTTCTCCAACTCAATCAAGAAGCTGAACACATAAAAAGTTAATTCCAACCTGTTTGGGGATTTTTGAGATGTCAATGAAAATTGCTGGAATTGAGGTGACAATAACATTATCAATAGCAAGGCTGAAAAGACTGTAATTTCAAGAATAATAAATGCACCATTTAAAGAGCTTAGTAGAAAAAATGGTTGATGCTTTATACTCTACAGATAGCTTTCATAGTAAAAGTTTGAACTTTTTCCACTTACTAGGTAATCTTGAGTAAGGACAGCAAATGTTGCCATACATAGCAGCAAGTAGTAGCAACATTTAAGAGTAAATTCTAAGAAATACACATACCAATTTTTATTATTATAGGAATTGTAGTGCCATCAGAACACAAATCACAGTCTAACCTTTTCCAGTGCCCATTTCCATAACACTAGCCAACCCCAAATGCTTTAGAGAAAGCCATAACTCTCCTCTTCATTATGCAGATACATTGCAATAACATAGCATGAGAAAGGAATGTCTTTCTGGAACCTGGTAATCAGTTTATGCCCCAAAGTAACAAGATGGATGGCCCTTGTAATTGGTTTCCAAGCTACAGTAATTGCAGATGTTATACTTATTCCAACGTCTAATTCTTTAAAAAATCTTTCTAAATCATTTGCCTCAAGTATTTTCTTTTATATATTTTTAATTTGTTACCTTGCATTTTCATCAAGTGCCTCTTGTCCTTGAGAGAAGGAACACTCAATTGGCCTTGCTTATACTGTTTATTATGTTATATGCCTTGAAATAGTTCCTCTTACTGTTCTCCTTTCCAAACAAAATGACCCCATTTTAAAAATCCTGTCTTATATGAATGAGCATGCCTACCCTTCTCTCCAGTCCTGACCATTTTATTGCCCTTTTCATTGTTATGTATCAATTAGGCAATATTGGCCATGATCAGAGACACAAGCAGAATCAGGTTTGGACAACTCAGTTCAGGTTCTTCAGCCACAGGTCTCAGGCTGACACTATCCAACTAGGCCCATGAGAATAAAATTGTCAAAATCACTTTCTAAGCAGAAAATGTATTTCCAAGGCCACAATAGAAAACCCTAGACAGCCACTATCTCTGAGAACACAGAAATAGGCCTAAGAGAAACAAAGGGAGTTTGTAAGAAAGCGAGGTGCCCTCCCCTACAAATAAACAGTAACTCCCTAAAACTCCCTGAGAACTCCAAAATAGCTTGGTGGCCGTGCTCCAAGTGATAGCATTATGAATAGCCAGCTTATTCTCTGCACCTGGCAAAGGGGACCCTGCAACATGTATCCCTAATAAATGAAGCTATAAAAGGGAAAGTTCAGCCCCTTGCCCCTTGTCATTAGCGCTAGCGGCCACTAGCATTGCAGTGAGCCGTGTGGGCTTTTGACCCTTACCGTCGCTCTCAAAAGATCCAGAGACCCCCGGGCCAGCCATCTGCTGGGCCCTCTCCCCTTCTCCTCTGAACCAGCCTGCGTCTCGGACTGTGCCTCTGACACGTAAGATATCATGGGTTACTGGGGTTTGTAACTGAGAACACTGCCATGTCCAGATGTTAAGTGTCTATTCAATAAAACTGAGTTGTACCTCTATACTTTGGCTTGTTAATTGCAACCTTCGATCCCGTTTGGGTAAATTGAGGCACGCCACCTCATTTATTCATTTCAATAGGTGCAGAATGCGGTGTGGGGGAACATAGCTGGAAAGCATTCCCCTGGTTGCAATTAACAGTCTTGAAAGCTGCAGGTGTGCAATTGAAAGTGCATGCCTTGTGCCAAAGTTGGAAATCAAATTGAATAAAAAGTATAAGACACTTTCTCTGGACAGACAGTCCCCCACTACTTGGATTTTTATGGCTTGGTTTAAGAGAAAGAATGTGGGAGGGGTCCCCATTGAGCATTGGGATAAAATAGAGTCTGTCCCCAAGTTACATGAGTTCATAGCTAAGCAAGGACTTTGCCCCTGGACTGATCAGGTTTTTACAAACCCCATTACTGAAGAGCAGGTATTTGAGGTTTGGGATAAATATGTGTCTTTGTATGCCCCTAAGAAGGCACACAAAATCTCTGCTGTCATCTGGCTTCTCTGGAGGGCTGTGCAGGACGCTGTAGCACAGATCTCCACTTTAATTAACAATGCAAAAGTTACAGATGTGTTAATGGGAGATCTCAAGCGCAGAGAGCAGCAAAGTGTCAGTTGGCGCAATGAACTGTCCTGTCAGCAACTCAGACAAGCCACTGAATACAAGGAACTCAAAGAACAACTGGCATCATTGCAAAAAGATTATAGGCAACTTCAAAGAACTAATCAGAATAACCTTACCAAGTTGCAGGAAAGTGAAGCAGGTCTGAGATTACTAATAAATCAAGTCAAAAAGTTCAGGGAAGGAGACCCCGTATCTCATGTAAAATGCCAAAAAAAAATCAGTGCTCTCACACAAAGCTTAAAGAAAAAACATGCCATCATTTCAGCTAATAAAAAAATTCCTGTCTCCCAGGGCAGTAAAATAGACCCAGATGTACCCTTTAATGATGATTACCCCTCGGATGAGGAGGAACTTATAACCAGCATTTGTATGCCCACGGCCCCTGATCAGATGCTTCCCCACACCCCTAAGGAAATTGCAACTCTCCCGCCTCCCTGGGATCCAGGCCCTTTAATAGACACTGCTGACACAGACAAAGTTGCCACTGTGGTTGCTAACCCTGCTCCCACAGAAGGCAATGTCTCCCTTCAGGAGCACTGGCAACCTCAGCTAGAGAAAGATGCCTGTCATTCAGGTCGCCCAGGAGGAGTAAGTTCCTCTGGCCAGCTCAGGGACTTTTATCCCTTCCCCCAAAATGCCAAGGGTCCTGTAGGGTCCCCCAGGATTCCCCCTCTATGGCCAAGTTTCCAGGACAGGACTTGGAGTGAGCTACTGACATTCACCAACTTGTTTTGGGGCATGTATTTCATCCATCTCTCTGCCCTAACAAGCAACAGTGGCCCTTGGCCCATGCACACCTAATCCAACCTGAAGTAACCGCACCCGCTCCTTTTTGTGTGTGTGTGTGTGTTTGTGTGTGTGTGTTGAGGATGGGAATACAGAACAGTGATGTTGGAAAAAGGATTTTAAAGATAGTTCTTGAAGGATAGGATTAACACTGCATAAATGGGCATGGAGTAGCATCTATGCAAGGAGAGAAAACCCAGGCTAATCCTAAATCCAGTTTGGGAAGGGGTTCAGGCAGAGGCCAGGATGGACTTCTAAATCCACCTTCCCCAGGCCTGTAGGCACTGGACTAGGCTTTGGGTGTTCCCTACCCCACAAGCAGAGTTACATGTAAGTTAGAAAGAAGGCTAGAGAAAGTGTTTAAAAAGGGGTAACAAAGATTGCTTTTATTGTTGTGATTAGTAGTGGTGTGTGTTCAGGTATTTTGTTAAAAATAGAGCCTCATTTACACTGTTTTTGCCACCATTTATTTTTGCCAGCAACAGCTAAAACTGTCTGTAAGGAGGAATAAAATTAGCAGTCTTAAAAATCATGTACTTCCCCAAGCATGTGTTGTTTATTTGCCTTTGACCATGCTTCAGTGCTACTATGAGTAATTTGTGTGCGTGTTTGACTATGTGGGATGTGTGAAATGGGGTGCATGTATATTTGTATGCTTAAGGAGCCCCCCTCCCGATGTGGGTATGTGTATGAGGAACTCTGCCTGAGTGCCCTGAGATGTTAAATTCTGAGTTCTGCAGGAATTCATGAGATTGTAGTTTCCCACATTGGCTCTAGGTTTTGTAAAAAACAGGTAGTGTTTTTTATAGCAAGAGGTTTGCATTTATGTGTGTAAGTTTAATACTGAATGTCTGCAAGAAACAATGTATGCCTGCTTCATGTGAATATAGGGGTGTTTAAAGCTTGTAAGGTTTTTAAGTGAGAATGTATGTATGAGTTTAAGGATTTTCTTTGTGTGCTTTCACATCACACATACAATAATAAAATTCAATTAAAAAAATTTTTTTGTTTAAAAATACAAGACCCCAACAACAGTTTTTAAAAACATCTTTAAAAATCCCATATCCCCTCCACCTCCCCTCCCCTCCCCTCCGAAGACTTGGGCAAACAGCCAGCCTTGCATTAATATTGAAAGGTATTTTTGACTGCTTGTTATACAGCTAGAAAAAGTTTTTGATTTGTAAAATCATTGGTGATGTCACACACATGCTTGCCCTTCACACACTTTTTTCTCTTTCTTTCTTCCCTCAAACTTTTCTCTCTCCAACTGTAACATTACACCCTTGCCCATTTTACTGCTTTCACTTACAGTCTCAGTTTGTGAACAGCAATCAGGCTGCTGATTGGGAAAAAAAAAAAAAATGTGGGAGAAAGCATAAGCATGAGCTGCTGACCTCATGTATGTGTTCCTGCAGCTAGTTTTGTTTGGTTTTAAAACATCAGGGAAATGCCTTGGATTGCGGACACTTCTCTCTTTAAAATGGGTTTCATCCAGGAAAGTGTGAATAACCAACCAATTCCTTTTCAGGTAATTATAAAGGTCATATACAGGCCAGGTCTGTCTCTCTTTTTCTTTAAGCAGGAAAGAAGTTTTGGATGTTCTAAGAAGGCCCGGTTAACTGCAGGGGTGTTTTTGTTTTTGTTTAGATTTTGTTTTATTTTTGCCATGGCTGTTTTGTCATTCAGTGTTGTGTGTCTGTCTGTGTAATTTGTCATTCACTGTTGTGTGTCTGCTTATGTAATGTGAAATAAGGCACATAAGTGGCAGAATGTAAAAATAATTAAAACGGCTGCCCACATTTATTCTGTACTTTCAGTGCACAGTAAGGGCAGAATAATGCATGCAGTCATATGGGTTTCCCCATAATCATTGGAAGGCAGGTTCTCAGTTAACCTCTTCATCGCCATTTGTGTCCCGATATGTTTGTTTGTTTTGTTTTTGTTTACAGGGTTCTTTTTCTCCTAAGCATTTTATGGAGTAACTGGGAAAAGAGAACAAGAAAGGAAAGCAGGAGATATATAACCTGACTTGTTGCAGATTTTGTTTTAATCCAGTGCCATCATGCTGCCAGTGATTTGGATCCTGTGCATGGTTGTTACAAAAGCCTGTGGAATTTTGACTACAGATATGGATTCAAATAAAACAAACAAGGCCCCAGTCCTAGA
Organism: Sphenodon punctatus; assembly: GCA_003113815.1. Classification (NCBI taxonomy): domain Eukaryota; kingdom Metazoa; phylum Chordata; class Lepidosauria; order Sphenodontia; family Sphenodontidae; genus Sphenodon; species Sphenodon punctatus. Next base: position 4,613,279 of record QEPC01001360.1, read on the forward strand.
TGAAATGCAGTAATACCGGAGGGAGACTGAGAGGACATTGAAATATCAAGTTTGGATTTTCAAAAAAATAAATAAAAATTAAATAAAAACATTGCCTTCTCATCTCGGCCTGCCCTAGCTGGAGTAAAAGTTTCATGGACATGGACTCCTTTAAGACAATGACACCTCTGCTCCTGACTTGATGAACAGGAATAAACAATGGAACACAGCTTGGTGAGGTGTACGTTTAAATGGGGACACGCTCAAGGGACATTTGTATGTTGTTAGAAATGGGAAGAGGATGTATAATTGTGGTTGTTCAACTGAATTTACTACTTCAGTCTGTTGAGGCACCTGATTATGGTGGAAATAAGGTACGGAGTGGGGGAAAAGGAAAAGAGATGCAAAGAATTCCTGAAAACAATTATTAAAAATTATGGGGTAGCAATAAAACCTCATACCATACACTTTGAACATAATGGAAATTCCATTATAACACTACATGGGTGGTAAGTTTGAATAATACAAGTGGGAAATGTACATATGGTGGTCCAATTTAAGACAAGGAATTGAAAAAAATGGTTGGGAAGTGTTGGGGACCTCACTTGGGGTTCTAAATGGATTTGAGTTAGCAGGAAATGCAACAGTTATTCACATAACAGTCTTATGGGAATCTGAAGTGTTGCATGAGAGGTTCGTGCAGGGCCTGCAGGAAAACAGTGCAAGACCACTCACAAACCTGCTCTATGTTAACTATACATATGCAGCCATGCACCTGGACCTCTGTGTGTTCTGAAATAGTGCTTTAAGCCAGGACACCTGAACTGAGCCTGATGGTGGTGGTGTTCTCATTGCATTGTTGCTGCTGTGCTGTGCTGTGCCTTACTTTACTTTTTGTATTGCAGATCACCCCGACAGACTTATTTTCCCATTTACACTGTATTGGGAAGAAACAAGATTGTTTTGGGACAGCCTCAGTATCCCAGGTTGTTTTAATTCCTAGGCAATTCTTGTTAATTGAATTCATGAAAGTGACTTGAGAAGGGGATACCACCGGTCACCTTCATGCCTGACAACATCTGGGGTGTAAATGGCTTGGCCCCCTAGGTTACACCCTGCTTATTAAAGAGATGTTGTATTGGAGGTCACACAGGGCAGGATGCGTGACTTAATAAAATTATTAAATCTGTCATGATCTTTCATGGAGGCAACACAGCCAGCATACAAAGGAGCTCACATGTAATGACACTTGTTTTCACTAAACACAGCCAGCATACAAAAAGGCCCATGTGTAGCAACCTTCCTTGTATTAAACACTTTTTTGTATTTTTCACTTTCATATTTACTGGACACATATATGCATTTATAACTAACAAAATTAAGTGGTAATTTGTTTTAATAAAAATGATTATACTAATAACTGATATTCAATATTATAGTTTATTAGAAATGTATTTGATTTAAAATCAATATTAAGATTTACATTTGTATGTAACCTTTAGTAAATATAACATTAAGTATTGTATTTAGTTATTAAAAATGTGATTTGTAACTTCATTTAAGGTAGCATTAACATTTACAAATGTATGTAACAAATTTGGGTACAATTTACTTCGTGTTACACCTTCATTGATACATATTTTTGTATGTGCTGCCATGTAAACAGGCAGCAAAGCGGGGACTGTTATGTATCAATTAGGCAATATTGGCCATGATCAGAGACACAAGCAGGATCAGGTTTGGACAACTCAGTTCAGGTTCTTCAGCCACAGGTCTCAGGCTGACACTATCCAACTAGGCCCATGAGAATAAAGTTGTCAAAATCACTTTCTAAGCAGAAAATGTATTTCCAAGGCCACAATAGAAAACCCTAGACAGCCACTATCTCTGAGAACACAGAAATAGGCCTAAGAGAAACAAAGGGAGTTTGTAAGAAAGCGAGGTGCCCTCCCCTACAAATAAACAGTAACTCCCTAAAACTCCCTGAGAACTCCAAAATAGCTTGGTGGCCGTGCTCCAAGTGATAGCATTATGAATAGCCAGCTTATTCTCTGCACCTGGCAAAGGGGACCCTGCAACATGTATCCCTAATAAATGAAGCTATAAAAGGGAAAGTTCAGCCCCTTGCCCCTTGTCATTAGCGCTAGCGGCCACTAGCATTGCAGTGAGCCGTGTGGGCTTTTGACCCTTACCGTCGCTCTCAAAAGATCCAGAGACCCCCGGGCCAGCCATCTGCTGGGCCCTCTCCCCTTCTCCTCTGAACCAGCCTGCGTCTCGGACTGTGCCTCTGACACGTAAGATATCATGGGTTACTGGGGTTTGTAGCTGAGAACACTGCCATGTCCAGATGTTAAGTGTCTATTCAATAAAACTGAGTTGTACCTCTATACTTTGGCTTGTTAATTGCAACCTTCGATCCCGTTTGGGTAAATTGAGGCACGCCACCTCATTTATTCCTTTCATCATAACCTAATTTGTTTTTACATAGATTTTTATAATGAAAGGATTGAAAGAGAAGGCAATGTTTATAGCACAGATGCGCATAAATGCATTGCAATATTGTATTATTTGTATTTTCCCTCCAAAACATCTTTAATTAGCTTTTCTGACCTATGCAACATGCTATAGGACCAAACCTCACGTCTGCTTACCTACCTAGGAATCCTCCTAGTAGAAATAGATTATATACATAGCATAGAGGTGGCTACACCAATGTTATGGTATCAGACCACATTCTGTGACAAAGCTGGGGCAAGCTAAGAGAATGGCAGGGTGGGTGTTAAAGGAGATGTGGCTAAAAGGTCACTAAACTCTATCTGAGTTAGTACAGCAGCTCTATTGAGGCCTGTGCAGCCTCAGGCAGGTTAGGGGAGTCTTGAAGCAGCTCAGGGCTGCAGCAAGGAACTGAAGTGGTCCCTGGCTACCCCTAGGATCAGGTAGCTGGCATTTTAGTTCAGTATCAAGTTATGTCAAGCACACCAGCAACTGAGGTTCAATCTAGAATCAGTTTATTTAAGGAATGTAATTCCACTATTTAATGGCCTCACCCCACAGCCTCATATACATGTTAAACAGAAGGGGAGACAGAATAGAACCCTACAGGACCCCACAGGGTAGGTCCTGAGAGGACAATGAGCAGAACCACTCAAGAGCAGTCCCATGCACCCCCGCCAAGTCTCACAGTCGTGTCAACCGCACCTTGTGATCAATGGCCACCAAAAGATCTAACAAGATGAACCGGTAAAATTTCCCTTGTCAATCTATAGGCGCAGGTCATTGACCAAGGCCGCAAGCTCAGTCTGTATGCCAAATCCAGGGCAAAAGACTGACTGAAACAGGTTCAGGAATCTGATGGCATTTATATGGGCCTAGATCTTTTGGGCAACCACCCATTCAATACAGGGAACCTCCCCTAAAAAGGGAAGGCTAGAGACAGGCTGATAGCTGATGGGAGAGTTGGCATCCAAAGATGGTTTCTTGTAGGGATGTGCACAGTAACTCTCTTTTGTTTTTGTTATTACTTTTGTTTTCATTATTAAAATGTCATAATTTTTAGTTATATTACGTTAGTCTTTGTTTTGTTTTCACTTTTGTTTTTGATTTCCATTGGTTTCAATGGAGAACACATGTTCAGCTGTAACGTTTTTGTTGTTCATGCAATTTGGATAAAACATGGCAGGATTGTATCCCTAATGGAGGGTATTATCTGTGCCAACGTATGGAAAGGTTTAATAAAGGGATCCAATTTTATAAGCAGTTGAAATTTGTTATTTTACAAAAATCGGTGTACACATTCCTGGCTGTAACATCTTTGTCTTTCATCCAATTTGGATGAAAATTATAAAGATTGTACCCGTCCCCAAGATTACTATTTTTACCAGATTTCCAAAGGATTGGATAAAGGATCCTGATGGTATAAGCAATTTTTTTGTAAATGTATTTCTGGCTATAGCATCTTTGTATTCCAGTCAGTTTACATGAAATCTAGTAAGACTGTATCTCAGACTGTCTGGAATGTCTCTGCCAATTAACAGAAAGATTTGATAAAGGGTACCAATGTTATAAGCCTGCACAGCATCTGCAGAGAATGAGCCTATACCAGGGATTCTCTTATATTTCTCACTGTAGTACAAAATGTGTTTGTGATGCCAATTGGTCAGCAGAAATGTCATCCATATATCATTCTGTGCTGTAACCACACCAACTACTCTCCCTCACTTGTTACTGGGAAGTTCACACCACAACTTCGATGCCACACTTAAAGCAATGGGTGAACCAGAGGTTGTGGAAGTCCTGCCTTGTCCGGTTTCGTGGGATCAATTCTAGTTGGTGTCATCCACCGAGGCAGGGGATGTTCTTGGGACTGTTAGGGCCACCTTTTGTGAACTTGACCCATGCCTGTCATAACTGGTTAAAGCCAGCTGGGACATGGTGGGGCTGTTGCTGGTGGGGGTGATCAATACATCCCTTCAGGAGGGCAGATTGCCGGGCTGCCTCAAAAAGGCAGTGATGCGGCCTCTGCTCAAAAAAACATTCATTTGAAGTTGATTCCCTCGCCAGTTATCAGCTGGTCTCTAACCTTCCCTTTTTAGGGAAGGCTATTGTGCAGGTTGTGACTCAACAGCTACAGGGGCATCTAGACTGCACTGGTTATCTGGATCCCTCACAGTCTGGCTTTCGTCTGTGTTATTGCACTGAGAAGGCACTTGTGGCCTTGGTCGATGACCTTTGCTGTGAATTAGATCAGGGTCGTTCGACCTTGCTAATTTTGTTAGATCTGTTGATTGCTTTTGATACCGTTGACCATGAGATGTTGGTGACTTGCTTGCGGGATTGAGCAGGAGCGGGCGGGATCATTCTTGATTGGTTCAGCTCTTTCCTAGTCGAGAGGACTCAGCGTGTGGTGCTTGGGGACTGTTTTTCATCTCCATGAGGCCTCACCTGTGGAGTCCTGCAAGGTTCCATTCTGTCCTGGTGTATATGCAGCCACTTGGTGAGGTCATGAGATGGTTTGGGGTGTGGTGTCATCAATATGCTGATGACACCCAACTCTACCTCTCATTTTCATCTGACCCAGACCTGGAAGTCTTGGTGCTTACCCGATGTCTGGTGGCTGTTGGGGACTGGATGAGGGTTAGTGACTGAAGTTGAATCCCGACAAGATGGAGGTGATGGTAGTGGGTAAGGCAGTAGTTGTGGAGCCTCCCATCATTGATGGGTTTCACCCTCCACTGGTTTCCCAGGTTCTCAGTCTGGGCGTGCTCCTTGACCCGCAGCTCCGCCTGGATCTCCAGGCAGGGTCTGTGGTGAGGAATGCATTTTGCCAATTACATCTGGTGCGACAGCTTCGGCCGTATGTTTTCGATAGTAACCTGGCCACTATCATCCATGTTTTCATTACCTTGAGATTGAACTATTGCAACGCGCTCTATGTGGGGCTATTCATGGTGACGGGCCGGAGACTGCAGCTAGTGCAGAATGCAGCAGCCTGTCTCCTTATGGGGATGGGTCACCATGAGCACACTACGCCAGTGCTCCAGGCTCTGCACTGGCTGCCTATAGTCTCCCAGACCCAATTCAAGGTGTTGGTTTGACCTATAAAGCCCTATACAGCCTTGGCCCGACTTACCTGAGGGATCGCCTTGCTCTTCACACTCTGGAGTGACCTCTGCAGTCTGCTGGGAGAGCCCTTCTTGAGGTCCACCATGTGACCCGGGGGCGGGGGGACACTATGGAGAAGGCATTCTCGGTGGCCACGCCTAGGCTGTGGAACTCCCTCCTGGCAGAGACTTGGGTGACCCTGGATCTCCCTTCCTTCTTTCATATGTGTAAAACTTGGCTGTTCTGCCTGGCTTTTGGCAAGGGAGATGGGGTGTGGGGTGAGGTGGGGGTTGGGAGGGGCGGTTTGTTTTTGTTTTTCTGCCTTCTGTTTTAATGTATTGTTTCAGTTTTATGCATTTTATGTGATTTTGATGTTGTAAGCTGCCCTGGGCTGCTTGGAGCAGGAGGGGCGGGGTAGAAAATTGTTTAATAAATAAATAAATACATACATAAAAAGTTTGAAGCATCTTCTTAGGAAAGAGCCAATAAAAGATTTTCTTATGTCCTTTGTCACAGTGCTGCAGAATGCAATTGTGATGACAATTGGCCAGTCTGGATGTGTGAACCGTGTCTCCTGATTGCTGGGATGCTTCCCCCTGCCCTGCTGCCTGAAGTCCCAGTTATCTTCCTTCTATGCCCCCCTCGCAGCCACCCAGGATAGGTCCTGGAAAGCTGGAAACATGCAATAAGAGAGACCAATTACATCTCTGTGCCAGCTAGGGTGTTTTTGAAATGTCAAGCCAATCTGTCATCACTGCTGTTTGGCACAGGCTTCAGATACATGGGGGTGTCTGTCAACTTGCAGAGAATTGGGTATTGGATTTATGTAGCCAAATGAACTCTTGCAGTGAGGCCGCTAAACATGCACATGCACACGCACACGCACACGCACACGCACACGCACACGCACACACAGAGCCTTCCAGAAAAGTCTGAGAAAATGTTCTGACCAAATCCAGAACTAACCACACACAAAGAGTAGGTCCAAAGAACAGCAGCTTACATCTACCCTCTATGCCCACCTTGAAGCCACCAACAATTAGTCTTGTAAAGGTGGAAGCAAGAAGTAATTGGCAAGTAAATGTGTCTGTCAGTCTGTTGGGCTGCTTCCCATCCCTTATAAGTCCCCTCCCCCCTTCCCTGCCTGTCTCTGAATGGCACTGCATGTGCTAGTTACCTGAATAACTAGGTCTTCAAGAGCGAAACTTCAATTGCTTATAGAATTTGGAACCTTTATCACATCTTTGTACAATTTGGCAGAGATTATCCAGATGGTGTGAGATACAATCCTGCCAAATTTCATGTAAAATGGAATTGTGGGGGGGAGACAATTTCATAGCCAGAAATGCATTTACAAGTAAATTGCTTATAACATCAGGACCAGTTATCCAATCTTTCTGAAAATTGGTACAGATAATGCTCTACATTTGGAGTACAATATCCCCATGTTTCATCAAAACTGAATAAGAAACAAGAATGTTATATCCAAAAATGTGTTTTTTCAGTGTTTTCCTATTAACTCATAATGAAACAAAATTATTTTGTTATTTCATTATTACGTTATTTTGTTTTCATTATTATAACAACAAAAATGAAATGTACACCCCCTAGTTTCTTTATTAGGGGCTGGACAATCAGTTTTAAGAGTTCCTGACACCCTATCCTCGTGAAGGGAGTTGTTGGTAACCCCAGCCAGCAATGGCCCCAACGTCTCCTGGCTGGATTTCACCAGACAGGACATGACAGGCAAGGATCCAGTTCACAATTGGTTGCCTTCAATGCCCCAAGAACATCCCCTGCATCTTTGGCTGATACCAATTGAAACTGATAAACAAGACAAGACTGGACTTCCCTAACCCCAAAGTCTGATTCCACAGGTGAAATGGCAGCACCCAAGTCATGGTGAATACAAGCAGTTTTGTCTGTAAAGTAGGGATGGGCTAACGCGGTTCGGAAGTTCGGAGTTCGGCCCGAACTCGGCTTGTTCGGATGACCGAACACGAACACAAACGCGAACATACCGAACGAACCGAACACCGAATGGCGAAATGGCCAAACAGTTCGGTCAGTTTGGATCACGTTCAGGTGAGTTTGGGTGGCAAAAAAAGATTCACTGGAAGGTCATACATGACAGGAAGGTGTCAGTCAGGAGCAGACTTCCAGGCACCAGGGGTGGAGAGGCTTGCAAGAAACGAAACTAATTATCTGCCTCCCCCCTTCCCAACACCTTCTGAGCTAGTCACTGTTCCTGAACAGCAGGCATTGAGTAGGATTTTTAGATTGCTTTAAGTTTCATTTCAGTTTTGTACTGAAATGAAACTTAAAAACTGAAACCTTGTGTTATGCATTTCACTGTACAGACTCATTGAGTATGTATGTATTCAGTTCACTACAGACTCCTCTTCTGTTTGTGTCCCCCCCATCCCATATATATGGGATGTATATATATCCATATATATCCATATATCCATATATATCCATATATATATCCATACATATATGTATATATATGTATGGATATGGATATGGGATGGGGGGATAGATAGATAGATAGATAGATAGATAGATAGATAGATAGATAGAGTTGTAGGAGTTAGCTTAACGATAGAGATAGCATTAGTGATTGAGTTTTAGTGTTTGTAGGAATAGGCCTGTGTACTTATTAGATAATCCATTTAGTTCATAGCATTTAGAATAGTTAATAGAAGTTAGATTTATTGTAGATAGATACATATAATATTAGATTAAAAAAATAAATTAAAAAACCTCATATAAAAACAAAAAACCAAATAAAAAACAAAAGAAAACCATATAAAACCCAATAAAAAACCAAAAAAACATATAAAACACAAAAAACCACCCGTAACAACATTTACCCAACGACCGAACGGCTGAACCGAATAACCGAATGGACGAACTGAACAGCCAAATGGCCTAACCGAACGGCCTGCTCGGACGACTGAATCAAACAGCCGAACCAGAACTCGGAGAACTAACCGAATGGACGAACCGAACGGATGAACCGAACGCAGCTGAACCGAACGCAGTCGAACCGAATGGCTGAACCCGAACTGCGATCTGTTCACCCATCCCTACTGCAAAGTTATTAATAAAAAATGTTACAGCAGGCATTGGATGACTCTGGTTCCAGGCAGAGGCAGATCGGCAGCTGTTCCAGGCCCCATACCACCTGGAACAGCTATGCCCAGCCAAATCCAACATAAGGTGGACACACTCTATATCAGATGTGTTAGGCACCAGATACCTCCAAAAGGCCAAGCTGTCTTTACAGACCACACCCCAATCGCAGACTGATGCTCAACCGAGTTCCCAGCTGGCACTATTTGGGACACTACTGGTCCAGATGTTTCATCCATTCATGTCTCCATAGTGCATATGAGGTCGATGGCACCACCCTGAATCTGATAATGGATGACAGATGTTTTATTTGCCACTGACCTCACATTAACAAGCAGCATCACTGTCAGATCAGTGTCAGACTAAAGATGAGAATCTCAACTATTGTTTGTTGAGACTGAGCTAGTCCAGATAACTGCTCTAAAAATATATTATCTCCATCTTATTCCTGACCTATAAAAGATGCTCATCACAACATCACCTCACTTCCTCCTTTTATTTCGAACAGATCTCTCACACCTCTTTTTGTGAACCCTCAGACAAGTGTAACATACAAAGCAACCTGCTTTTCCCTCCCAACTTTTCCTTTTCTCTCCCAGCTTATTCTTCCTGAACAGTTTTGGCCCCCTATGTTATTATCCTAATTGTAAAAGCTGTCCCACATTGCTCAGTGCTTTCAATTCTATTGTAATTTATTTCACATAATAAGCCTTCTAGTCATCCTGTTTATTCCCCTTACTTGTTGTACATGTATATAGACAACTCAGGCTTTTATCAGCTTGCCCCTCTGATTTTTCTGCAGCTTCCAATTTAGTCCTAATGGAGTTTCTCTTCTCCAAAGTCTGGGTATTTGAACCTTGTACGATATTCCCATCCTGTATACATACTTTCAAGTATTTACCTGTGGTCTTTGGAATAGTCACTGTCATCCATGGAACCCAGTTTAAAGCTCTCTTTATCAGGTTCACAAGTCAATGACTGAAGACTCTTCGTAGGGTAAAAACAGACGTGTGGGTGGTGTGGCAGCTCTCCGGCCCGGCCCTGGGTAGGAAACAGCAGCCACCCTTCCCTGAGTTGGGGACGGGGACCAAACCAATGTGCCTGTGGCCAGAGAGTCACCCTCCCTCCCACCTGCCCCAGGTAGGGTGGGAGGCTCCACTCCCAGTCCCTAGCCCCCACCATGATGGACAGCCATGGCAATCAGCCATGGTGCTCGGCCATGGCGGTCCCTGCCACAAGGCAGGGATGGCAAGGCCGAACAAACATAAGAGCATAAGTAGTGCCATACTGGGTCAGACCAATGGTCCATCTAGCCCAGCATCCTGTTTCCGACAGTGGACAATCACGGTGGCTTGGGAGAAGCACCCAACAGGTCACAATAGGGGATCTATTCCCTGTTGTTTTTCCCCAGCTCCCGTCATGTTCCCTGATCCTGTCTGGCTAATAGCTGCTAATGGACCTATCTTCCAGAAACTTGTCCAAACCTCTTTTAAACTCAGCTATAGTACTGGCCCTTACCACAGCCTCTGGCAATAGATTCCACAACCTAATTATACACTGAGTGAAAAAATATTTTCTTTTATTTGTTTTAAACTTCCCACCCATGAGTTTCATCAAGTGTCCCTAGTTCTAGCTGAGAGGGTAAATAACTGCTCCTTGTTTATTAGTTCCACACCACTCATGATTTTATAGATCTCTATCATATCTCCTCTCAGTCGTCTCGTCTCCAAACTGAAGAGCCCCAACCTACCAAGGCTCTTCTCATACGGGAGCCCTTCCATGCCCTTGATCATTTTTGTTGCCCTTCTCTGTACCTTTTCTAGTTCAGCTATGTCTTTTTTGAGATGGGGCGACTAGAACTGTACACAATATTCGAGGTGTGGTCGCACCATTGATTTGTTTAGAGGCATTATGACATCCTCAGTTTTATTCTCTAACCCCTTCTGAATAATTCCTAACATTCTGTTTGCTTTTTTGACTGCTGCTGAGCACTGCATTGTGGATTTCATTGTATTGTCCACAACCACCCCAGATCCTTTTCCTGAATGGTAACTCCTAGCTTAGTACCCAGCATTGTGTACGTATAGTTTGGATTATTTTTCCCTGCGTGCATCACTTTGAACTTGTCCACATTAAATCTCATTTACCATTTAGATACCCAAGCACCCAGGGTAATTTCAGACATTATGAGACCACGGTCAACCACAGTGAATCCCCTGTGGTGGCCGTTTTCCCTGTAACGTCTGATGTAAGTTCCGCCAGATGTTCACCACAGTGAACCTTCGGCGGGAATCACATTGACCATGATTCTGGACCTCCGGCTGCCCAGAGATCCAGAATCGTGGTTAGCTGGACCACAATCCAGGATTGGCCAAATGTAACATCTGTTATGTTGGCCCATCCCGGATCATGGCCCATACCACAATGCGGGATCGGACGCAGCGGCCGTATTGGCCGCTGCGCCCACCCATCTTTCAGAGGACGGGCAGCCAAGGGACCATGGGGGAGTGGAGCTGTGCGGCCGCACACCTGTCAGCCGCTGCAGCCGCTGCCGGGCGCGGCGGCCCCCGCAGCAACACGAGATCCCCGCTCCCCTTACCCGCAGTGACAGCCCGACGCCGCCTCCATTGCCAACGCCCCCAGCCGGAGGCTCCAACGGTGGCGACGGTGAAGGAATAAGCCCCAGGGCAGTGTGGGACTCAGAAGAGCCCCACCCCCCGTTACGGCGCTCCGCGCGCCTCCAGGCACGCGCGGGGGGGCGGAGCCAACACTACAAGAGCCGGCACTGCCAGAGTAACAGTGCCGGTGAACAGAGCTGCAGACCCTGGAGAGACTGGCCCCCTGAGCTAAGTAGCGAGATTGCCTACCTGCTTGTGTTTTGATTTCTGTGTGTTGTTCCCTTGCCCTGCTCCCCTCCCAGTGTGTATAAACAGTGAGTGATTCTATCCTTCCTGGCATAGCTGAGTGTGCGTGAACCCGGTTACCCCCTGACCTAGAGTGCAAGGAGAGTGTCTGGGAGCCTGCGGGCTCGCCCGGTTGGGCTTTCCCCCCTCTGCCCTGGGACCATCCCTACCTTCCCCGG
>QEPC01001360.1:4625600-4640918 GCA_003113815.1 Sphenodon punctatus
TTTTAACTACCTTGAATAACTTGGTGTCATCTGCAAATTTGATCACCTCACTCTTAACACCCTTTTCCAAATCATTAATGAATACATTAAACAGCACCGGTCCCAATACAGATCCCTGAGGCACACCACTTTTTACATTTCTCCATTGTGAAAACTGACCATTTAGTCCAACCTTTTCCTTTCTGTCTTTTAACCAGTTTCTGATCCATAGTAAGACACTATCTCCTATCCCATGACTCTTTAATTTTCTCAAGTGTCTCTCATGAGGGACCTTATCAAATGCTTTCTGGAAATCCAGGTACACTATATCTACTGTGTCTCCCTTGTCCACATGTTTATTTACACCATCAAAGAATTCCAACAGGTTAGTGAGGTATGACTTACCTTTACTAAATCTATGTTGACTCTTCTCCATTAAGCCATGTTTGTCAACATGCCCTGTAATTCTGTCCTTAATTATGGTTTCCACCATTTTCCTCGGCACAGACATCAAGCTTACTGGTCTGTAGTTTCTAGGATCGCCTCTGGATCCCTTTTTAAATATCGGGGTTACATTTGCCACACTCCAGTCCTCGGGTACAGTGGCAGATTTTAGTGACAGGTTAAAAATTACCAACGGTAGGTCTGCAATTTCAAAGTTGAGTTCCTTCAGAACTCTGGGGTGAATGCCATCTGACCCTAGTTACTTGTTAGTATTCAGTTTATCAATTTGCCGTAGAACATCCTCCAATGCCACATTGATTTGTAACAGGTCTTCCAATTCCTAGCCCACAAAGCAAGGGTACCTCCCCAAAATCATCCACAGTGAAGATGGACGCAAAGAACTCATTCAGCTTCTCTGCAATGTCCTTGTTCTCCCTGAGTGCCCCTTTTACTCCCTTGTCATCTAATGGCCCAACTGACTCCCTAGCAGGCTTCTTGCTTCTGATGTATTTGGAAAAGCTTCCGTTGCTTGTTTTTGCCTCTTTAATAAGCCTCCCTTCAAAATCTCTCTTGACCTGCCTTATTAACACTTTACATTTACATCGCCAGTGTTAGCTTGCATTGGCCCACCTGGGTGGCCCTTGGTCTGGCCCTTGGTCTTGGTCTTCTGAGATTTTCTGAGGATGCAGCCTGGGCTATCCACCTACCCACCCTGGGCAGTCCTGGGCCAACATTGGTGGTGTGTGAACACATGTGCTGGTGGGTCATAGTGGGCTAAAGTAGGTCATAGTGGGCGACCGCCATCTCCGTTTTTATCCCTATTCTTTGTTAGATATATTCCATCTCTAGCTAGTAGTCCTTACTGCTCAGAATATCATCTCATGATTAAGTAAGCCAAACCTTCCTGTTGACATCACCTGAAAAGCCATGTGTTCATCTCCGGGATGCATCTAACTGCTACAGTAAGCTCCTTCTCTGCCACCACCCTCACCTGTTGCGAACCCCTTGCTCCTGTAAATTTCTTTGCCCCTTCCCTCTTGCTGCCCCTCCTGCCTGGAACTCCCACCCTTGATACGTTTGCTTTGTTCCCTCCCGCCCAACTTTCCAATCCCTCCTGAAAACCTACCTCTTCCGTTAGGCCTTCCCTAGCTCATCATGAGTGAAATTGTGTCCTCTTCCCCCTCTCTCAGATTCTATTTGAGAATCTAGACTTCTCAAACCTCATGAATGTACTAGTCTCTCCTGATGTTCACCTCTCCCTTGTCTCTCCATCCCTCATCTCTTAGATTGTAAGCCCCCTTTGTAAGCCACCTGTCTAAAGCTATTGATTGTACAGTGCCAGTTACAGTGCTGGCTCTATAATAATAATAATAATTTTGGTTGCTTTGTGGTGGTCCTAAATGTGAGAAATTGATCCTACTGAATTACTTTGTCTCCATCTCTGATACATCCGAAGACAATGGTAGTGACGGAGAATGCCAAGTAGAGCAATCTCCAGCACCACCAGAACTTCTTGTCTTACCATGCTGTTGATGATATAGGAGTATCAGTTGGTGTTCCGACTGTGCTGTTTGTGCCACTGATGAATTTTGGACCAGCATCAAGACTGAACAGTGTTTCCAGAGACTCCAGTAAAAGGAGCATCTGGAGCACTGAGCAATGGTTCAGGTCCCCTGGTACCACAAGAGACAAGCCATTACAGTGACTCCTCTTAAGGAGGTGTCATGAGTATTTTTCCTCCCAGTATCCTAGTGACAAGTCCTTATAGAGACTGCAGTTATAGAGATTACAGGACCATAGCTCTATGGTGTGATTGCAGTGACCTGTCTGACACACACTCCAGTCATGGAGGTCTCAGGAGCTTAGCTCTGAGGTGTGGGCTGCCCCAGTACCATAGCAGAGACACCATTCACAGAGGTCTCAAGAAAAGAGATGCAGGTTGCCCTGACACATTAGCAGAAAGGACACTATCCAAATTCCAGTTAAGGAGGCCTCAGGGACATATGTCAAGGGGCACCCCAGTACCTTAAGCTGTAGGCTTTCAGAGAGACTCCAATCGAGGATGCCTCAGGAGTATAGTTGAAGTGTGGGTTAACCAGCGCCATAGAAGACAGGCCACTATAGAGACTTCAGTCAGAGAGTTTTCTCTAACATCACTGTCTAGGGCTGAGGAGTGACCCCATCCTTCTGTCACAAACAAAAAAACTGCTGGACCTGAACCAAAGTGTTTAAAGCCTCCCAATGGCAAAAGCCACCATATTAGTTAAAGACATTTAAAAAAAAATAAGAACATTAAAACAAAAACTAAACTATATTTCTAATCTACACTGACACCATCTGGACGCTAAAAAATAGCCCCCGAAGCTAAACACTCAAGTCAGAGTCTGGCAAGTGATTCTTATAAGTTCACACTGCAGGGCAATTGGAAGGATCCAAGGTGGGTAAGTGCTCTTACCATCACTAAGTGTGTGCAGAAATGTGAGGGAGGGGCAGGTACACCTTAAAACGCATTGCTTTCCAGAATATCCCAGGATCTGATGCACAGAAGGCAGGCACTGTGCATGGCACTCATGGCACTCATTCAAATATGTGTTCCAGTGAAGGCAATTTTCAAAGAACTCTCATTTGACTTTAAATTTAATTAATTAATTTATTTATTTGTTTTTCAATATTTCTATACCACCCCCTGTTGCCTAAGCAGCTTGAGGTGGTGAACAATGCATGAAAACATGATATAAAATATAAAATACAATAAATAAAATATCAGGTCAAATCAGACAGCAATCAAGGACCCGAAAAGAGCCCCATTGTCCCCCAAAATAATATAACCCCCCCACCCATTACACATCCCTCTCACCAAAAGCCTGGTGAAACAGCCAGGTTTTACACTGTATGTGGAAGGAGGGGAGATCTGGAAAGAGTTCCATAGCCACGGTGCAACCACCGAGAATGCCCACTCGAACATCGCGTTGACACCTCCTGAGAAACCTGGGGGACTTCTAAGCAGGTGTCCACGACCAATCACAGGAGTCAATCCAGGACACAAGGGGTGAAGTGATCGCGCATGTAAGCAGGACCCAGGCTGTATAGGGCTTTAAAGGTAATGACCAACACCTTGAATCAGACCTGGAAGACTATAGGCAGCTAGTGCAGAGAACGGAGCACCGGTGTTAAGTGCTCCCGGCAACCTGTTCCCACAAGGAGATGAGCTGCCGCATTCTGCACCCGCTGCAGCCTCCAGGTCATCACCAAGGGTAGCCGCACGTAGAATGCATTGCGGTAGTCCAATCTCGAGGTGATGAATGTGTGGGCGATGGTGGTAAGATCAGAGCCCGAGATATATGGCCGGAGACATCGGACCATATGTAATTTACCAAACGCACTCCTCGCCACAGCTGCCACCTGGGCATCCAGGTGGACCTGTGAATTGAGGATGACTCCTAGACTCCAAACCTGAGAGAACAGGGAGGGACGCACCCCATCAATTATGGGGGCCTCCACTCCCTTGCCCTTACCCACCCCACCAGCATCACCTCCAACTTGCCAGGATTCAACTTCAGACAGCTCATCCAGTCCCTCATCACCACCAGACACCGGGCAAACACCGAGACTGCCAGGCCTGGGTAGATGAAAATGAGAGGTATAGTTGTGTGTCATCAGCACACTGATGACACCAAACTTCAAATCCTCTCATGATCTCACCCAAAGGCTGCATGTACTTGTTGAACAGGAAAGGGGACAGAATGGATCCCTGTGGGACTCCACACGTGAGGACCCTGGTGGATGATGTAAAATCCCCCAGTACCACACAGTGAGTTCTCCCAGCCAGGAATGAGAGGAACCATTCAAGAACAATCCCGCCCACCCTGGCACATTCCTGCAGGCAGGTCACCAACATCTCATGGTCAATCATGTCAAAAGACGCTGAAAGGTCTAACGAAATCCGAAGAGTGGACTGACTTCCATCCAACTGCCAGCACAGATCATCAACCAAAGCCACAAGCACATTCTCAGTGCCGTAACCCAGATGAAAGCCGGACTGCGAGGGGTTAAGGAAACGGATGTTGTCCAGATGGTTTAAAGAGGCTAAGATTTCATTCAAGTTCTTTTCTGCAAGTCTGATGGTGTGTTCCTTTCCCCATCACACAGACAATTATCTGAGCTGAGCAGGGGTCACTGGTCAAACAAAAGTGTAAGATGCTTGTAGCAGGGACAGGCTGGGTGCCTGAGCCTGGCCCTTTAAGGCAGGTAGCACCAGCCTGCAGTGCTATAGAAATAGCACCGGTCCAACCTAGAAGCACTATACAAATGGTAAGTTGTAGGTGCACCTAGGGCTAGATGCTTAGACCTAGAGGACACTGAAGGCCAGTATAGGTACTAAGTAGAAGAGAGGATAGTGCCTAACTGAGATACAGCTGCCTAAGGCTCTACAGACTAGTTAAGGGCACTAATGCTCGGCAGCTGGAGGGCCTGGGGGAAGCCACCTGGGTTAGATGTGACCAAGCCAGCCTACAGGCTTAGAAAGCGCTTTAGAACTGCAATCAAGGAGGAAACTTGACGGGTACAAGACCTGAGAGGAGAGGAGTCAGGAGCCAAGCAGGAGGGGGGCTCTGCTTCCTAGGCCCTGCCAGCCCAGTAGAAAAGGGGACTGTTCCAGAAACTGGCTTCAGGAGGGAACATGCCTGGCCAGGCTGAAGGACTGCATCCTAGCTACTCAAAAGGTACCTTAACGGACGGAGGGGGGGGCAAGGGGGCGGGTCAGGTTGAGAGCCTGGTTGGGATAGGATTACCATACCTCCCCTTTAAAAGAGGACTCTTCTGAAATATACATGGTGCAGGCCTGCATTGCTTCCAGTGCAGCCCTGCACCATGTATTTTTCAAGACTCCCCTTTTAAAGGGGAGGTATGGTAACCCTATCTGTTGAATACAGAGCACTTTGGAAGTGAGGTTCCCAGGTAGGCCTGGGTCTTTGGAAGAGGATTCTGAAAATACTTAACCTTAGGATTCAGTGACCCTGTTACAAGGCTTGACAGCAGACTCCTAATGCCTTAAAAAAAACAAACCTCTGTTGTGACATCATTAGGATTGCTACCCATTAGTATTTGTTTATTTGTTAATATGCTATAACAATAGTACTCACAATAAAACATAGGTACATAGATAAATAAAACAATTAGGTAAAACAATCTACTAAGACGGTCATCTAAAAAGCAACGGAAACAACATTTATGATCTCAAGTTCACCCCACAACATCATGGGAAATAGACCATAGCCTGTATAGGCTTATATATTGCCTGTAAGCCAAATTCTTTCAACTCTTTTAAGAAAGAGCGCCAGTGCCTTAGTACTTTCGGGATCACTGGCCTCATGCACATATTTGGAGTGAGCCTCGATAGGAAGAGATGGATCCGCAAATAAAGGATCAATCTAGGTCTCCCTCAAGACTTTATATATTGGACAGAAAAACAAAACATGATTAGATGTCTCAACTTCAGCCATATCACACTGACATAATCTGTCTTGATAAGGGATCCCAGTTCTCCTCCCCCTCACTACTGCTGAACCTAACATATTAAATCGAAGATGCGTAATCAGCCTCCTAAGATTGGGGTCTTGGAGAAATATAAGGTATTGCTCCAGCATGCATGAGAATTTGACTTGGGCATAAAAAAGAGCAACTTTTGACCCTGCAATAGCTTGCAGGTCAGAGCTCTCTGTCATAGCCTTGACTTGCCTCTTAACATCTGCCAGGCTGATACCAGTCGCATGAGGGTCAGTCCCCTGGGGGACTAAGTTAAATTTAACCAGCAAGGCCTTAATCCCTTTCCACCATCTGAATGTGAGAGGACCTTGATGCAGTACTTGCTCAGTACAACATTGAGCTGCCAGTGCAGAGGAATTCCCCTGTTTTAGGGTTGCTACCCATAGAAGATACCTGCCAGAAATCCAGGAAATGAAATACATACTCTCTTCTCCTTCATCTATAGAACATGCATCACAACCTTTGGGTCAGGTATGTTTTATGTGTACCAACCATAACTGCTTCACAATACATTTTTCTGTGTATTAATATACATGTTGCCTTTGTCTTTCTCAAGACGTGACTAGAGTAGAGGTTAATGTGTGCTTTATCTGGCAAACCCTTATTCATAGGAGAAATTCAAGTGAAATAATTTTTCTAACAATCAATTGCTAATATTCAAGAATGTCTTATTTAGCATCAATAAAGAATTAATTTATTGATAATTCATCATCTCTTTTGTTCTTGTTTAATTCAGCATTTTTAATAAATTATTTCTAAATACACATTCTATTCCACCAGTAATTCAGAAATGCCAAAACCACAAGCTATTCATAATAAATCATGCACTGCTTTAACATAATTGAAAAATTACTTAATTCCACACAGAGCATCTAAGCCATTTTCAACTTCCCTTGTCAATGGTACTCACAAGGCCACGTGCTCTTCGTTACTACGGAAACATGTATCAAGAAAAAAATATTTAAATACCTTTCAAGGCCAATGGGTTTTATAACAACAGATAATGTCACTTTAATCCAAAACTTGTCCTCTGGACTGGATCAGTGCATAAAAAAATAACAGCTTGACCATCATGTTTGAAGTGTTTTATTCATGAAAAATACCTTTAAAAACTCTATTACTATGAATTGTACATAATTCCCCCAATGTCTCCTCTGTATATCATGTACTTCATTCAAATCATCATTTATTGAAAGTTAGTTTTAACATAGCTTCTTCGGAATATAAACAGGCACATGTACATGTAAAAAATGGCATGTATATTAATTATTATTATTAGCAAGTATTTCTATAACGTCAGGATTGTACTTGGTGTTTTACAAAATAATGGAATAGACACAGTCCCTGCCCTAAGACTTACCATCTAAGAGACTGGGGGGGCGGGGGAAGGAAGAGACGGAGGAAGGGGAACAGAGGGAGAGACAAGGGGTGTAACATTCACNTTACCTCTTTTCTGAATCAGATTCTTTTGAATTCATCATTCAGGGTCCAAAAATAAAAAACACTACAGAGCAATTTCTAGCATGAAAGACATGTGTAAGGTGTTCATGGCAGAGTGGAGGTGAATTCTCTTCTAATCCCTATTTAGGATTACTAAGAGTGGGAAACAATATATACTCCCAGACAACCTAAATGGCTGAAACTTGATTTTGACTTTTTCTTGGTTATTGCTGAGAATTGCAATTCTCATATCGTTTTAAACGAGAAACGATAACCGAGAAAATTGCCATCTCTTGACAATTCTCGGTTGAGAATCTTTTCTCAAATTACTGGTTGCCGTTTACCAGATTGTCATTTGCTGTTGGATTGCCAGTTACCAAGTTACCATTCACCAGGTTGTTGTTTACCATTTATTGGGTTGTTGGTTTCCGCGGTGGTTGCCTGTGAGTCAAATCCAATAACTAATAAACACCGTAACCAATAAACCAATAACCAATAAACATGGTATTACACCAATAAACCAATAACCAATAGGGATGTGTAATCGCGGTTCGGGGGTTCGGTGTTGAGCCCGAACTCGGGGTGTTCGGCCCGTTCGCGAACACCCTGAACCCGAAATGCCCCCTCCTGAACCGGCCGAATAAGAATGGAGTCTGAAATCACAACCCACTAGTGTATTATTCATGCATCATCATGACCAGATGATCCAAAAGGGATGTTTGTCTCTGCATAAGGGTGCTTGCACATGTAACTGAGGGTGGGGTGGGGGACTTATGTGAAGGCAATCATGGCTCTGTTCTCATGGGAATTAGTGCGTGTCACGGGTTGGAGGTCCGCACCCCCACTTCATCAGGTTTGAGTGACTCAGTTTCCCTCACTTACAGCCCACTTGAATCAGTTTTTCTCTCTAGCCGACTCAAGCTTGCAGCAGGGACAACCCCTTTGTCACCCAAGGACCCGATCCTTCCTGTTTACAGACTCTTTCTCTCTGGGGTCCCAAGAGCTTGAAAACTCCTGTTGCTCACTTGTGTTTCCAGCGTTAGACACAGACACTTCTTCATAAAGGTAAGAAGTTAGTTTATTGATTACATAAGCAAGATAGTTGACACAGAGTGGTAACTAGAAATTAAAGGTAAATATAATGCATTCCTAATCTATACTGGTTGAGTTCCTAGATAAGCATCTTACCCTACAAAAGTCCATTAGTTCTGGTTCCTCCTCAGCCACAGNGATGCGAGGTCCCAGGTGCACGCGCTTGGCTTGCTTACATCAGAATGATGGCTGGCTGGTCCATGTGGTGAGGATATGTCTATTATTATTTTATTATTATTATAAACATTTATATAGCACCAGCCATGTGCCTGGCGCTGTATAGAACATAGAAACAGACGCGGTCCCTGCCTGTGGCTTACAATCTACACAGACCTCAGGTAACCAATGTATATTACCAATGTCTATGATAATCATTTATTCATCTGACAATCACAAATAGGGATAAATACAAAATGGTCAGATGAATAAATGAATGATCACCCTGTATGTCTTGATTTACTGTGCATCCAGGCCTCATAGTGCAAAGTCTGAAAGGGAATAGGGCTATTAGGGGATGCTGTGACAACAAGACTTGGAACTGGCCAAAAGCAGTCTAGACAGTGTGTGAGGTCTGGGATGTATCTAGGAGACATACTGATTAAGGATGCCCACCCACCCAGCTGCTGCTAGAAGGGCTCCTATTGAATTCCCAGTAGAGGGCTATAATGCAATTGCCTGCTTATACTATGTGTAAATGCCTTTCAAAAACACACCACATGAGCTAGCAAATGTGTAGAATTTGCCTAGATATCAATTTAATGCATTCATAGGGTTCCTCTGGATGTAGTGCCTGGGCACCACACAGTCTTTAATGTATTTATCCTCAAAGTAGAGCCTGTCAGACCTCTGCCTTGTCCTGCTCTCCAAGAGCAGTGTCTGGCCCAGCGGCGCCACCATGTCACCCTTCTTCAACCTTATATGCTCCTCCCTTGTATCCACCCTGCCTTAGTTTGTTCTTGTCTTACCTTCTGTCTGTCTGTCTTGTACCCCACCTCCTGGCTTCCTGTTTGGTTGCCGACAGTAAGCTGGTGGAAAATCTCCTCTATTCCTGGTTCCTGCCTTCTCAGCTTCTGCTCAAGTTCTCACTTCTCATTGCTCTGTGTCTTATTCTGGTCTTGTGTGTAGTCTTGCTCCCCTGCAGACTTTTGTCTTGAACCCAATGACGGCTAGTGGGTTCCAAGCCTGGTAGAGCAGTGGGCGGGGCCAACGGTGGGACCCTGCTGAAATGTCCCCCCATCCCCTGCTCCTAACCCTTCTATCCATTATGAAGTCTGTCCTGTCCCCTCTGGAACCCTTCCTTCGGCTACCTCTGAACTCTGGTCTGCCCCCAGGACAGAGTTCTGCTCAGATAAGAAATCTGGGCACAAATTGGGTCCCAAGCCTGACTACACTGGGCTTGATTTTAGCCTGGGCTTGATGCAGCCAGTCTTTTCTGAGTTTACACCTAATGTGACTGGGTGGCCCTGCCCTCACGTACTGTAATGATGTCACAAAACTCCATAAGGGACAGGACTGTCAGAAAAGGGACAAGGTTAAAGCATTCCACCACCCCTTTCTATTGTAGCCACTCCACCCACCCCACTCCCCATATGGAGTGCCAAGATGTCACAGTACTCTTTAGGGGGTGGGTCTTTCTGCAGCTAGGGAGTTAGACCAGCCCAAGTCTGAGGGACCTGGTCAGTCAGCACACCTAATAGGTATCAGTCAGGACCTAATAGGCTCAGATCTCGTTGTTGGACCTGTCTTTAGACATAATGTCAACAGGTGTCTGAATGTGTGTTCTGACTTTGATATGAACATGGGTTTGGCCCTGTGTTCACCATGTAGCGCTGCTTAGACACACAGCCCATCTTGGGGCAAATCAGTGTTTTGCTCATCACCCGATCTCAGCATGAAAGCGCTGCCGCCTCGTTCTCCATGTTGTACCTGCTAACATGCCACGCGATATCATTAGACACAATGCTGGTCAAGTGTTCAGTCGGAACATGCAAATTGTCCTTGTGATGCAATGGTGTTCACATCGCGCATTCAACGGGTGGCCAAATTGGTGTTGGGATTGTTATGCGGCTTACGCACAATGGCCAAAAACGTGCTTAGCGGTTTTGACACCCGATCTTTGTTATGTCTAAAGATGCCCAGTATCTCGGTGACAAAGGGAAGTGTTAGCCTCTCTATTTTACTGATGGCAATTGAAAGCAGAGAGAAACCAAGTGACTTTCCTGATATCAACAGGAAATAGGGCTGAAGCAAGGAATTTTTTCCCCTCGTGAATAATTCACGAGAATCGAGGGAGGGGGGGCTGAGAGCTCACGTATTCTCACCCCCCCTCAAGTTCTTGCAAATTACTCGAGGGGGCCAGAGTTTCAGGTCACTGAGGGGTGGGGGGAGCTGGAACATGAGCCAGAGACAAGCAGGGGGAAAGACAAGCTCCCTGGGCACCTCTGTCCCCTGCCAGGCCTCCCAGCCTGGGGGCGGGGGGAAGAAAAAGTGTGGGCGGGGGTTTGAGGGCCAACTTGGGAGGGTGGGGTGAGGGGTTTTATCTCCCCCACCTAACTTATAACTTTTATTTATATATTGTTAGCCCTGTTTTAAATATTTTAATTTTTTTTGTACTGAGTGTTTTAAATTGTTTTTATTGTATTTTATTGTTGTAAGCCGCCCCGGTCTGCATGGCAGGAGGGGTGGGATATAAATCTATTAAATAAATAAATAAATAAATAAAACTTGGCACCTCAACATCACCATTACTATACTGCATTAAACTTTGTCTTTCTATGTGGGACAGTTTCAATCTGATTTTATTAATATAAATGTATGTAATTCATAAATTGGACTTATAATTTTAAAAATAATTCTGTAATCTCAAGTTCTAATACATGCTTGAAAAGACAGGAGTTTAATGCAATGTGTTAACTGTGATGTTGAGGTGGCAAGTTGGTGAGTCTAAATATAAGTAATTATGGAAAGAATAAATAACTAATCATTGGAAGACTAAGTTTTTATTGGAACAATGGAGAGAAGTACGTTTAAATATAAATGTAAGTCGTATTAATGATCAGAATAGTAAATAAATAGTTATTGGATTAATCTGCATAAATAAGCATAATTTAATTTCCATGCTTTTTGGAGTGTAAATTTTGTCATAGTGAATATCATTAAATAGTTGTGTTAATAATGTATTTGTTTTGTTTTTTTAGAGAAATGATTCTGCATTTAAGGTTTTTGTAAACTGAAAGTTTTGTAGCTTAAGAATACTCTTGTAAACAAAAATGCAAAATGTAACAGACTGGCAGGATGAGAGCCAGCCTTAACAATTTGCTCTCCATAAATTCACCCCTTTAACAACTGGCAGTCTGATGGCTGATTACACCAAACTCCCAGTGGGGGAAGGGTCCCACAGGAAGCACCTGCCTCCTGTGAGAGGAGTGAACCCTGCCTGTGGCGAGAGAGCAGCGCCCCGCCCCCACAGAGTCGTCTTGTGCCATTGTTGCCCTTAAGGCTTGTGCCAGTTTCCTGCCACTGACCCAAGGAGCCTCTTAGCACCAGCAGTGCAGCAGGATTCTGGGCAGGGGAGAGACGGTGGCATTGTTACTGTGCATGACTATAATGGTGCCTGGGCAACTTCCAGGAGAGCGGGGTGAGTGTCTGTCTCCTCCCCCCACGTGTGAGTTTACCAAACCTGCGGGGGCTTTGAAGTCTGGGAGAAATATGGTGCATGTAAAATTGCCCTGTTTGTCATTAGCTGCTCACCCAAATATTAATAGAAAGTGAATCTAAAAAGGTATAATTATACGTTGGATTTAGCAAATCTGTTCACAGTCACGTTCTGTTTCTGAGGCACTGAGCAATATTTTATTGACTTACCTTGAAAACTTCCACAGTGTCATGGAATGCTGGAAGACTGGGGAGTGTAAGAGGCTTAGGAAATACAATGCTAGAGAATACAAAAGCACCTGGCAGCACCACAAGAAAAACACAGCTCGCTCTCTCCNAATGTGACTGGGTGGCCCTGCCCTCACGTACTGTAATGATGTCACAAAACTCCATAAGGGACAGGACTGTCAGAAAAGGGACAAGGTTAAAGCATTCCACCACCCCTTTCTATTGTAGCCACTCCACCCACCCCACTCCCCATATGGAGTGCCAAGATGTCACAGTACTCTTTAGGGGGTGGGTCTTTCTGCAGCTAGGGAGTTAGACCAGCCCAAGTCTGAGGGACCTGGTCAGTCAGCACACCTAATAGGTATCAGTCAGGACCTAATAGGCTCAGATCTCGTTGTTGGACCTGTCTTTAGACATAATGTCAACAGGTGTCTGAATGTGTGTTCTGACTTTGATATGAACATGGGTTTGGCCCTGTGTTCACCATGTAGCGCTGCTTAGACACACAGCCCATCTTGGGGCAAATCAGTGTTTTGCTCATCACCCGATCTCAGCATGAAAGCGCTGCCGCCTCGTTCTCCATGTTGTACCTGCTAACATGCCACGCGATATCATTAGACACAATGCTGGTCAAGTGCTCAGTCGGAACATGCAAATTGTCCTTGTGATGCAATGGTGTTCACATCGCGCATTCAACGGGTGGCCAAATTGGTGTTGGGATTGTTATGCGGCTTACGCACAATGGCCAAAAACGTGCTTAGCGGTTTTGACACCCGATCTTTGTTATGTCTAAAGATGCCCAGTATCTCGGTGACAAAGGGAAGTGTTAGCCTCTCTATTTTACTGATGGCAATTGAAAGCAGAGAGAAACCAAGTGACTTTCCTGATATCAACAGGAAATAGGGCTGAAGCAAGGAATTTTTTCCCCTCGTGAATAATTCACGAGAATCGAGGGAGGGGGGCTGAGAGCTCACATATTCTCACCCCCCCTCAAGTTCTTGCAAATTACTCGAGGGGGCCAGAGTTTCAGGTCACGGAGGGGTGGGGGGAGCTGGAACACGAGCCAGAGACAAGCAGGGGGAAAGACAAGCTCCCTGGGCACCTCTGTCCCCTGCCAGGCCTCCCAGCCTGGGGGCGGGGGGAAGAAAAAGTGTGGGCGGGGGTTTGAGGGCCAACTTGGGAGGGTGGGGTGAGGGGTTTTATCTCCCCCACCTAACTTATAACTTTTATTTATATATTGTTAGCCCTGTTTTAAATATTTTAATTTTTTTTGTACTGAGTGTTTTAAATTGTTTTTATTGTATTTTATTGTTGTAAGCCGCCCCGGTCTGCATGGCAGGAGGGGTGGGATATAAATCTATTAAATAAATAAATAAATAAATAAAACTTGGCACCTCAACATCACCATTACTATACTGCATTAAACTTTGTCTTTCTATGTGGGACAGTTTCAATCTGATTTTATTAATATAAATGTATGTAATTCATAAATTGGACTTATAATTTTAAAAATAATTCTGTAATCTCAAGTTCTAATACATGCTTGAAAAGACAGGAGTTTAATGCAATGTGTTAACTGTGATGTTGAGGTGGCAAGTTGGTGAGTCTAAATATAAGTAATTATGGAAAGAATAAATAACTAATCATTGGAAGACTAAGTTTTTATTGGAACAATGGAGAGAAGTACGTTTAAATATAAATGTAAGTCGTATTAATGATCAGAATAGTAAATAAATAGTTATTGGATTAATCTGCATAAATAAGCATAATTTAATTTCCATGCTTTTTGGAGTGTAAATTTTGTCATAGTGAATATCATTAAATAGTTGTGTTAATAATGTATTTGTTTTGTTTTTTTAGAGAAATGATTCTGCATTTAAGGTTTTTGTAAACTGAAAGTTTTGTAGTTTAAGAATACTCTTGTAAACAAAAATGCAAAATGTAACAGACTGGCAGGATGAGAGCCAGCCTTAACAATTTGCTCTCCATAAATTCACCCCTTTAACAACTGGCAGTCTGATGGCTGATTACACCAAACTCCCAGTGGGGGAAGGGTCCCACAGGAAGCACCTGCCTCCTGTGAGAGGAGTGAACCCTGCCTGTGGCGAGAGAGCAGCGCCCCGCCCCCACAGAGTCGTCTTGTGCCATTGTTGCCCTTAAGGCTTGTGCCAGTTTCCTGCCACTGACCCAAGGAGCCTCTTAGCACCAGCAGTGCAGCAGGATTCTGGGCAGGGGAGAGACGGTGGCATTGTTACTGTGCATGACTATAATGGTGCCTGGGCAACTTCCAGGAGAGCGGGGTGAGTGTCTGTCTCCTCCCCCCACGTGTGAGTTTACCAAACCTGCGGGGGCTTTGAAGTCTGGGAGAAATATGGTGCATGTAAAATTGCCCTGTTTGTCATTAGCTGCTCACCCAAATATTAATAGAAAGTGAATCTAAAAAGGTATAATTATACGTTGGATTTAGCAAATCTGTTCACAGTCACGTTCTGTTTCTGAGGCACTGAGCAATATTTTATTGACTTACCTTGAAAACTTCCACAGTGTCATGGGATGCTGGAAGACTGGGGAGTGTAAGAGGCTTAGGAAATACAATGCTAGAGAATACAAAAGCACCTGGCAGCACCACAAGAAAAACACAGCTCGCTCTCTCCGTGCGGCAGGAATATAGGGAGGCTGCAGTCCAGTATCAAGCTGTGGTGTCAGTAAAAGAAAGTTCAGATAAGTCTGATTTTGAAGCTCCTCCTTAAAGCTGATCCTATGGTGTGTTTTTTAATGTTTAGTAGTGCTTATTAAATATAAATAGTATATGATGGACATTTATTTATTTAAAATTTTTTATACCCTGCTCCTCCTGCCCGGAGTGGCTAACAGCATCAATAAAATATACAATACTATAAAACAGATTAAAACATCATCCCACAATAATAATAACAA
>QEPC01001360.1:4641069-4653288 GCA_003113815.1 Sphenodon punctatus
CCAAATACACATTCTTTTTATCTCTTTGCATTTCCTGGAGCTTGGTCACATGTCACAGTCCTGATTTGGGTTTTACAGTTCTCAATTGTTACATTACATACATGTTGCATGTTTTGCTTTACATATTTACTAGGCTTGTAGCCTACATGTAGGCCAGTATCACACGTGTGTGACCCTATGTTCCTCTGTGACATGTACCCTCTAATGTTTAGAATAGTATATAAGATGACATTAAAGCAGGTAACGTTCATCACTGAAATGTTGTTAAAAAAAGAAAAGGAAAAACAAGACGGTGGGACAGATGATGATTCTCCCCCCTCCCCCTCTCCCATGTCCTGACAGGAGTGGGAAAGGATGGCAAATCAATAACCAACCATTTCCTTGTCTCTTGAACAGTGATATTGCTTATTAGTTGCTATTGAAAGTCTGATCATGTGGTAAAGGTTACCCTTCAGCTTGCAAGAAGAATTGTAGTGACAATGACTGCTTTTGGGACACAGAGTAAAATTAACTTCTAGGTTATCCCCGCCAAGGGCCATTAAGTCCTGAACTATGAGGGACACTGTGAACAAGTCATATTTTAACCTCCCATGAGCACAAAGCAGGCAGGTCCTCCTCCTTCCCCCCCCTCCACCCCCAACAAATCTGACCTTCACTGAAATTTATGTGAAAATGAAAAGGGAAAAGAGGGCTGTAGCCCTGCCAAACTCTGATGATGTGACTCATTTTAATTACTGGAATTTGGAAATTAAATGGCCTAAGGCTTGTTCGGCAGTTTGTTCCAGGGAAGATGATTTAAGTAAGCTTCAGAGTTCTAGTGCCTTTTTACAGCAGGTGTTGAACAAGGCATTCATTTTTCTCTTACAGAATGTCCTTGTAAGCATAATAACAATTAGGAAGCTAGGCCTTCACATCAAAACTCCCATTCACTCTGACATTCCTCCTTGGGCTACTTCATCACTTATAATTTTCTCAACAAGCTTCTCAAATGCCTGTCTGAAAATTCACTTTGAACAACAGCGCAGGTGTGGGTTTTTTTTTATTTTAAGCAGAGCATCCAAGGACCTTGCTTAAAAGAATGTATGTATCCTTAAATATGGAACTGTTAATTAACTTAATATGTTTTCCTTATGAACATGTACTCTTTGCCAATTTCCCTGAAGTCAAAATGTCTATTGCCCACCATGAGTGTTTGAGCCCCAACCCAAAGTATTAATGAGGTGTAGAAAGGAATGCCAAAGATGTGGTTGATTTTTCTTTTAGTGCTATTTCTGTTTGCATACCATTTTGTTTAAAGGGAAAGCTGAGTAACTGCGTACTTAAATGGACAATATTATTTTCAATCCGTCCTTGTATAACTGAAAGATTACAGGTGCTAAAATTTATGCATTTGGAAGAAAAATTTAGAAGGATTTCTAAATTTAGAAGAAAACATTTCATGGGAATTCCACCCCCTTTCTATCCAAGTTGATAGATTACTCTGTTTTTTCTTAACCCCCCACTACCGTAAAATGTCACACTCTTTGTCAAAATCCTTCTGCAATGTTTTGTTTACTTAGACTCATATAATCTTAAAATTGGAAGGACTCTCAGAGAGGTCATCTAGCCCTACCCTCTGCTCAGTGCAGGAAATCTCTTGATATAATGTGGTACTTTTTCACCTTATTCAGGTGTACATATATAGAGCTGACAATGTGTGCTTGTGCAACCAGTTTTCCTTTAAGGTGAATAGTAAAACAACAAACAAAATTTCACATAAATGGTTTGAAAAATTAGTTTCCCTTTTTGCCGACCTGACAAAATCTATGTTCCACCCTTGGTATTGTCTCTATAAATGTGGATGGCATCAACAGTTTCTAAAGTCAAATATTTCCCCTGTCCTGTTTTTGGTACAAATTTCGCAACATAAAATTGGATAGGCAAGTACACAGCCCTGTCTTCACATCTTCCAATCAAATGCAGGAGAAATTGCTCTTTATATTTTAGTTTTCATAGGTGGTGAGTGAGTTTAAATTATAAAAATGTTATGTAATATTAACAATGGACATTCTAAGAATGTAGTGTAAATACATTAACACCCACTTCAGTTAATTTCTGAACAAGCCTACTTGCCTAGCCTAGTATGTTATTTGGTATAATTCAAGCTGCTTGTTGACCTCCATTTTTACCATGACATCCTTTTAACAATTTTTTTCAGAGGAACTTTTTGTGAATCATTCAAGATTCTTACAGAACAACTGTCCTCCATTAAAGCTATGGGGAGTTTTGTCATTACCCCTTCTGATATCAGAAATGTAGGATTCTACAGTGGTGAGTTTCCACAACTATCTTTAGTATCCGCATCCCAAAAATGTGAGGGCACTTCATGCTTCAACAAGCAAGGTTGTGAAGTTTTAAGAACCTCACCATTGGGTATCAAATCAGAGGGTGGAAACCTCATTCTTAGCTTGTTTATATATAAAAAATACATACAGCTTCCTTTCAAAACAGTTTGTAAATGGACATCCTTGTCCTGGATGAGACTTGCGCCAATGACACACTTTGAGAATCAGAGCCTAATGCTATCTAGGTGCACATCAGGAATGGATACAAGAGACTCACCTCTGCCAGGCCCTGTCACTCTGCTGAAACCCAGCATGACCTATCTCCCATCTTGGGGAGACCCTTCTCCCCTGTCCCTTTGTGTCCCATCACACCCTGTCCTGGTGCCCCGGGCTCCCTGCTTCAGTGACTCCATCATGCCCCACCCACCATGGCCTGGCGATCCTTCCCTTCCATGCCCAAGTGGCTCATGGATCGCTCTGGACCAAATCCAGCAGAGAGTGGAGCAGATAACCACTGCGTGCTGGAGGTTCTCTAGTTCTGATATAGACTGTCTCCCTTCTCACCATCCCCCTTCTGTCAGCACAGTAAAACTGTCCACTTGAGGCAGCAAGACATAAAAGGGAGATTTTTTTTCTTTTTCTTTTAAAAGATTTTGGTATCTGGGTGAGGCGTCTGCCTTGACACAAAGCCCCAATTACTTGTCTGTCTCTGTGAAAAACAGATGGGTGGTAACCCTATGCATCCATAAGCAGAGACTTGTGTTCATCACTGCAGCAAATGGGGGGAAAGGCAATGGACATGGGTTTCTCTCCACAAGTGATAAACTACAATAAGCTACAAGATCCTAAAGACTTTGCACAGAAAAAGCATACAAATGTGTATGAACCATCAGACTAACAGTTACTCCTCCCAGTCTGACAAAGAAATCATCACTCTGTAATTAGCATTAGCACTCTGTGCAAATACATTTGATAAATTAAAGGTGCAGTGATAAGGTTCCAGGAGACCGCAGGTGGAAATGCTTGAGTGGCCATTGCTAGAAAGACTATGTAGCCTCTATCCTTTCGTGTCCAGCTACAGGCTCTTTTTTAAGCAAGTGACATTTCTGCTGCTACTGTTCCTACTTTGGTCTCTACTCATATTGTAGAGTCTCTTGTGCTGACATATTGTGAGATTAGGCAAATTTCAAATAACAATTGTCATCGCCACCATCATCCTAATGCATTTTCCTACTCAGAAAATTGAGGAAAAAATCCAGATGTTAGTGCTATAGAAGATTAGTGGTGGTAGCCATTGCTCAGAAAGATACTCAGCAGGCTTCCATTACAACACAGACTTCCAAACCTCAGGGATTACCACAAGATCCTATGACACTAAATCTGTGTAATATGATAGGGATGTGCGAACAGAATGCGGTTCGGATGTTTGGACGTTCGGTCGTTCGGTTCGAAACCTGAGTTTGGGTTTGGTTGTTTGGTTCGGCGTAGTTCGGTTTGGCCAAACTCGGCTGAACATCTGAAAATAGCAATATCGATACTGATACCAATACCAAAATCATTTTTTCCCTGATATCGGTATCATTTGGCCCTGAAACCACCCTGGTCTCCACCCCTGGTGCCAGGAAGTCTGGTCCTCAGCTGCCTCCCCCTTCCAGACATGTTTTTCCTGCCTAAAGTCACATTTTCCCCACCCCCGAACTCATCTGAACTCACCCGAACTTTTCGAACTGTTTGGCCGTTCGAACGTTCAGTTTGGACATTCGGTTCGGTCGTCTGAACAGGCCGAGTTCGGCCCGAACTCTGAACATCCGAACCGCATTCGCACATCCCTATAATATGAGCACTGATGATACACAGAAGTGCTGAACAGGACTTGACAACATATGCCATCAGAAGTGCGAGGCTGGAAGCTTCACACTAATACTGTGCAGTTTTTCTCTGTTAAGTCACTCAAATAAGTATGAAAAATAAACCCCACCCAATGGAAGAGGAGAAAGTAGGTTTGTAACTGTATTTGCTCACCTTTATTATATATATGTATTCAAATTATGTTGAGTTTATGTATAAAATAATCTTATTTCCCACCAACCAAGTTAGCTAGGAAGTCTAACAATTTAGACTAATGAAAGCCTAACAATTTTCAGGAGACAGGGTTGCCAGATCAAAATTCAAAAAACCAAAGGGACACTAAAGAACTGTGGTGTTCTGAAATAAAGATGGCCGCTATGTAGTATGGAGTGTTTGGATTCTGAAAGAAGGGATGTAAGTACCTTTTTAAAAAAAACAACAACAGGGACCTCTGGCCACCCTAGCAGGAGCGAGAAAAATTCCTCCTTTCTCTCTAGAATTTTACTCTTTCATTAAGATTTTAATAAAAAGTTTGTGTTTTCATTCTGTTACAGTTGGAAACACTGTAATTTCCCAATGTTTGATGAGGATTTTTGTGATAATTAACACAAGAGAGAAAGAAGAGCAGTTGGTGTGGTGGCTTCTCACCTAGAACTGAAGACCATCAAACCCACAGACTCTGATGACGTGATTTCAAAGTCTGATCTCCGTGAGCACTAACTGCCTCAAAAGGGGGCTGAAAAGGGGAGTAGGTGCTTCATTCCCTTATGCAATGCACTTGTTATTTATTACAAATAGGGCTGAAACAAGAATCAGATTTGAGTCTTGCAAGATATTAGAGGTGTGCACCAGAAACCCATGTCGTTTTTTGTTGTCAAGCTATTAACTTGAAAATACATTTCCAGCTGTAACATTTTTATATTCCATCCTGCTTACAAGTAATTTTGCAGAACTTTATCACACACCTTCCCTGTCATCTTTGCCAAATTACAGGACAATTTGATAAAAGGACCCCATTTTATAAGAAACTGAAGTTGTCCCTTTGAAGACTATTATTCAAATAAATAGCAGCACATGCAGTTCCAGTCAGAAGCATGCACCTGACATGGCAGGGGGAGGGAGGCTGTAGGAGGGAGGATGGGGAGCAACCCAACAGACTGACAGACACATTCACTGGCCAATTACTGCATGCTTCCAGCTTTACAGGACCAATAGGTGGTGGCTTTGAGGTGGGCATAGGGGGGCGACCCTCAGACGGGCATTGAAGGGACATAACTGGGACTTTGGGGATAGCATCCCAGCAATCAGGAGACATAGAGTCGGGCATAGAAGGGACATAACTGGGATTTTGGGGATAGCATCCCAGCAATCAGGAGACATAGAGTGCATTCACACATATATTAAAATGCCACTTTTCCTAAATGCAGTCAATTTTAAAATGTGTTTAAATAAACCCATGCACTATTCACATATGGGTTTATTTAGGCACATTTTGAAATTGAGTGCATTTAGGAAGCAGCATTGTAGTCTTGTCTCTCCCCCAGCTCTAGTCTCTCCCCCAGCTCCTCTCAAATTGTAAGCCCTAGGGGCAGGGACCATGTCTATTTTATTACTTTGTAAAGTGCCAGGTACACTGCTGGCGCTATATAAATGTTTGTTAATAATAATAATAATAATAATAATAATAATAATAACTTGTCACTACACAACATCCTGTTTCTCCAGATATCGGCTCCCAGAGAGGTGAGAGGAGCGGAGCCGAGAGTCAGGGAAGCGAGGTGCTGTGTAACTGACATGACACCGACATTCCGACAAGAGGATTTTTGCGGGTCATTTCAAATGTGCGCTTGTAAAGGTAGCTTTTAGCTGCCCCTCAATGCAGTGGAAAAACAAATGGGAGAACTGCTAAATAAGTGCATGGAGTCCATCCCACATCATTCTAATATGCAGGGGAAAGAAAAAAGCACTGATTTAATGTATGTGTGAATGTGATCATAGTTTACACATCCAGGCTGGCCAATTATCATCACAATCACATCCTGCATGTCACAGGGAAGGGGGTAACGGGGGAGACATGGAAGGGGAAGGTACTGGGAAAACAAGGAAGGGGGCCGATCCTTTCCGAGATGGCACACTTGAGTGGTAAGTATTCCCTCAGGTTCATGTTTGGGCTTTCCCTCCTATTTGGAAGACAACCCGAATCATCACAGGGAAGGAGAGGATGCGAGCGCCCCGGTGTGTGTGTGTGAGGTAGAGGTATTTACACTCATTCTAGCAGCTGTCACTGGATCCAGGGCACTGTGTTCCAGGAGGTGGAGGGGGGGGGAGGGGGAATGGGGTACCAGGAGTGGGAGGGGGGAGGAAGGGAGCAGGGATGAGGTGGAGGTATGGAGGGGTCTTACACACGGAGCTGAGTGGAGGAGGGGTAAGGAAGTATGGGAGAGGGATGAGAAATATAAAAACAGGCACTTCACTCTAAAGGCAACCAGGAGGGGGCACAGGGAATCTCAGGCACCACGCACGCATGACAGGAAGGGGAAAACAGGGACCACACACACACTTTTCTCGCTGATGAGGGGACAAGACAAGAACTCCACAGGCACTATCTCCAAGGGGCCATCCTCTCACAAGTGAGGTATGCTTGCCTCGCCAGTACTTTTATAGAGGTTTATGCACCGCGCTGTATCCATGCGGGGCGGGACCCCGCCTCCTTACGCTGGCTGACGCCCCACCAGGCTTGTGCTGTGTCTGGGTGAGGCATTCGCCATGGTGTCTGTGGGTGTGCCTCTGGGTTGTTGGGCAACCCGGGGGGCGTCATGTCACGGCTGCAGACCTGGACGCGGCGTGACACTGCAGCACTGTGACAGAGGACATAAGAGAATCTCTATTGGCTCTTTCCTAAACAGATGCTTCTGACTTCCCAGTAACAAGTGGGGGATGGTCACAGCACAGAATGAGGATATTTGGTTGACATTTCTGCTGGCCAACTGGCATCACAAACTGATCTTATACCACGGTGACATGTAAGAGAATCCCTGGCATAGGCTCATTCTTTACGCATGCTGTGCAGGCATATAAAATTGGAACCCTTTATCACATCTTTCTGATATTTGGCAGAGATGATCCTGATGGAATGAAATACATCCCTGCCAAATTTCATGTACATTGCTTGGACTACAAAGATGTTACAGTCAGACATACATTTATACGTTAGTTGTGTATACCACCAGGACCCTTTATCCAATCCTTCTGAAAGTTGGTATAGATATGAAACATGGAGAGGGGTATAAACATTCCAAGTGCCATCCACATTAGATGGGAGACAAAGAAGTTACAGTCAGGAATGTATCTGCAGATATTTGCAAAATAGCATAATTCAACTGCTTATAAAAGTGGATTCTTTTATCCAATCTTTCTGGAAATTGGTACACAAACTGCCTTACATTTGCGGTATATTCCTTCCATGTTCATCCAAATATAATGAATAACACAAAAGTTAAAGCAGAAAATGTGTTTTCCATTGAAATGAATGGAAATCAAAAATGAAATCAAAAACAAAACTGAAATTTTGATAATTTTGAAAATGAAAATGACAGATTTAAATAACAAAAACAAAAAATGAAAATGAAAAATGACATGGGTCTCTCTTGCACACTTCTACAACATTGATGAGCTACAGATGAAAGGCTTCATATTAGCCACCACCGTGTTAGTCACCACCATCCTCGAACTGCTCTTTTAAAACATTCCGATTACTGATTTACCTGACTGGCTTAACTTTCCTACATGCTTTGTAAAACGTTTAACTTTGGTTTATCAGCAGTTTTTAAATGGAAGTGGAAGGAGTAGCAGAGCCGCAGAGAAATAGCAAGCCCCTGTTTATGGGCATTGTGCTATGCTGAGATATGGCCTGTCATTTTAGGTGCAAACTTAGATGACCATTCTGATCACCTGCATGTGAACAGGATGAGTAATCATCTTGAATTATTCAAAGTGCTGTTTTCCCCCTCCATATTTATCATATATTACTGCCACTTCAGATAAGTGGGCGTTTGGAGGTGGTGACATATTTCAGGCCAAAGTGGACTTTTGTACATGAGTTATAAACCCCTAAAATAAAATAAGGGTTTATCATGGAAACTTGGACGAGAAAGGTGCTATAAAGTGCCACTATAATTAATGTCAAGCTCCAAAACCACCAATGAGCAAAGGAATATTTCACACTAATATTGCTAGAAAAATATCTAATTTTTAGCATGAACTATTCTTGGATCCTCTCCTATTCTCAAATAGTTCTCTTTGTAGCTATGTCAGTGGGACCCACTGCAATAATATCCAAATACAAAAGTTATGTGTGTGGAGACTAAGGGTGTAATTCTGTCCTCACTGAAGTCAATGGCTCAGCACCCTAAATCATTCTGGAAAAACAAATTCTGTGCACAAGTTACTATGTAATAAAAACAAACTTTACCCTGCAGTGGAGGGACTAGTAGGACTGAAAAACCCTTAGAAATGGAGATATGAGCCTTAGGGCTGGAATGGATTTTGCAAAAACAGGAATTTTGGTTGAAATCCCAGTTCCCGATACCATCTTGGTCGAACTGAAAATCACTTGGTAATGTCTCAATCAACATTACATTTCTCGATTTACTGATAATTTGCTTGCCAGGAGTCCATTTACCACTTTTTTTTGTCAATTTCAAACCCTGGAAAGGTAATATCGATGTAATACCGTATTTTGTCTATGTTCTCTGCACTCGTTTTCCCTTGCATTTGTGTGTCACTCATTGGCTGGTACACAGATTCCTTTACAACTCTGCTTTGACCAATCTGAAGCTGGACTGCAAAGGGAACAACCTACAACAACAATTCTGATTGGAGGCACTGAAATGGAGGATCTATTTTTTAAACTGTGTTTGAGCAGGCAGCGGGTGGGGATGAAGGGGTGGGCTATTCGCACAGCGTTGGGCTCAGAAATGCAGAAACAGCAAATAGAAACCAAGAAATAAAAGGGTATCCTAAGTAATGTGGTAAGTGAATGTTACACAGTAAATGGCAGCAGCAAAAAAAATAGGTAAATAAGGATGGTTAGGGCTGAAACTCAGTTCTTCCATTTCTCGTTATTCTTGTTGAGAAACACAATTCTTGTCTCTTTCTTGAAAACAAAAACAAGATGAGTATCAGCTGGATTTTCACCAAGGAAAGTGAGAATCTCAAAAAACAATATCCAGTGCTGAAGAGGAAGGGAGGGAGGAGGAAGCCACGCTGTATCTTTTCCATTTCCTTTCTTTTACTTTGTCTGGGTCTGGCCGCTGTCTCAGTGGGGAATGCTTTCCAAAGGCAAGTTTTTAGGAATGGGAGAGGAGAAAGTAGGAGAGAGGGGGCAGATTCAGCTGATATCTTAGGGTTCTATTGGCTAGCAGGAGTCAGAAGACAATAGAATGCTGAAACGCTGTCCTGAGCCCATCCCTTCCCTTCAGCTCCCCCTTCCTATCTGTTTCCAGGCCCAGACAAGGTAATCACATGAGTAAACATGTGCAAATCAACTACAGTACTCCTCCCTGTTTCCAGATAGGAGGGGGGAGTTCACGGGACGAGGCGGGCTCAGTACAGCGTTTCTATATTCTATTGGGTGCTCAGACTCCTGTCAGCCACCAGAATGCTCAAGATCTTCCCCTTCCATCATGCTTTCCCCACTCCCATCTGCAAAGGACTTCCAGATGGGAGGGGGGAGAGGTGAAGGGAAGAGGCGGGCTCAGTACAGCTTTTCAGCATTCTATTGGCTGCCGACTCCTGCGAGCCAGAATGCTAAGATGTCAGCTCAGTCTGCCCCCTTCCTCCTGTTCACCCCCTTCCCATTCCTAAAAAATTGCCATTGGAAAGCTTTCACCACGGAGACAGCTGCTAGTCCCAGACAAAGTAACAGCCCACTCGGGCTGGATGAAGGCGCACCTCTGGGCCCCCATCATCTGTTTGGTGACAGCTCTTCCAGGGGCCCAACCCTGCTGGGCAGCAGGGTCCGGGACTCCTTTCCTGTATGGATGGCTCCTCTGCTAACCTGTGGCATTGAGGGACATGTGGCGGCAGCGCCCACGTCTGAATTACCAGGGAGGGGGGGCTTGTTTGTTTGAACTGCCCTCCCCACGGACACGAAGAGCGGTGACTGCAGTGGCCCTCCGCAGGGTGGCCCAGGGAGCTGGCCCACCCCTGTCTCATTTGTTTTCACCCACTGTTTGTGCATGCATGTGGTGGCTGAGTCCACAGAAAATTGCCTCGCAGCTTTTGCCCATGTGCAAACAGTGTTTTCTCACTGTTTGTTGCTGTGCATGCGTGAGGGAGAAATGGCCGTGCTGCGGTGGGTCGGCTCACTGTTTCTGGGGCTCTAGGAGCTGCACTGGTGAAGGGAGGAGGGACTGGGGAGTGACTTAGGCACAAAGCATGTACGAGAGGGAGGGCCACAGCAATTTTGCCCATATTTTACTCCTCTCACACATGTTCAATTGTGTCTAGGGACAGGAATCGAGGAGAGGCTGGGGAACTTTTCCATGGATTCCAATGCAGGAATCCAACAAATTAGACCATTTTGGGGTGACAGAGCCATCACCCTAGTCAATCAGGGAAAGAAAAAGTGCCAGGGGAGGGCATGCGGGTGGGGGAGCCAATCTGCTTATTTTAAAGCATTTCAGCAGCATGTTTTCCCTTTCTGGTTAAACAATTTCATCAGATCAGGTAAGATCAAAAGATACTCTATTTCTTTTTTTTTTAGGAGGAGGAGTATTCCTACATGATTTCTCTTTTGGTGCCCCTTCCCAGTGTATGTGTGAGGGGCATTTCTGCTTGGTTTTTCTAGGCTTTGCTCCTTTTTTTAAAGCTGACTAAACACTGGGTGTTTTACACACACATTTCTCCTGCATGTTTGCTGTTACATCCTGACCTTTATGTACGTTTAAATCACTCACCCAGATCTTAAAAAGCCGGCTCTTTGAACTTCTGTGTAGAACTTCTCCCAGAACCTTTGTGTGTAAAAAGTTCTCCTGGTAAACTGCTTTGCTCCAGGCAGCTGTGGTCCCTTGGTTTCCATGACAGCCTGTCATGTCTACAGCTGCGGCTACTTTAGGCTGCCTCAGGGCAGTGTGTGTGTGAAAAATGCATCTGGAACTTACTTGTGGACTTGTAAACTCAGAAGACTGAAAAGTCCGGAACTTTAAGGTGTGTGTAAAAATGTCCATTGTTTGGGGTTGAAATCCTGGTTTGGTTTTTAATTTGGTTTTAAAACAGACTTGAAACTTTGAGCTGCTATTCTCCCCCACCCCCAGCACCTGATCTATAGGAGCAAATGTTGGTTTTCCTGTTTTGATTTCTTCACACGGAGCTTTGCATTTGCTCATTATTGCATGCCGCCAGCATTATGTAGGTTTTTGTTCTGCATACACTGGCCCTCTTTACATCGACGGGGGTTGGTGGGGTGATGGGTGTTTTGGTGTGATAGGTGGGTGTCCCTTTACATGGACAGCCACCCACCTCCACCCACGGAGCCTCTTCTGGTTTTCTAGAGAGCTCTGTGGGTGGAGGTCAGGGGCGGATTGGCCATTGAACCCACCGGGAGGATTCCCGATGGGCCGGGCCAGCTGGAGGGCCGGTCCCACTGTCTTTTACAAAAAATTTTTTTTTTTAAAAATTGTTGGACCTGACCCCTTTTGGGTTGGGTTGGGAGGGGGGGAAGGCTCCCCCCTGCCTCCTGCGAGCACTGCAGCAGAAGCAGGGGGACTCGAATAAGGCTGTTTGTTTACAAACACAGCTCCTCCCACGTGCTGATCAAAAGGTTGCTACCTTGTAAAGAAGGTTTTGAGAGATGGTGCCAGCCTCTGGAGAGCACAGCAGAGCAGCAGAGCACGTGGAAGAGGCAAAGCGAGCCAGCAGGTGGGGGTGGCTAGGGGGTGGGGGCGGCTGGAGGGTCGGTTTGGGTCTTTTTTGGGCTAGGGGGGCAGACCTGACCTGGGACGGGGCTGTTGGGGCCTGGCTTGGGGGGCCTGGGGCCTTGTTTGTG